>CM021102.1:230102370-230126351 GCA_007115665.2 Sequoiadendron giganteum | reverse complement strand
TCTTTTCTAATTAGTTTCCTGTAATATAATGTTTCATTGGTGTGTTAGTTTAATTTTCTAATTAGAGAACATATTCTCACACACATATTATAGAATGAAAGGGAGTCAAATGAGGAGTCACATGATTCCTAATCAATCATTTCTTGTCATGTACTTTCAGGTTTCAGTGCTCCAAAAACTCGTAAGGTAGTGGGTTTTTTAAAGAAGTAGAAAGTAATAGTGTTGATTGACTCAGGCAGTACTCATAATTTCATCAAAAAAAGTTAGCTACTCATCTAAATTATTTTATATATCCCACTCCATAGTTTCAGGATTTGATTACAAATGGTGGTACAGTTAGTTGTTCGTGGAAGTTTCATAGCATTAAATTATCCATGGGATATTATCACCTTAATAGCCCAATGTATGTGATATCCAATTGGGCCACAAATATTACTTTGGAAATACAATGGCTTACTACTTTCAGAACAATTGAGATGAACTTGCAAGAAATATTCATGAGATTTCAATCAAAAGGTAAGATAGTAGTGTAGTGTAGAAAAATGCATACCTTTTCATTTTCACACTTAATTTGAACCTATTTTAGCATCCCTTGCATTATTTCCCTTTAGGTCACTTATTATGTGCCCCTAAGACCCCTTTTTGTGCACCCCAAGGCATATTGCAACATTAAACCTGATCAAAATCCATAAACAACCATCAATCTTGGTGACCACCTTTCAAAGTGGAAAATTAGGCCTTGTGGGACAGAGACACCCTTGGTGGCATCTTAGTCCCACCTAGTGGGATCAAGACACCACCTAGGGCATCTTAGTCCTAGGGGATTTGTTTTCAAGAATTAAAAGTGGGAAATACAAATATTTGAATTTATTTGACCTTTTGTTGGCCTTTGGGATCTATTAATTGGGTTATTAGATGGGAATGCCTATAAAAGTAAGATTCACACCCCATTTTCACCCAAGCAAGTAAGAAGCAAGAAATTTGAAGAAAAAAAGTGAAAAGAAAAGAAAAAATGAAGGAGAGTTTCAAGTCTTGGAGTAGCCTTCTAGTGTTTTTATAGGTTTTTCAAGTCTATATTCAAGTCAAGATCTAGAATTGCCAAGGATTAGTAATGGATGCCTATTGAGGATCATGAGAGATTCTAGGTTGGAGATGCAACTAGCCATTTTTCCAAGCCTAAAGACTTGTTTCTTGATTTATTCCATCTTCTATTATTGCTCTATTTTCTGCCTAAGGAAGGTATATCTCATAAGGTGATTAGGAATCTCCTTTACATATCATTTAAATTTGCATCTTAGGAATCTTATTCTATTGCATTTGAATAGGGTTTCTTCATGTTCTAGCTTGCACAATCTTAGACACAGATTAGGGCACACACACATTTCCATTTTCAAATCTATGCTTTTTCATCAAGGTTCAACTATCAAACAAGGGGTTTGACCAAGGCAAACCCCCATCAACAATCAATCCAAATTCCTTTGTTTTGTAGGTCTTTTTGTAGGTTTAGATTTGAAGACTTGGTGAAGAAGGAAGTTTAAAGCTTAACCTTTAGGACCACATAGAAGTTCCAAAAATTTAGAATGGGACTAATATGCCATATAGGGAATCTTAGTCCTCTCAAGGGTAGTTTTAAGAGATTCTTTGAGATTTTATTCCAAGATCTGAAGATTCTACATCTGCCCCAAAAAATAGTAGCAAGACTAAGACAATAGTAAGGGAATCTTTGTCCTCCCTAACACTTTTTGAAAGCTTCTTTACAATTTCAAAATCCTCATCACATCTCCAAACTTCCCAGGTACACACATCTTATCTTTTTGTTGCATAATTTCATCATTTTCATCTCTCATTTAGCTTACTTAACTAGGGTTTGTAGGTTGAATGCTCATTTGTCTTTTCCAATCATTTTCTTGGTGGTGAACCCCTAAAAGTCTAAAAGAAAACCTTTCCTAGGTCCTCCTAATTGATAATTGACTCACCTTGTGAGGTCGATAGTTAATCCAATTAGGATTCCTAGGAAATATTTGAATGCTTGTAGGGAAAAATAGTGACATTGTGCATCCAATTTTTCACCAAATCATTTTGGTGAACCCGACCTTGTTGAGCATTCATTTTTTGATTGGGAGTCCATAAAATCCTTAGATCTAGATTTCATTCATTGCATCTTGCATTAATGAAAGTACATCTAGGGTTTCTTGCATCTTGCATTAGTGAAATTGCATATAGGGTTTCTTATATCTGCATTAGTGAAAGTGCATATAAGTGGAATTTTTACTTTCTTGCATCATTGCATATCATTAAAAAACCAAAAAGTGTATTGTTAATCGTTATAATTGCATTTAGAAACATTGTTATTGCATTGAAAATTGAAAAAGTGCATTCAAATTTGCATTTAATTACTTGTTATTAGTTACTTTTTCTTGTATCCATTCACATAGTTTTCTATTTCCAAACATTAGGTCCCTGGGTAGGCCACCCAGGAACACTTTTATCAACCCACATCTTGTTGTTTTTATAAAAAACCCCTTTACTAGGAGTAAAATTCCCTTACTGGCATCTTAGTCCCTCTCAAGGTTTTTGATCCAAAATCCTCTGTGAGCTCTGTGTTGTTTGTTCTAGTATCTACAATCTCTAAATTTCATCAGGAGGACCAAGATGTCCTTCCTAGTGTCTTAGTCCTTGTGGAGTTTGAGGTTATATTTTTTGGGATCAGATAGTGCTTTTATGTGCTTCTGTTTGTTGTAGTTAGTTTTCTATTTTAGTTTGCCAATTTATAGTTTTCTTGCATTTTCATAGTCCATGTTTACAATTTCTTGATAAAGATAGATCATTTCACTTTCATGTTGTTAGTTGTAGACTTCATTTTACATTAAGAAAGTCAAAACATGAACCCAAAAACATTAAAACTAAACAAGCATAGATGTATGGTTACTTAGGCATGTTAAAACCCTTTTTTAGTTTAACCCTCAAGCCTTTTAGTAGTGATGACCTTGATATGTTAGATGAAGTCCTTGAGGACTTCACCTCACAAGGTTCATCCACTAAGGCTTGTTCAAACAAACCTAAACAAAGAGAAGTAAATGTCATCTGACCTCAACCTATTAATAAACCCAAGCCTTTTAGTAGTGATGACTTTGATATGTTAGATGAAGCCCTTGAGGAATTCATCTCACAAGGTGCATCCACTAAGAATTGCTCAAACAAGATAAAAAAAAGAGAAGTAAATGTCATTCAACCTCAACTTATCCTTTATCCACCTTCAAACAAACCTTAACCTTCAAATAAACCTGTCCTTATCCTTGATGCACCTGAAAAAAATGTGTCACAAAAATCAGATTATAATACCATTTCTCATACATATAACACAAGGAAAAATAGATAACATCAACCTAATCCAATTTTATTACTATTACCTAATCCTATATTTTCCATAGCTCCTCTTTTACCATCACATAGCGGAAAGGAGTATGATCTTGTTGAAAAGCTTAAGAATACTCCTTCAAGATCTTATTCAAGTCTCACCTAGTTACCACACTATGCTTCAAACAACCTTACAACAAGTTATGGTTTCCTCTAGTACAAATGCAAATGACGTGGCAGCTCTAATACAAGGAATGAATACAGTTAATGTAGACATTACCTTTCACCAACATGAGCTCCCTCCCTTGGAAATGAGAAATAATTATGAAGAATTCATGATAATAGCAAGATACAACACCATGGCAATAAAAAGGACCCTTGTTGATAATGGCTCAGACCTCAATGTATGATGTGTGAATATTTCAGATAAGTTGGGAGTGGATAAATAGAAAATGAAACCCGATTCCTTATCGATTTGAGGATTTGACAATATAGGGAAACAACCGATCAGTTTTATTACCTTACTTATTTCAGTTGGAAAGGCTACCTTACAAACTACTATCCATGTTATGCCTCATGAACTTTCATACAATCTTCTTTTAGGAAGACCATGGATTCATGAGATGCATGCGGTGGCTTCGACTCTTCATCATATCATGAAGTATATCTATAAGAACAAGGTATACCAAATTGAAATGGACCTCAAGCATGAAAGTTGTTTACAAATTGAAAAAGAAACAACTAGTCCTTTGAACACATTAATTCCAACATCAAAATTAGAGCCTACGAAAGAAGAAACACAAGAGATGGAAACAATTTCAAAACTATCAGATGATGATTGGGGTTCCTTGGAGTTCACACCTTCATTTATGGGGGAATATATAATTACACAAAAAGAGGATGAAAAACAAAAGAAATAAATGGTTATGTCAATGCAAAACTCGGGAGAAAATTCACAAGAATCTACCTCATCTACTCTTGAAGAAGACACAAGTTACACAACAAAATTTGATGAGATAGATTATCAACAACCACCAAACCTGAGAGATATGGAAAATATTTATGGGGGAGGTTATGAATTGATGAAGCAATTGGGTTATAGTGGAAAAGGATGTGGAAAGAGAGAACAAGGAATTTGTGTTCCTACAAAACCTAACACACAATAAATAAAAATGGTTTGGGATACTGTCCTTCTAAGATAACGTAAGAAAATAAGAGACCTTCGTTAAACACCAACATCGTTATGTGTAAACTAAAAATCAATCTTACTTTAAAGCATCCTTAATTACTTGATATGAATTCTAAACCATCATGGGAATACTTTGAAGATGATGAAGCCTTGAAACAAATGCTAGGAGTTTATGATAAACCATTTACTCCTCCGCAAAAGAAAAAGGTCACATCGGCTATGATAAGCACCAAACAAAATGATGAAGGAAAATAACACAGTGAAATAGACATGAATAATGAAGAATATAACCAAGAATTTCCAAGATCAAATTCTCTTCCTTTAGGGGATATCATGGATATAGCAATGGACATTAATGATAAGGAGAAATTCATTAAGATAGGAAAATGCCTCAATGATGGAGAACAAGAGGATATTGCATTTTTGATTCATGACTTTCCCAAACTTTTTGCTTGCACTTATTTCGATATTCTGGGAATTTGTTGTGCAGTTTTGCACACCTGCCCCACTAAAAGTGGGGATCCTCTCTTTCTACCTGGTCTTTTGGCTCTTTTATGTGGCCTTCCTTGTTCTTGTCTTTGAAAATCTTGAGTTTTTCATCCTTGGTGTTTTTTGATCCTTGACCTTGCATTTTTGCTGCCTTTTCCATGTTCTTTGAAGCTTATCTGATTGGAAAAATGCCCCCCATTGTGTGAACACTTTGAAAATTCTAAGTCTAGGGGATCAATTTTAGGTTTTTCACTGATTCCAGGATTTTCTGTCCCTACCAGATTTCCTTGGCTGCTTGATTTTCCCACTCGGGCTGCTTTTACACTACATTCAAAGATTTCGACTACCTCCCTAGACGTTTCTGAATTGTCCCCTATTTCTTGATTTCCCCGGCCTCCTGCAAAACCCAACCAAGCTCGTTCTTCATTGCCTTCGGAAATTTCATCGCCTTTAGTAATTTATCTTCCCTGTGGATTTTCCTTATATCCCAGATTCTTTCGATCTTTCCTTCCCTTAGTCATTTTCCTAGGTCACCTATGTTGGTTTACCTCGGTCCCATGGGGAAGCTTTTCCATGGGCGTGGTTGCACGGTGACACCACAATTCCGTGGGGGTCTTTCTAGTTGATCGTGATGGCATGGTGATGGTTAGCTTGCCTTCGGTCCCACGGTTTACCGTGGTACCATGGCGATTAGTTAACCGGCCTGTGGTGGCAGTTTGTTGGGCGGCGCTGCCATTCACCTCAGTACTGTGGTGGTCGGTTGGTTATTCCTTGGTGGTGCGGTTAACCTCGATACTGTGGGGTTGTGCCAGATGGCTCATAGTAGTGCGGTGGTTAGCTTGGTGAGGCCGCGGTGAGCTCAGTGATTTCCTACCCGGTCGGATTTTTTCAAAGATCTGTCAATTGTCAAGAATTGAGGGAATTCATGGCCCGATTGTTAATGGCTCTGCATTTTATGATGAATATGGATGATCTAATGTTGTATGTAGGCATTTCTTGGCTGATTGATCTATGAATATTTGGATTTTGAGCCCATTTCTATTCTTGCCTCACTGTTGTCCGCCTGGCTTGAAATTTTCCGAAATTCCTTCCTGAGCTAAAATCTGCGAAGGGGTGAAAATACCGAACTTTGAAAGATGATGATTTAACGATATCCCAATGAATTCTAACTATTCGGATGAATTTCCTTGATGATTTGAAATGTTTTTCATGATGTACTGACTTGATTTCTTGTACTATACTGGTTTCTAAATATGGGTCTTTGCGTGCAGGGTGGATCGAGCAAGTTGTTGCAGTCATGAATGAGGAAGGATGGAGTGTGTGTGCTTCGAGGAGGTTGCATGATTTGTGGGATTCACCTGAGTACACTTTGCAACTGAGGACAAGTTAAGATTTCTTGAGTAGTTTTATTCTTCTACTTCGAGTAGATAGAGCATTAATGGTGGGCATGGCTCGAGGGACTGTACCATGACTTTTGGGATCCCAAGTCAATTTGAAGGGGAACTTCATGCATTCAATGTTCGGTGGTGAATTATTGTAGGTTGTCTAGGTCGATTTGATTGATGACCAACTCTCTTCATAACCCTAGCTTGGGGTTTGCACTGAACGCGAATTCTATAGGAATGGCATCCGACCTCATTTGAAAAGGTTTAGTTAGGTTCAGGAAGGGTTCTTCCATTGGTTGATTAAGTTAGAAGACTTGTAAACCATAGATTTAGTAGTATAATGGAAGGCATATTAGAAGATTAGGATTTAGTTTTACATTTCAAGCAAGTGTTGTAATAGACCAGAATTGTTGCTAATGTGGTGATTTAATACAAAGTGAAGACATTGCACTATGATTGGTGCCTTCTTTTGGATTGAATAATCTTGCATGGTTCTTGTTTTATCTCTTAAATTGCTTGGAAATGTTTGAATGTATCCTAGGTTTAGTTAATAATGCTTGTGATTTAATTCGTGGAGTGTTGTAGCAATCTTTGGTTCATACTTTGGGCAGTTTCTTGATTATGGGAATGTTGTGCAAGGTCATCCTATACCTGATACTTATGTGATTAGTTCAACTATAGGCATTTATTCAGTTCCATTGAATGAATGCCCTTAGTCTAAAAATATTTAACACCTTAGAAGATTGCACTATTTTTTGTAAGATTGGAGGTATAGCCTGGATTGAACAAGAATTAGTTTAAAGGGATTGGTCCATTCCAAGTATTTCATTATTTGCATGGTTAATCTTAGGAGTAGTGTTAATCTTAGGACTTTTGAAACCCTCATCTTTTTCTATTTCTTTTATTATTTGGTTAGAACTAGAAATTTAAGCATCACCATATCTTAAAATCTAATGAGTTTAAAGCTTCTAGTGTTTGTTCATAAGGTCCCCTTGTGATTAATAGAATTTTCACATTTATCACTGAGTTTTTTCCTCTGCATTGTCAAAACCTGACACCCGAGAGACCTTGGGGTTATCTCTTTGTTCATACAGATCAAAATTTCAAGAGAGATAGGATAAAATTTATTATGTCTGAGTTGCTGTGCAAAAAACACCAAACAACAAGATTGGCACTAGAAGGAGGGCACTGAATAAGCAAGTTGGAGCATTTTCTAAATGCTATTTCTCCTGAGAGGCTAAGAAGGAGAACCCGATCTACACCAGGAGAAGAAGAAGAGTTTCAAGAACTGCTACCTCCAACCAGGTCAAGAAGGACCAGAAGAAGGGAGGAGTCATCATCCAACCTATCATATCCACCATCCTCACCCTCATCCACCTCATATTCATTCGATTCTGAGGCCGATTCCATTCAACAACCCCAACCAATCATCGATCAACCTTTATCACCTCCACCGATGGATTTCTTGGAAAATAATCCGTCCCCTCTAACCTTCAACAACTACAATGTTATGCACAAGAACCCTGAGCATTTTTGCTCTAAGTTTCACACAAATGACCCTAATAGAATGAAAGAGGAGCATATTGGATTTTTAATACTTTTTTAAGAGATAGAGGGATTAATCATGAGAATGTTGCATGCATACATTTCCCCTATTCTCTAGGAGTGGAGGCCTTCTATTGGTACAATCATTTACCTATTGCATCCATCCATAACTAGCTAAACTTGAGGCTGCATTTTTGCTAAAGTTTAAGATTCCTATTAGTGCTAATGAGCTTTATATGCATTTTACTAGGGTAAAGAGAGAGGTCAATGAACCTATAGGATCATTCAACAATAGGTTCCACCGTGCATAAACTATATTGCAAGCACCTTATGTTGGGGATGATGCCCCCGCCTTAGAAATGTACTTTGAAGCCTTGGATAGCCTCACATCCACCTTCCTTAAGTGGAGAACTAACCCTCCAACTACCTTGCTCACTGCCTATATAGAGGCTATTAAGGTCAACAAAGACCTAAGACAACACTTGTCTAGACCCCTGCCATCTCTGGGACCTACTGCTCACCCAGGCCAAGTCCAATCTCTCAACCAAGCTTTGATTAATCATATTCCCCTTATGAATCCAATTCCATAGTTGCCTCTAGTCCCTCACCTAGGTCATCCAATAAACCAAGTCCAAACAATGCCCAGTTATCCCCAACAAAATTATAACCATCCCCTCCATTCACAATAGTAGTTTGGTTTTCCTACATATTTACAAAACTCAGAAGTCTTGAATCAGTCTAATGGTTCTGGAGGAGTGCCAAGATACCCTCCAAACACTATGAATCCAGTCCCTTACAAAAAACATGATAAAGAAAGGTTAGATGAGCTAACTGAATAAGTGAAGAAGTTGAACATGGAGGTAACCTACCCGAGGAACCAAAATATCCAACTCCAAGCTAATCAGAAGAGCATGCAATCAAGTTATAACAGAGGGAAACACTATGACATAAATCAAATCTTTGAAAGAAGACAAGGTTCTGGTCAGAACTTTGATAGAAGTCAACAAGTTGGATAAGGATTTGAAAGAAGACAACCACCTAGGTAGAATAGGCCATGGAACACTGGGCCTAACAATGGGGGAGTCCCCACTCCACTAGGTCAACCTTCCAATCAAGAGAAACCTCTAGGTGGTGTGTACCTAGCATAAGAAGCTTTGTCTAGATGGTGTAGGCTTCACAAGACAAGTCAACACTTTGAGCTTGATTGTCCTGAATTTCAAACTGCTACTTCCATCTTTCAATATGAAGTTGAAAACAACTCCACTGGCCAAGAATTGGTACCCTCAAATCCTTATGATTCCCCAGTATTGGTGTTGAATCACGCCCCTTTCCCAAGCGATGAGGAGAATGAAACATAAGAGGATTCAAGTAGCCAGAATGGGGAGACAGAACAAGTGGTCAATGTAGATGAAATCTCTCAGCTATTTAATGAATAAACTATGAATGACAATGGCCCATTGGATGAAGAAGAGGTTGATGTTGAAGAAGTATAGATGTTTCAACAGCCTATCAAAAAGTATGATCTGAGGAGAAATCCCCACAGGAATCCACAAGCTGGAGGTCCATTCAATACATCTACCCCTCCACACAATTTTACTACTCCACCAGATCCACATGCCAATAACAATCCATCCTACCCTCAGGTGCCAACACAATAATTTACAAAATAAGGGCAACCAAATGTTTCAAAAGGAAGCAATGTTGATGCATCAAGAGATAGGAAGACTGGTCATTCTGAGGAGGTCCACACTGACATGAATGTGGAACAACTGGGAGAATATGTCACTGAGGAACTCAGGAAAGTGAAGGTGAGCCTTTCTTCTTTCGAGTTGTTAAGAGTTCCTGAAATCAGAAATATAGTCCTAGGGTCCTTTAATTCAATTATAGCAACACCAAAAGTAGCAATCAATGAGGCAATTGTAAGGCCTCCTAGTTTACAAGCACCCAAAGGCCCTAGTCAATCACAATTTGGAGATAGGGGAAAATAAAAAGATAGGGGTCAGGTTGCACAAGCTGACTCACAATTGAGTTTATTCCAAGGAAAAATGGAAACCCCTGCTTTTCTGATTTCTATTCATATATTTGGTAAAAATCCGCACAATTGCCTACTGGATTCGGGGGAATCCACAAATGTTATGCCATTTTATGTCTGTAGGGCTCTTGGTATTATCCCTGCAACTTCTCAAAATAAGTTCACCCAATTGGAAAAAACAAAGGTGAATATAGTAGGAGAATTGAACATGATTCCCATGCAAGTTGCTTCAGACCCCAGAGTGCAACAAGTACTTAATATCTAGGTATCAGACATTCTTGACACTTATGGTCTAATCTTGGGTAGAGACTTTACTAGAGCACTGAATGGATATACATCCACAAACCATTCTCACATGTGGCTCCCCTAGAAAGGAGTCCCAAATCAAATCATAATTGGGAGAGAACCTAGAATGAAGTATGTCATTACTGAATATCAGAATACTTCAAATGAGATATTGGTATCAGAATTCAGTATGGGGAACTATGTCCTAGCCTCCCCTGCCTCGAACACAAAGGAAATCTTGGTGAAGAAAAGCTATTCTGGTGAATCCACGTCAAAGGCCATCAGTTCCGAAGAACTATTTGAAAAAACAAAGGAAATTGATGATCAAGAAGATAGACAATTCAGTTTGCTGGATAACTTCCAAGATTTTATCTAGAAATGTGTAGAAGATCAGATTCAGCTGGGTAAAAATATGATCTTCGAAGAGTTGCTTCTTCCTAGTTGGTGCAGAGTTCACAATGCTACTCATTTTGAACTAGAATGTTGCTTATGTCAAAATGCAATGGGGTAGATACAAGGATACATTAACACAACCCCAACTATTAAGATAAACATACAAAGCATTCAAAATGATCTAAAGGGAAAGAACCCAAGGCCTCCTAAAGAACCTTCGGGTATTAGCAAAGACAAAGGTGTCTCAAGAAAAGTAGTTGCTAATGAATAATGGACATTAAGGTTTGATGGATCCAAATCCAAGCAGGGTGCTAGAGCAAGGCTTGAGTTGATCATTCCTAAAGGTAAAACCTACTTTGCTGCTCATAGAATCCAATTCCAGTACACCAACAATGTAGCTGAGTATGAAGCTCTAGCTCATGGGCTATTAATGGCATTAAGAAAGAAAGTCAAAATTCTGCAAGTGTTTGGAGATTCTAAGCTAGTGGTTAGGCAAGTAAGGAAACAATACTCATGTCATGATAGAAGGATGGCCAATTATAGGCACAAAATATGGGATCTTATTGAAGGATTTGATGTGTTCAACATTTAGCTGATACCTCAAAGTAAGAATCAAATTGCTAATTCTTTGACACAAGCTGCAAGTACATTGCAGACCTTATCACTTTTAGGCTTAAATAAGTTCACTATGGAACTTGTTCCAGTACCCTCAGTGCTTGACAATGTCACCAATTTTTCAGGTATTTGAAGATGATAAGAATATTCTTGATTTTATCACTAGCTATGATGTGTTTACCTCTCAAGTGATTGATGAGGTTGAACCTCAAGAGGCTGAAATGGACCTAGAAGGAGTCCTCAATCTGAAAACTAATACCATCCCAAGAGGCATGGTGCAATTGGAAAGGATCTTTGATCTATATAAGATAAGAGATCAGGAGTAGAAAATGAAAAGGGATTCCCTCAACTGTCAGTGTGAAGCATACAACATGGGGACCCAAAGTGATGTCAAAAATATCTTTATTGGTAAGGTGTGCACCCCAGAGAAGAGACAATTAATCATTAATGCCTTGCACACATATCAAGATGTGATAGCCTAGAGTTATGATGACTTGAGGACATATGACACTTCGATCATTACACATACTATTCCCCTCAAGTCAAATGTTAAACCATTCAGGAAAAGAAAGAGACCAATTAATGCTTTATTGGAGCCCATTATTCAAAAGGAAGTGCAGAAGCTAATTTAAGCATGAATCATATTTCTAGTAAGACATTCAACATGGGTTGCAAACTTGGTTCCAATAAGGAAGAAAAATGGAGAAATCAGACTGTGTGTTGATTTTAGGAATGTAAACAGAGCATCAAAAAAAGATAATTATCCAATCCCTTCACTAGATGAGGTACTTTAGATTGTTAATAGATCCTAGATGATGTCCTTTCTGAATGGGTTCTCTGGATACAACTAGGTCATGGTCCAATATGAATATAGGCACAAAACTGCCTTTACTACAAAATGGGTAACTTTTTCCTACAGAAGAATTCCCTTTGGATTAATCAATGTTGGAGCTACATTCCAAAGAGCAGTGGATATTTCCTTCAAAGAAATCATTGGCAAGTGCATAATCATCTACATGGATGATTTGATAGTCTTTTCCAAGAGGAGAAGTGATCATGTTGCAAATTTATGCAAGGTATTCCAGAAGTGTGGGGAATTTGGCATTTCACTTAATCCAAAGAAGTGCATCTTTGGAGTCACTGAGGGAAAGCTATTGGGACATGTTATTTCAGAACAGGGCATTGCCATTGATTTTGAATGAGTGGAGGCTATACCGAAAATTCAACCCCTTGCAAGAAAGAAAGAAATGAAGTCATTCTTTGGCAAGATTAACTTTGTTAGAAAGTTTATCACTGGATTTGTAGAGATAGTCAAGCCATTGAATGCCATGTTGAAGCAAGAAGCAAAGGTTGAATGGAATACAGAGGCTAAGGAAGCATTTGCAGAAATCAAGAAAGCTATTATTGAGGCCCCTTTTGGTGAGTCTTGATTATGATAAGTCCTTCTATATCTATTCATTTTCCTCTGATCACTCTTGTGCTGACTTGCTGACACAAAAGTCTGATCAAGGGAATGACCATCCCATAACATTCATGAGTGCACCTTTGAAAGATGCAGAACTGAGATATCCTAATGTTGAAAAGCAAGCTTATGCCTTGATCCAAACTGGGAAGAAGTTCAGACACTATATACTGAGAAACAAGGTCTTTTCTATAGTCCCTGATCCTACAATCAAGCTGTTGTTGATGCATAATGAATTGGGTGAATGCAGAGCCAAGTGGGTAACTATGCTACAAGAGTATGATATGGAAATTCAACCCATGAAGTTGGTAAAAGGGCATGGACTGACCAAGACAATGGTAGAAATGGGTCCTGACCTTGTAGCCCAATATTATAATATTGAAGATGTTTCTCTAGGGGACTGGTATGATGACATTCTCCACTATCTTTTGAATCAGCAGTGTCCTGGACACCTCAATGCAATACAAAGGAGAGCTCTATGCTTGAAGAGTGGCAGTTTTATGATGAAAGGATCTATTTTATACAAGAGAAATCATGAAGGTGTCTACTTGAGATACCTAAGCAAGGAAGAGGTAGGGAGAGTGATGAATGAATTTCATGACAAATATGGCATAGGCCATGTTTCAACACCTTCCACTGCAAATCAGATCATGAGGGCAGACTATTATTGGCCTACCTTGTTCAAGGACACACATAACCATGTGAGGACTTGTCATGCGTGTCAGACTATAGCAAATAGGGAGAGGTGTGTAACTCTTCCACTTCGGCCTGTCATAGAGGTAAAACCATTCACATAGTGGTGAATGGACTTCATAGGTCCAATCAACCCACCTTCATCTGCAGGCCATAGGTATATTCTTATTGTAACTGATTACTTTACTAGGTGGATTGAGGCTCTTACATGCAAGCAATGCACTTCTGAAGTGGTAATCAATTTCATGGATACAGGTATCATTAACCACTTTGGTTGTCCATTAGCTTTGGTTAGTGATAATGGTTAGGCATTCACATCATTAATTGGGCTTATGGGCCTATGATCATGGAATTGCCATAAAATTTGCATCCAATTACTATCCACAGGGGAATGGTTTGGCTGAGTCTTCCAATAAGAACCTGTTGACAGTCATCTGAAAACTACTAGAAAAGAACCCCAAGGATTGGCACACCTAGCTTAGATTTTCTCTTTAGGCAGACCGCACTAGACATAAGACATCCTTAGGAACCTCTCCTTATCACCTAGTGTATGGTTTGGAACCCGTCTTTCCCATCCAACTGAAGATCCCTATGCTGCAATTCATCAATGAGTACTATGATGGAGAAGATAAGCGTGGATCCCGCTTGACTGAATTCTTACACCTTGAAGAGAGAAGAGATGAAGCCTTAGAAAAATTTTATAGGCATCAAGGTTTAATGAAGAGATGGTTTGATAGGAGAGCCAATGTGAAAGCCTTTAAAATCTCTAACTTGGTTCTCTACTAGGATAAAGCCCATGACAAAAAGGGGAGCATGGAAAATTTGACAGACTTTGGCTTGGCCCTTATCAGATTGCAAAGATTTTGGGAGATAATGCCTTCTGTTTGAGAACCCTCACTGGAGAGGATATCCCACTGCCTGTCAATGGACAGTATTTGAAGCATTATTTCTAGTCTTGAGTTGTCTTCAACTCTATCCTTGTACATAGGTAGATTAGGTTTCCTTTCTGTGATTTTGTTTTTTGCCTTGGTTAGACTAGGGTTTCTTTTGGTCTTGCTTTGCTTGTCTACTACTTTTGGTTTGGGTTGGTCTTCTTTGGTTTGTTTCTCCTGTTTCTCTGCTTTTTCTTTGGGGTTTTCTTGCTTTCGTCTGGGCTTATTGCATTTGTATAACTAGCTTCTTGTCTAGGGCTGTTCTAGGATTTCTTTTACAAAGTCCAATCATCTTTTCAGAGTCATCCAACTTGGTGGAATTCCTTCATCTGATGTTGCATGGGCTAGGGATTAGAGTCACTTGACTAAGTCAAATTCTAGAATGTATTTGGGTCTTATATCTTCACACAAATCTTAAGAATTTTGAGGTTGCATGTGGTCTTTAGGAGGTTTGACTGGGTGAAAAATATTAAATTTTTCTCTAGTGTCACTGTGGTTCTCATCCTTGAGTGTGGGCTTCATTACCTGCAAGAAGAAAAGTAAAGCTTTAAAAGAAAATCTCAAAGAGAATATCAAAAAATAAAAATAAAAAAAATATTGAAGATCAAAATAAATGTTCACCTTATCAGGGGTATCCTAGCATCTCTACCAGGGCTATGGATGCCTAGCTGGCAGTAGAGCTATGTTAGGGAGGGTCACAGTGATAACCTCACCGGGGCTATGGATGCTTGACTAGTAGTGAGGCTCTATCTAGGTTGCTTTTGGAGTTAGAATTCTTATGTAGTCCTATCATACTGAGTTTGGTCCCTATTGCAACTTAGGAAAGGGAAATGAATGCATACTCACACACTTTGACCCTAGTACAGGAAAGGTTTGCTTTCTTGTGATTTTTGAAACCTTGTCTAAGATGTAACCTGATGCTTGGACTGAAACCAGAGATTTTGGGTTCATGATTCCAATTTGTCATTGAAATTCTCGAGAGCATTTCCCCAGTGGAGTCACCATTTGTTGTGCAATTTTGCACACCTTCCCCACTGAAAGTGGGGACCCTCTCTTTTTGCCTAGTCTTTTGGCTCTTTTCTATGGCCTTCCTGGTGCCTGTCTTTGAAAATCTTGAGTTTTTCATCCTTGGTGTTTTTTGATCCTTGACCTTGCATTTTTGTTGCCTTTTCCATGTTCTTTGAAGCTTATCTGATTGGAAAAATGCCTCCCATTGTGCTAACAATTTAAAAATTCTAAGTCTAGGGGGTCAATTTTGGGTTTTTCATTGATTATGAGATTTTTCGTCCCTACCGGATTTCCTCGGCTACTTGATTTTCCCAGTCGGGCTGCTTTTACACTGCATTTAGAGATTTCGAGGTCTCATGAAATTTCCGCCTCCCCGGACTTTTCTGAATTGTCCCCTATTTCCTGATTTCCCTCACCTCCTAGAAAACCCTACCGAGCTCGTTCTTCATTGCCTTTGGAAATTTCATCGCCTTCGGTAATTTATCTTCCCTGAGGATTTTCCTTCCTTCCTAGATTCTTTCGATCTTTCCTTGCCTTAGTCATTTTCTTGGGTCACCTGTGTCGGTTTACCTCGGTCCCGCAGGGAAGCTTTTCCGTGGGCACGGTTGTGCTGTGATACCACTATGCCATGAGGGTTTGTCTGGTGGAGCGGGATGGCGCGATGACGGCTAGCTCACCTTCGGTCTCATGGTTTACTGCGGTACCATGGCGGTTAGTTAACCGACCTGTGGTGGCATGGTGGCGGTTTGTCGAGCGGCGCTGCAGTTCACCTCGGTACCGTGGCGGTCAGTTGGTTGGCCCTTGGTGGTGCGGTTAACCTCGGTACCACAGGGTCATGTCAGATGGCTCACAATAGTGTGGTGGTCAGATCGATGAGGCCACGGTGAGCTCAGGGATTTCCTAGCCATTTGGATTTTTTTGAAGATCTGTCAATTGTCGAGAATTGAGGGAATTCATGGCCCAATTGTTAATGGCTCTGCATTTTATGATGAATATGGATGATCTAATTTTGTATACAGGAATTTCTTGGCTGATTGATCAATGAATTTTTCGCTTTTGAGCCCATTTATGTTCTTGCCTCGCTGTTGTCCGCCTGCTCAGAATTTTTTGAAATTCCTTCCTGAGCTAAAATCTACGAAGGGGTGAAAATCACGAACTTTGAAAGATGATGTTTTAACGGTGTTCCAATAAATTATAACTGCTCAAATGTATTTCCTTGATGATTTGACATGTATGTCATGATGTACTAACTTACTTCTTGTGCTATACTAGTTTCTAAATATGGGTCTTTGCATGCAGGCTGGATCGAGCAAGTTTTTGCAGTCATGAATGAGGAAGGATGGAGTGTGCGTACTTCAAGGAGGTTGCATGATTTGTGGGATTCACTTGAGTACACTTTGCGACTGAGGACAAGTTAAGCTTGCTTGAGCAGTTTCATTCTTCTTCTTTGGGTAGATAGAGCATTAATGGCGGGCATGGCTCGAGGGATTGTACAATGAATTCTGGGATCCCAAGTCGATTTGAAGGGGCACTTCATGCATTCAATGATGGGTGGTGAATTATTGTAGGTTGTATGGGCTGATCTGATTGATGACCAACTCTCTTCATAACCCTAGCTTGGGGTTTGCACTGAACGTGAATTCTATAGGAATGACTTTCGGCCTCATTTGAAAAGGTTCAGTTAGCTTCAGAAAGGGTTCTTCCATTGGCTGATTAAGTCAAAAGACTTGTAATCCATAGGTTTAGTAGTAGAATGACAGGCATGCTAGAAGATTAGGAGTTAGTTTTACATTCCAAGCAAGTTTTGTAACATACCAGAATTGTTGCTAATATGGTGATTTAATACAAAGTGAAGACATTGCACTATGATTGGTGCCTTCTTTTGGATTGAATAATCTTGCATTGTTCTTGTTTTGTCTCTTAAATTTCTTGGAAACATTTGAATGTATCTTAGGTTTAGTTAATAATGCTTGTGATTTAATTCTTGGAGTGTTGTAGAAATCTATGGTTCATACTTTGGGCAGTTTCTTGATTATGGGAATGTTGTGCAAGGTCAACCTGTACCTGATACTTATGTGCTTAGTTCAACTATAGCTATTTATTCAGTTCCATTGAATGAATTCCCTTAGTCTGAAAAATATTTAACACCTTAGAAGATTTCACTATTTTTTGTAAGATTGCAGGTATAGCTTGGGTTGAATAGGAATTAGTTTAAAGGGATTGGTCCATTCCACGCATTTCATTATTTGCATGGTTAATCTTAGGAGTAGTGTAAATCTTAGGACTTCTGAAACCCTCATATTTTGTTGTTTCTTTTATTATTTGGTTAGAACTAGAAATTTAAGCATCACCATATCTTAAAATCTGATAAGTTTAAAGCTTCCAATTTTTTTCGTAAGGTCCCTTTGTGATTACCAACATTTTCAAATTTATCACTGAGTTTGTTCCTCTGCATTGTCAAGACCTAACACCCGAGAGACCTTTGGGTTATCTCTTTGTTCATAGAGATCAACCTTTCAAGAGAGATAGGATAACATTTATTCTGTCTGAGTTGTTGTTGTGAAGAAAACACCAAACAACATAATTGACCCTAAGATTGTAACACACAACATAGTCCTTGATGAAAATGCTAAGCCCGTTAGAGAAAAGATTCAAAAAATGAACCCTAAAATAGCTTTGCTAGTTAAGGATGGAATTAAAAAACTATTTGAGGCTGGCTTCATAAGACCTATAGATTATTCTCCTTAGATTTCAAATATTTTCATAGTCACAAAACCTGACAATCGTATTAGGATGTGTACGGATTTTCATGATTTGAATAAGGCATCTTTAAAAGATGGCGTTCCCCTTCCTAATATTGACATGATAGTGTTGGTGTTTTTTCGAGTAAATGTTAGGAATACTCTAGAAGTTATCCAACCTTCATCACCAAGAATCCTATAGATGAATGGCCAACTTGATGGGTAAAGGTTTTCAAGCCTTTCACCCCTATACTTTAGGCTTTGTGGAACCAAGGAGGGTATTTCTCGATTTTGTTGACAAGGATTTTGTTGAAATGGAGAACACTTCTACATAGCTAAGTTCCTTTCTCATGCAAACAAACATCACTCATCAAAAACTTGGTCGAATTTTACACAAATAACCATTCATTTGCTAGGAACAAGGGTACATTTTGGAATTACATCTCAAAGTTGATAAAATTTGATTCAACATTATCATTATTATGAATCCATGGCTAAGTACTTTACCTAATACATCAGATTACAAGAATTCACGATAAATAGGACAGTGTCTCATCAATTGGGAACATAGTCAAATATGCAGTAGTCAGTAATACATGAATTATTTAACCCTGAAATCAGTGGACTATTTTCATAATACCTTACATTACAAAAATTCATCATACCTAAAACATTACTTATCAGAATCATGTGCAAGTTCTTACAGACCTACAAATCCCTTCAAGTATTTAATTAACCCCTTGAGTTAAAACAAGAAAAAAGTCATACATTCAATTAACCATTAAAGACAAATGAAAATACACTTGATATTTTCATTTATAATATGTAATAATTGCATATAGGAGAGTACATGCTCTAGTTTTGCAGATTTGTTTTGATATCAGGAATCCATGCAAACTATTTAAGATTATTACATACAAAACTTGTACCTGAGAATATTTTCTAGCTTATCCATTATGTTTTATGTATTACATTGGTTTACTGTATTCTACCTAAGTCATTCCAAACTCAAAATTTCAACCCCTGTAATGAGCCTTGAAATCCCTTTTATAAAACAAGGGAGCAACAAACAATGAGCTCATTATAGTTACATTTTGATAATTTAAATGTTAATTTCATTTCATAGGATCCCATTCTCGAACCGTTACATTTTTTCATTCATGCACCATGGGAAAGAAAAAAGAAAAAAAAAGGAGAAAAGAGTGCCAAGCCATTTGTCGAAGGTGCCATGCAAGCCTTCCAAAAGGTGCTATCACAAAAATCTGCACGACACTCAATACCGAGAAGATTCACCATCACCACCAACAAAAAAAACCACTAAACTAGCCACGTAAGAGTAAAAATCACCACCACAGAGAAAATAGACACCAACAAGAAGAGAAACATGGGTGTCACACGGCCTTGTCAACCGCCGAGTAAATACCCCCATGAAGTTCCCTGATAGAGAGTGGAGTTTCAAGGAGCACATCATCATCCAATTCCCTATATGGCACTAGGGAGATAGGGCAATGACCAGCACCAAGGCCGACTCCTTTTTCCTCTTCTGAAGAACTATAAAAAATCACAACCAAAGAACTGGGCTTTCCCGAGCAAACCCTAGGACCTGTACTAGTCCTTGTTAATTCTTTCACAAATGCAGCAACCCTCTTCCCCTTAGGTTCCACTGATTCCACAAAGCCAACCCTACTCCTATGATTATAGGAGCTTTTTTATAGTGTTTCTCTCAGCCTTCCTATGCACAATCCTCTTAGCTCTTGGAATAATTAGCGCTTCCGCCACCATGGGTTTTACTTCGGGCTCATATACCAACACTTCTTGCAAAATTAATCTCCTTGACCTACAAACTGGTGTAGCAAAGGAACTTGGCTGACTCATTTTACAACCAACACCTACCCAGAGCCAATTATGCAAGGAAAACACTAGCTAAAATCCCTAGAACACTCCTACATACAGACAACAAGAACTCCATAAGCACTAGACACAAAAAAACTACTGAACCACAACAAGAACACCATATGCATCTATATTTACGTACCAGTAAATACCAAAGTACCACCTTTGTGAGAACTCTTCAAGCAATGACAATTTACTCCTCCAACACATACAACAATTATCTCTAGGCCTTGAAAAAATGTAGATGAGCAAAAAAACTATAGAAATTCCTCATTAAATAGAGGAATTGAAAGCATACTGCAATTAATGGCCATTCTAGTTTGCTCGCATGAGAAAACAAAATAATCACCACATGCTGAATCTCAACTGTTGATTTCCCAAGATTTAAAACTTGATCAATGAGGCCCATTAAGGATTTCCACTTGCTTTATCAATCATACTTAGAAACAATAAGGAGATTCCTTAAAACTACCATGTACCCATCCACATCCTTGCTCCATCATCCTCAACACGTGCATTGTCAATCCTAGCAATCACTGGTAAATTTGGGCCACAAACTAAATCACATCGCCCATCACATGTTCATCCTTCCCTATGGAGCCCCATCAGGAAATGGCAATGAGGCCAGTGCTAAGACACCCACCATCAATGTCGGTCTCTAGAGGATCTTGACCACAGATAGCCGCTTGCATCACCCATCGTGTCTCTACATTTGGTCGAGCGACCCTAACCCACGATAAACCAAAGCCTCATGATGGGGAGGAACTCAACCCATCGATGTTCATAGGTTCCATTTAAAAATGTAGAAGACAACAAGCGATAATGGGGAAGCTAGTGATGAGATATAATCCATTGATATTAATTGCAAAAAACTCTTGGTCACTAGATAAATTTTCATCACTCATTTTGCATTGTCCATCCCTTGGCCGATATCAACTTGCAAAGCCTCATCTCCAAGCGATGGGAAATAACCCACACATCGACGATCATGGGTTCATCTACAATCTGCACAAGACAACCAGTGATAGTTAAAGGGCTAATGATTAGTTAAAATATTAACTGCATTGCACATTGGGTGTTGCTCCTTAGTGCGGTGAACAAACATGCGAGGGGTGATGGAAGGCCAATCGATGGAAAAGAAGGAGCATCGCTCATCGCAGGTTACACATGGATATTTTCAAATGAACATGCGATGAATGATAGACCATTTGAGGCTTGACCTAAGATGTCTTTAAAGCACATGGGCTTAAAGTTGTTTTAAAAGGGGGGCATCCTAGCCGTGATAGGGAAACTAATGAAGGGGCTGGTAAAATGATGGGACTCAAGGCCATGAAGGATTATGAATTAACTAGTAACCAGATATAGTCGGTCAACTCAAAATTAGAGCCTTGAAGACCAAACAAGGGTATAGGCATGAATAAAGCTTATAAAACCCCAACCCTGGTGACAATCAAGACTATGGTTATCAGGGTTTGATCATGAAATTTTAGTGGAAGAATGAAAATTTTAGGGGTTCGACTAGATAGTAGACTCGACTACGAGACATGCTTTGTTGTCATTCATGGATGGATTTTTTGGATATAATCAAATCTTCATCAACCCTCAAGATCAATACAAAAAAACATTCACAACTATTTGTGGAACATTTTGTTGGGTTATTATGCCTTTTGGGTTGAAGAACGTAGGTGCAACTTATCAATGAGCTATGACAATGGTATTTCATGATTACATACATAATATTTTGGAAGATTATTTTGATGATATTCTCACTAAATCTTTAACAATACAAGACAATGTAAATGTTCTTCAGAAGATCTTTGAGCTAATTCAAAAATACAACATGAGATTAAATCCAAAAAAGTGTGTCTTTAGTGTAGATAGTGGAAAGATTTTAGGTTTTATCATATCTCACAGAGGAATTGAGGTGGACACAAATAAAATTGATTGTATCATTAACATGCCCCCTCCTAGAAACATCTCTCAATTGCCTATGTTACAAGGAATAATTCAAGCTATTCGATAATTTATAGCATCCTTAGCAGATCAAACATTACCATTTACACACCTTCTCAAGAAAGGCATACATTTTGGTTAGAATGAAGATTGTAAATAGGCTTTTGAGAGTTTGAAAGATTATATTGTCACTGCACCTATTTTACAACCTGCTATGCAAAACAAACCATTCAACCTTTATACATCTGCATCAGCCCATGCTCTTGCAACATTGTTGGCTCAACAAGATGAAACGGGTAAAGAACATCCTATTTATTACATTAGTCAAATGTTGTTTGATTATGAGAAATGATACACAACAATAGAAAAACAAATTTTGGCTCTTTTATTCACTACTAGTAAATTGATTGACTACTTATTGACTACTGAAATACAAGTAATAACGAATTTTGACCCTTTAAAATGCCTCTTCACTAAAATAGATTTATTCGAATGCTTAGCTATGTGGGTAATGTTGTTGACTGAGTTTGACCTTAATTTTTTTTCATAAAAATAAATTAAGGGTCAAGCCTTAACCAACCAATTAGATGATGCTCTTTCTCCTTTAGAATTACCTGGTAATGATCCTTTCCCTAATGATAACATGTAGACAATCAAAGACGATACATGGGAATTGTATTTTGATGGATCTAAGAGCATAATTGACTCCAAAGCAGGGGTTATCATCAAACCACCTGGAAAAGAGCCTATTCCCTTATCATATCAATTAAATTTCCTATGTAGAAACAACACCATTGAGTATGAGGGGTTACTCACTGGGTTGCATGTCGCTCTAGTTATGGGTGCTAGAGACATTAACATATTTGGAGATTCACAATTAGTCATCAAATAAATAAATAGAACATATCAAATGAAACATGAAAAATTATCAAAATATAAGGATCTCACAATGAAATTTTTAGAGAATTTTGAATCCTTCACCATTAATAACATCCCTCTAAAAGATAAAACGTCATATAGATGCAATGGAAAGTGTTGCTTGTCTTATCTCCCCCAAGATCCTTCAAAAGACTTCACTTTCATTGTGCATACAATTATAAAACCATTGATTGATGACAAGGAAAATTAAGTGTTAAAAACAACAATCGAAAACTCAAGTGAATGGTATGACACAATATTCAATTATTTGAAAGACAATACCTTTCCCGAGCTGAAAAATAAAAACACTCATTCTCATATTTGAAAATTGGTGTCTAGATATATTATCCTAGAAAACATCTTATATAAGAGGTCCTTTGACTTCCTTTTGCTTAGGTGTCTTAAACAAACTGAAATCCCTATAATGCTTGAAAAATTCCATGCAAGTGCTTGTGGGGGGGATTTTGGAGGAAGATCATTACTTCAAAAACTAATTCGCATGGGATATTATTAGAAAAAAATGGAATGATATTTCTTTGAATATGTTAAGAAATGTCATAAGTTTCAAGAGCATCAAAACTTAATTCATGCTCCTACCTCTAAGCTTCATGCACAAGATCCTATTTGGCCATTCTTGGTATGGGTTTTAGATATTATTGGAAAAATATCTCCACCCTCATTCGTAGGAAATATATTTATAACCACGACAACAAATTATTTGATGAAATGGGTAGAAGCTATTCCCTTGTGTTTGACAACAGTTGATGTGATATGTCGTTTCATATTGGAACACATTATTGCTCACTTTGAACTTCCTTCCCTGTTAGTTTCAGACATAGGGATACCATTTAAGAATAATGGTGTGAAGAATTTCCTGGAAATGTTTAATATAAAACACTAATTCTTAACTCCTTACTACCTGCAATCTAATGGACAAGTCGAATCAACAAACAAAACTCTTGAACATATTCTGAGAAAAATAGTGAACAAACATAATAAAGACTGGTATACACAATTAACATAAATATTATGGGCTTATCACACTAGTATTAGAACTTCAATAGGAAACACACCTTATAACCTTGTTTATG
>CM021102.1:230089202-230102270 GCA_007115665.2 Sequoiadendron giganteum | reverse complement strand
TGTCTTATGAGTGTTTTGGCCAACACAAGAAATGCGTTAAACTTATATACACACACATATGAGTGTTTTGACCGACACAAGAAATGCGTTAAACTTATACATACACACACACACACACACATATATATATATATATGAGACTCTCTAGAAATAGAAGGAGCATATAGAGAGACTCTCTGAAAAATAAAAGTGAGACAAATATAGAGACAAAAAAGGAGCACTATAGTAAGAAAGAGAAAGAGAGAGTACAAAAGAACAAAGTAAGAGAAATAGGGAAAGACAATAAAGTGTATGATCAGAACAAAACTATTGGGAGGTTACTTAAATGCGACACTTGTTATTTTGAGCTTCATCTAGAATTGAACTCTACACAAGTAAGGTGTAATCTACCAGTTCACACTTTTGGTTGTAAGCCTTAACTATTGTACCTTGGCAGTTAGCCATTTTTTTTTATCTTTGTTCCAGTGAGTCCTTATTATAGGTAGTGAGCCTTATTTTAGGCAATGAGGCTTATCTTAGGAAATGAACCTGATCTCAGGTAGTGAGCCTTTTTGTAATCGGTTTTGATATTCTTTATAGTGTGATTTAATCCTCACCATGGTTTTTCACTCATTAGGTTTTTCATGTAATGTTATTGTGTTTGTGCATTGGATTTGAGTTTTTGCATTAGCATTTGATGATTAATCATTTAAGTAGTGTATGTATTAGTTCTGGTAATTGAGATGAAGGTTATAATCTGTGAAAAATAATTCACTCCCCCCTCTTAGTTTTCCTATCCAAAAAATTATACATATATATGGTTTTTTTCAAAGGGATTTCACTTAATTTGTGTAAGGTCTCTCCTTAAGGATCATCATGCCTAATGTCTTCAAGAGAGGACAAGTCCAAGATAAGAGAATCACAACTTAGGGAATGCAATGCATAACATCACCACTAAGAGAAAATTCATATGCTAAGAAATATCACTCTTAGAGGACATCAAGCCCAATGACACCACCAAGAAAATAATGCATCACAAGAATTAAGAAAATCACACAAAGGAACATGAGGATGTTGAAAATTTCTACAATAATAATGCCAATGTATGCTCCCACTTTACAGGAATTTCTAACACCATTGTTGTGAGCAATAACTTTAAAGTAGAGAGAAGATAGGAGAGCTTAAATGGAAATCCCTATGCCAATTCATATGCTCCCAAATGAGGCTACATCATAAAAAGGGGTTGCCCCCAATATGAAATCCCTAAACACAAAAGAGATCCATGGATTTGGGGTCAATATATATTTTCTACAATGTGATTATAGAGCTTGAAAATGTCATAATTCCTTAAATACTCACAAAACAAGAAGAATGAAACATAGAGAGTGAAAAAAAAGAAAAAAAATGGGTCAACATGGAAGAGACCTAAATGTCTCGACGCCTTGTGTCATCCCAGAAAGGAAAATACAAGAAAAATAAAAGATAAATGCTTATGGAATATAGAATAATGTAGATACATATAGAGGAATGTATATAAAGAGAGATAAAACAAAGAGAAAAGTACAGGGGATCACATTACACACATGCAATCACATGAAGAAACATGCAAAAGAAAATTAAGAAAAATAATAGTAAGGCACATTCTTTAGTCAACCTATAGCAGGTTGTTCACATCCCAATCTTCTTCAGTATATGCAAAAGGATGAAAACTAGCCAACGGGACAACATCAAGTGTGAAAATAGGAAACACACCAAGTTCAACACTCTTGTTAGTAGAAACGTCATTTAAGCTCATGGAATAGGAAAACATTAATTTTATCTCATCATGCACTTCCTCATCAATCTTAGAAATTTCCATTTCTTCATCCAAGTTAATCAAAATGAGAGGTCTAATGATAATTTCCATAGAGGTTTATTTATGTTGCAGTGAGGGTGAAGAGACACTGTGCCTTGCAGGAGACAAGTTTGGATTTTGATTTTCTATTTTTTTCTTTTTTTCTTTTTCTTGTGACAAATGAGCAATAGGATGACATCTATGCCTATGATCTCTAGCATTTGGATTTATTTTCATTCTTTTTTCAAGTTTTGTTTGTGTAGGAGAAGGTTTATCAACCATACATTTCTTTTCTTCCCTTAAGGGAGCAATAGAAGGAAGCATGGGAGTTTGTTCAACCACTTTCTCTTTAGATTTGTAAACTTGTTTGACTTTAGGAGGCACAACGATATTTTTTTGGTTATATCATGGTCTCTCATATTAAATGGATGAAGGATTTGTAATAGGCTGCTCCTGGTTACTTGGAAGGGCTTTCAATTCAATCAAGGTTTCATCTAGGATAGGTGGCTCAATCATGGGCTGAGGCATATTGTTAAGGGATAATTCTGCTATGCACTTTTCCTTAAAATTTTGATAAGATTTGAAAAATAAGTCTTTGTGGGGTCTAATAGGTTCAATAGGCTTTGTCCAAAAGAAATCCAATAAAAAGTTTCCATGGGAAGACACAAGATTAAAGCCACTATTATGCACAACCAATGATATGACATTCATGGAGTGAAGCCATGGATAGCCTTACATCACATGAAATTGGTTTGATGATGGGATGATGGTGAATGGGATAGTTAATTATTTCAGTCAACACTTTAAAGGAAGATTTATGAAGCCAATTATAGGGCACACAAAACCATTATGTGTTTTGATCCATGATTTTAGTTTTTCATATGTATCTTGATAGATCTCATACATAAATATGAATTCTTTAGTGATCACGTTCTATACATAGAAGGGATCAATTAATTTCCCATCAATAGGCTTGCCATTGATTCTTCGATCTATGTAAAGAGGACCATCAGGTTCATGTCTAAGAATTTTTGTGAGAAAGCAATATCAAGCAACATTTTAGTTGGGCCCTTAAGAGGTTTACTATCAATAAATGCAACTAAATCATCCATAAGGTTGTTCTCATTTTCTTTTATATTTTCATCATTTGTATCAACATTCACCACATCATTCTTTATTTCACTAGCTTTGACAAAGGATATATTATATTAGGTATGGGATTGGTGAAGATTAATAGATTTTGATTAGGAGGACCTATAGACTTATTACCTTGGTCATTCACACCTCCAATTAGGATATGATTGGAAACAATGAGGTCTTGCACAAGATGTTTAAGATTCTTGCAATGTTTCGTATCATATCCATTTTGTCAATGGAAATGGAAAGAGGAATTTGGTCTATAGTTTGAAGGTAAAGGCTTATTAGGATCAGGATCTCTAACAAGAGGCAAGGAGATCAAATTCTTCTCTAAAAATTGCAACATTGTATTATGAAGGGTATTGGGTAGAGATGTGAATTGATTATTTCTATCCCCAAAGGAATATGGTTTTGTTGTCTTTATAGCAACCACTTGGGTGTTAACATTTTGATTGTATTAAGATGGATTAAGCTGGAGGAAGCCTTTATTTTATTTCTTGAAAGGTTGGTAATTGGTTTGAGGTGTGGATTTAGACTTTTCAGGACAGTTAGAGTGAGTTTTCTCTTCATGATTACTAACCAAATTTTGGTGATCACGAAAGTTTATACACAACTGTGTAAATGAAGGAAATCTTATCATCTCAAGCTTAGTTTGAATCTTATCTTACAATTTGGAAATAATTTTTTTTTGAAGGTCAGCATTAGGAATATTAATATTTATTTGTGAATAAAGCATTTGATATTGCATTATGAAATCTGTGAAATTTTCATCAACCTTTTGTTTGCATGTCATTAAGTCAGCTAAGGTCATCTTGGGACCCATTGAATTTGAATGTGGTTGTAAAAGGCATCAATAAGTTCATTGAATGAACCAATTGAATTATACGGTAGGGAGAAAAACCAATCTAAAGTAACATATTTCAAGGAGGGTGATCCCACAAAATCGGTTTACAATTACATTGAGGAAGGAAAATTGAAAAAACACTCCCAAAACCAAAAATTTGGGTTTTTAGGAGTTCACTCAAACTATGTGGTTTGAGTGAACCCATAAAGGGATCCACTCAAACCCCCTAGTTCGAGCAAACCCCTTTTTCATGCTAGGTTCGCTCGAACTCCATATGGGAAATTTTTTAAAAGAAAAAAAAGGAAATTTTGAAAAAAAGGGGTGTTTTAGCGAACCCCCTTTGCTTGAAGGGGTCGAACCCCCCATTTTTTTCCCTTCTCCCCTTCTTCTACAAAATTTCTACAATTTTTTTCCTTTGAAAGCTCGAGTTGAGGATGAAAATGGAAGA
The DNA here is from genome assembly GCA_007115665.2 of Sequoiadendron giganteum. NCBI lineage: Eukaryota > Viridiplantae > Streptophyta > Pinopsida > Cupressales > Cupressaceae > Sequoiadendron > Sequoiadendron giganteum. The sequence goes on along the minus strand of CM021102.1, from coordinate 230,098,028 downwards.
AAATTCATAGACCCAACTAGATGATGGTTGTCCTCAAAATGAGCTATCCATGAAATATAATTTTAATATATTTTGGTTTCATTATGTAATTTTTTAAGTTTAATTAAACATAGGTTTTTCACCAAAAATCAAGCTCTTTGTTCCAGGCACATGTGGAAAACTAGTAGATTATCAAAAAAAATTCTAAAAAATATGTTTGGGCTAGGTATTGATGTCCTTGATCCAGCTAAAAAAATTGAATTTTGATACATACAAAAAAAATTATGTTGTTTACGGTCTGCCTATGTCTAAATTGTAATTAGTTTGACTTCAAAACTTGATTAAAAAAAGAATTCAATAAAACACTATGAAACCAAATGAATGTGCTAGATATCATAGTTACAAAGCTAAATTAAAAAAAAATGTATTCTTCATGAAAAAAAATTATGTTGTTTATGGTGAGCATCACTCTTTAAAAATGGTGTTTGTTTCTAACAATTAGTTTTTGAGGGAGATGGAAAAATAAATGCAAGCTGATTCAATTTTTTTTAAAGTATATTTAGAATCTACAGACAAAATGTCACAAATGACTAGTTTGCATCATCTTCAAATTCCTCATTGTTTAGCAACTATAGGTGCTCGAAAGTGAATATTTAGTTAAAAAAATTCAGTTCAATGTCCAGTTTAGCCAAAAATTGTAAACAAGTATTGTGGGATCACCCACCAACCAAGGAATAGTTTAGCCAAGAGTTTATCCTGAAAAATAAAGTCACTACATAGGACTGTATAAGTGGAAACATGACTAATGGGATCTCCTTTCCCACCATATTTATCAAACCTAGGAACCTCTATACCTTGTGGTATTTGTGTTCCCAATATATCCAAAGATAAGGGATTGGTTTTGATGTATTGTGAAGGTTGGCCATTGTTATTTGGTTTAAGGTGGTGATTTGTTGTTGAAGGGATGACATGTTTTCCAAAAGTATGTTAAGGATTGCATCATTGTTGGTATTGTGAGATGGAGGGGAATAAGGTGTTGTGGTGTATGTTTGAATATGGCAAGTGAATTGTAGATTTGTGAGGAGGGATGGTTGAGGAGATATGAAATTTGAATGCACAAACGTAGATGGATTCCCAATGGAAATACCTAAGGAAGTGTTGACATTATTAGTAGGTTGAATGGTTTTGTTAACATGACTACTAGTCTATAAAGGAATATAGGTAAGGGTTGTGTAAGGAGGAATAGAAATTCCACCTTGGCTTTGAGTTGACCCCAAAACTTAAGCACAACTAGTCATGGTAGGCATGTGTTTGTAAGTAATATGAGCTATACTTCACACAATCTCCATTCCATGTTTAGTTTCAAGCATTTTCCTCACATTATCTAAAGTAGGAAGACACTAGTATAAATGTTTTAATAATTGACAAATTTTTGCAATTTTTCTATTTCTTCATCCATCCTTATTATTTTTTCTTGTGGGACATAAGCAACATCATGAAAAAAAATTGTAGGTAGGGAATTCATTGGAAATGAGGTATGAAGGCTATGATCCATAGAGGGTTGATTATCAACACTATTAGTGAAAGAGTTGGAAAACCCAAGATCCACGATGAATGGTGTACCATGAGATGACATGATTCTTGAACCACGTCTCACAATAGTATTTCTAATAGGACACCAAGTTGTAAATATCATACAAGATTCACAAACTTATTGTAAACCCAAAATGGAAAGAGGGTGAAATGCAATGCAATGACCTAGAATGCAATATGTAAATGTAATTTTTAGATTCTAAACAAGGTAATTTTCTGATTACACAATGTAAAAACCTAAAAATTATGTTTTATAAATACAATTTTGAAATCACACAATGCACTAATTTTATCAAGTTAAGCTAAATATGAACAATTTCAACTAATAGAAAATCTATAAACTGAAATAGAAAATTTAAAAACAATAATGAAATGCAGAAACAAATATTTTAGTGCCTAGAAAATCATGAAATGACCATGATCAGGACTCATTTTCCCTAGGGATAATGGGTCCTAGGTTAGGGTTTTCTAAAATTCTTTTATAAATTTTTGAGATGATTTCAGTGGTTTCCAAATTCTAATCATAAATAGTAAGTAATATTTTAAATTTTCTATAAATTTAATTTTAAATGAAAGTGAAAAATGTGACAAAATGACAAGCTAGGAGACCTAATTTGATGTGCAATTTTGTTTGAATTTTCAAATAAAAGTGAATGATGATGAAATTCTATGTAAATAATTTGCAAAATGACTTTTTTTTTTTGTATTTTTCAAATTTTAGGAGATGCAAAAATGCAATCCTAAAACCCTAAATGAAATGAAAAGTTAATGGAAGTTAAGAAACCCTAAATGAGACTCAATTCAATTCAATGAAATGAAAATGAATGCAAGATCTAAATCTAGGGTGAAAGTGGACTCCAAAATCAGAAAATTACAATGCTCAAACTCAGGTTCACCAAATGAAAAAGTAGAATTTAGGTGTTTATTAAGATGGGAAATGGGGGTTATGATGGACCTATTTTTCCTCAATTCATTTAGGAAATGAGATCAAAAAAATTAAATTAATGTCAACCTTGAGGTGAGTCAAGTCAAACACCACTTTGGGGATAAAGATTAAAAATAGAAATAAAACTCCAAAATGCAATCTATAAAGTGCATCTAATAGATTAACCTCAATTCTGATGGAACCAAAAACTAAAATACATATCTGACAATGGGAATTTTGTGTGTACAAGTCACCAAAAGTGATTTTTTAAGGAAAACTAAGGACTCGTTCTCCCAATGGTGAATGGGTCCTAGCTAGGGCTTGGTAAAAAATGGTTTTTGTGTTATGTTCTACTGTCTCTACACTCCCAGACTCCCAAATTTCACAGTAAAAAGACAAAAATAAATCTTGTAGGTCACTTTCTATGAAATTGTATGAATGATAACAACAAATGCAAATTTGAAAACTTTGCAACTTTTCTCTCCAAGAGATCTTCCACCTAAAATCTACAAAAACACATCAAGAGGGAAAAATGTTTTGTTAGTGAATGGGGTTTAACTTGGTCAAACCCCATTTTGGTAATTAAACCTTATATTGAAATGGAATAGCATGAAGGAATTATAAATGAAAAATTCAATGTCACAACTCACCAAAACTTTGTATGAACCTTGGAATATAGATCTACAAATAGCATGAAATGGCTTGAATGGATGAGGATCTTGATCTTGAAACTTAACTTGAAACAATTCCTTTAAATGCTTGAATGGATCTTGAACACTACATCAACATATTGGATCAGACAACATGCATGATGCAAGAATACTTTGACATGATAATAGGATCTTGAATTCTACAATAATTCTACTTCTGAATGCCTTGAAAATTATCTTGAAGTTCTCTTGAAGTGCTCTTATGATAACTTGAAAATTCTAGGTGAAACATAGTGAAATGACCTCTTATTTATACATATGTTAACATTAATTCCTAAAATTCAAATAAAACAAGCTTACATGTGAATACACACTTGAAATAATTGAAATACTACCAAAAACATAGTAAAAATTTAGGTCCTAGGTCTAACTGAGGACCCATTCACCCTTGGATGAATGGGTCCTAGGTCACTTACCCAAGACACACATTCTCCAATGTTAAGTGTTATGTCATGGCATTAATGAATGCCATTTTTTTGCCTTCAGAAATTATAATTAACTAGGCTTTGATTTGAACTAAGAGAGAAAATTAAGGCTAATTAACCTTAATTAATTAATATATCCTTAGATAAGTGTGAAAGTATAAAGGCAAACCTTACAACACCACAAATAAGGCACAATTAAGTCTATTTATTATTAATAAGGCCATAAAATTAATGTGAATATATGTAAAATACATATTATAACACTAAATTAAGGCATAATTTAGCTCATTAATTATTCCCAAGTGTGAAAAGGGATACTTTTCCTACACTATAGTTCCCTTAAACTTAGGAGGAGTGAGCTTCCTCATATCTCGTGATAACTCATTTGCAATTTGTTTCCTTTTGCTTGCCTCAGATCTAGATCAGGATTCATCATTTTTATGATCAATTGAATAAGATTGATCATTGGAATTTTCCCCTTTCTCTCCATTAGGAACTTCTTGTTCTTTCCTCTTTTCTCCTCTTACATTTTACTTGAGGTTTCCAATTCTTTCTCTAGTCTCATTCATCATGGCCAAAATATGATCCAATTTAACCTTAGATTTTTTTCACCTTGGCCTACCTCTTGTCTACCCCCAAGGTTGGTTCTTGTTCTAACCATTTTCACAAGTAGTGTTCCACCCAGAGGTTCCATTTCAATTAGATCCTAGGAAGGATTACTTAGCATTCTAAAAACATTTCCAAAAAAAGTAATACACAAAGAAGTTGAAATAAGAGTTGTATAATTTTTTGCCAAATCATAATTTTTTATTAAGATCTAAGGATTTCAATTATCCCTAAATTTACATGGAATGACTATTTAGATAGTCTAGGGGAGAATATCCCTTGGATTCTATTCTAGACACATAGTTAAGTGGTACATACCCCTCATATTTTTGTTTAGATACATTATCAAATAGTGTATTACCTTTAGACTCACTCTCAAATACATATTTGTGGGGGATATATCAATTTGATTCACCACTAGAGGAAATGATAATAATTTCATAAAGAGGGGGCACATGAGGGTTCCTAAAAATCATGACAAGACTAACACTCCATTATGAGGGAATATCCTTGGAAAGTGGTACAAAATCCAACTTTACAAGAGAGACAAGAGGTAAAACGTTAGCATCCTCACACATCCTCTTTATTTCTTGACTAATGCAAGATAGGGAATGAATAATGGCCTGTGTGTCACTCAACCATATTGTGTTATCATAATTGGTTTCCTTAATGGTCCTAACAATGGCTTACCTTTCTTTCTTGATCTTGAGGTAGCACTCATTACCGATTAATGAATTCCTTGTAGTCACCTTGAGATGTACCATCCTAGCATAAGAATTCCAAACATTAGATTCACATAATGTTGGATGAAAGCATAGTGAGCTCATAGGTTCTAGAATAGAACTTGGTAGATTTGATACCGCATGTAACAAGCCCAATGTTTTACCATTTAATTTTAAATGTGTCTTAACCCACATGTTTTATGTTTACAATTTATAGCAATCAAAATTTTAATTTATTTTTTAATATCAAGATGCACATTCAAAATAATCCCATTCAAACTCCCAATGCATTTACAAAGAAACACATTACATAACGTCAAGTAATGATAACTTTTTCCAAATAGAATTTCAATAAATATAGAGATATATGAATACACACATAGTTTCTAAGAGCTTAATGAAATAGAGTACAAATGGTCCAAATTTCCTTGCTAGTGTACATCCTCAAATTTTGGTTTCCAACTGTATGAGGGAGAGTATCACTCAAGTGATTTTATGCCAACCATGGACTTATTGCAGTCCCACACACATCTACATAATTGGTAAGATGGTCCTACCCTTCGATGAATAAATTGGTCTAGTTACCTAATAATACTAGCCTTCATGAGAATGGTGTTGTTTCCTACATAACTAGAGCTACCATACATTGAATACAACCTACATGCATGACATTCCTAGCCTAGATATGTAATTCTAGCTCATAGGGAACTGGCAAGTGTAATCAGTGGCTACTTACACTACTTTGGCCAAAGATTTGATATAAAATCAACCCACTCAAAAGTGGAGTCATATGTTCACCCACCCCTTAGCTTGATTTGGTAAATGGCCACACATACTCTTTTCAATCATAAAATAATTTCAACTTAAAAGGTGATGACATAACTAAGTGACCAACTAGTTTACTCCCATCCACAAATTTGTTGCAAGTATGAATGTGTTTGGTGGTGTTGTCATTAATGTTGTCATTGATGTCAACATAGTTCAGAGTGATTGCAAGTGGTAAATGTATAGTTGAGATACTGCAAAAGTGTTGAGAGTACATGGAGCTATATTTATGGTGTTGCAAATGTGTTTATGTTAAGTGATTTTGAGAAAATTAATAAACAATGAAGACCATGTTGTGTGTGTGTTCTGAGTGTGCGCTGGTGATGTGCTCTACATTTCTTCTATGTTGATCATATGCATGTGTGGATCTGTAGTATTGTTTATGGGCTTCAATGGATAATATATCCTAAGTTTTATCCTCTAGGTTGATGAAGTGTGAAAGATGTGTTCACCGGTGTGTGAACTGGTTTGGTAGAACTATTTGTCTATGGATTGGGAGAGATGTCTCTACTCTATAGTATTCTCGTGGTTTATCTCAGATCTTGGAGATCTAGAAGAAGGATAATATTGATGTTCTCTATGTTCTAGAAAATTTTCTTGTGGTTTGGGGCTCCAAAAGGCTTGTTCCAGAGCTACTGTGTGTATCTGCATGGTCCGGTTGGACTATTGAAGAGTGTTCTATATATAAAGATTTTTACAGTTGCTACAAAGGTATATGAAGGTTTCTAAGAGGTCTTCTAGTGTATGGTGAAGCATTTTGTGTGATCCATGTGTCATCATCTTTTTTTGGATGCATGTATTTTAATTTTCATTGGTGTTTTCATTAGGTTTGGCTGACTTGGTGTTTACACATTACATGAACAATAAGCATCGATTAAGGAAGCATGTGATTGATCCAAGATGTTGTTTGGGTGCTAATTAAGTATGTAATTGATCCACTCTCATTCTTATCCACTGTGGGAATGTTGAGTCATTGACCTAATTTGAATTTGTAAAATAAAGGATGTGTAGCCGACCTTGCAAAAGGTTTTCAAGATTGAAGATGGTATAAATACAAATCAAGATGTTGTGAATTGGAAGTATGAGTGTGAAGTGTGTGAAACAAGTGTGAAAAGAAGAGTGTGTGAAAGTGAATCAATGTAGTAGTACTTTGATGTGTTAGATTCCTAAAAGAAGTGAGATTATGGTGTCTACATTCCTTTGATCAAGCTACAAATATGTGGAACCTGTTGTGGTGGATTTTCTATTATCTTTCTTTGTTTGTAGGCAATGAGCCTCCTTTTGGATAGTGAGTCCTATTTGTAGGCAGTGAGCCTTTGTATTTGGATAGTGAGTCCTTTTTGGGTAGTGAATCCTTTGGTAGTGACCCTTTGTATCTGGTATTGTATTACTATTATATTGTGAGTTAATCCTCACAGTGGTTTTTCCCTCATTGGGTTTTCCATGTAAATCTAGTGTCTCTGGTGTTTTCTTTTTGTTATCTGCATTTCAAGTTTATACTTAATAATAAATTAAAGTTAAAGTGGAATTTATTAAGGTCAAAAGTAAAATTAATTTGGTACAACTGATTCATCCCCCTTCTTAGTTGTCTTGTGCATTTCAAAAATTGGTATCAAAACTTTGGTTCCTCAGAGAAGATCTTAACCACTTGAGGTAGATCAAATGGCACACAAGTTGTAAATCCTTATATTTGATGGAGCTGACTACAGTGACTAGAAAGTGTAGATGAGAGGTTACCTGATTTCTCTTGGTTTCAAGACTTGGAAAGCTATTGAGACAAAATATGTTGAACTGGATAGTGGTCATTCTTCTACAAATGGTATTTCTTCCTATGAGGAGAATGAAAAATCAAGGTACATCTTTAGTTCTTTATCTAAATTTGAATGAAATTTTTTATTTCTTTAGGAACTGCTTATGAAGTATAGGAAAAGTTGAAAGATATCTATGAATGAAATGATAGAGTCAAATTGTCAAGGAAGCTAACAACAAAGAACATATTTGAGAACTTGAGAATGAAAGAAAGTGAAGAAATTGCAAGCTACTACCAAATATTTGAACTTGCAGCAAATGAAATCAAAAATCAAAATGGTACCATGATAGATGAAGATGTAATAGAGAAGATCTTGATGACCTTACCAGAGAATTACAGTGACAAGGTCTCTACAATTGAAGAATCATATGATCCAAAGAAATTTACTAAAGAAAAAATATTTGGCACCTTGATTGCATTTGAGATGAGGAAGTTTAGAAGAGAAAAGGAGAAAGTTGAAGAAACCTTCAAAGAAACTAAGATAGAAGATGATTCAAATAGTGATGGTTCAGAAGAGTTGGAAGCAAAATTTACAAGGAAATTGAAGAAAGGTATTGGTAAGCACAAAGGTATGTTACTTTTAAATGTTTGAGTTGTGTGTGGAAAAATATTAATGTGTGTGTGTGTGTGTGTGTGTGTGTGTAATATAATAAATAATAATAATAATGTGTGTATGTGTGTGTAATATGTATGTGTGTGTGTGTAATGTGTGTAATATAATGTGTGTGTGTAATGTGTGTAATATGTGAAAATGGCATGTGTGTGTGTGTAATGTGTGTGTGTGTATGTGTAAAAAAATATAATAATGTGTATGTGTGTATGAAATATTAATAAAAATATTGTGTGAGTCACTATGCTTAAGATATTCAAAATAGTGTTGCACACAAGAAAGAATAGAATAATAATAAAAGACAAAAAGGATAGGAAGTTAAAGAAATTGTATTATGTTAGAGAAGATGTAGGGGTTTTTGATGATGAGTCTGACTTTGAGGATGATAAAGATAATGCTTATTTGTTGCCTTGGAAAGTAAATTTGTGTCTACTAACTATGGAAGATGTGCAAGGGAATATGGTTCAGAGAACAAGAAGGATGAGATGAAAGGTACTCTGGTCACTGCTTTCCACACTAGACATGATGAAGACTATTGGCTAATTGGCAGTGGATTCTCAAATCATATGATTGGAGACAAAGGTAAGTTCACTAAAATTGAAAAGTATGATGGAGGATTAG
>CM021102.1:229709624-230089102 GCA_007115665.2 Sequoiadendron giganteum | reverse complement strand
TTCCTTCCTTAATCTAGGTGCACATGGAGGTGCATCAGTCAAGTGGATCTAAAGATTCTTCATTTTTCTAGATTGATGATTATGGTCTACTCCTCAGGTGGAGTATATGGTATCATTATTGCAATATGAGATGTGGGTATACTCTTAATGGGGAGTGATCAAAGCTTTATATGGCATAAGTTTCATGTAAAAACTTTTCTTTTCTATTGATTTCACAAAGGGGGAGAGAGAGTCATGTGAAAAAGCCTATTTAAATCTGGGGAGAGAGAGTTATGTGAAAAATTTGCAAGGAGAAGAAAGTGCATAAATATTGTGTAGGTTGTCTAATCTGAAAAATAAAGGGAAGAAAAAGCAGGAGAGTTTGTATGCTATCTTTGATGGTTTTTCACATCATGTGTTGCCATCAATGACAAAGGGGGAGATTGTTGCAAGTATAAATGTGTTTGGTGGTGTTGTCATTAATGTTGTCATTTATGTCAATATAGTTTAGAGTGATTACAGTTTGTACATGTATAGTTGAGATACTTTAGAAGTGTTGAGAGTACATGGAGCTATATTTATGGTGTTGCAGATGTGATGATGTCAAGTGCTTTAGATAAAATTAATAAACAATGAAGACAATGTTGTGTGTGTATTATGAGTGTGCTCTGGTAATGTGCTCTTCATTTCTTCTATGTTAATATTATTCTTGTGCATATCTACAGTATTGTTTATGAGCTTCAATGGATAATATATCCTAGGTTTTAGCCTCTAGTTTGATGGAGTGTGAAATATGTGTTCACCGACGTGTGAACTGGTTTGGAAAAACTATTTGTTTATGGATTAGGAGAGATGTTTCTACTTCAAAGTTTTCTAGTGGTTTGTCTCAAATCTTGTGGATCTGGAAGAAGGCTAATATTGATGTTCTCTATGTTATGGAAAATGTGCTTGTGGCTTGCTACTCCAGAAAGTTTGTTCCAAAGCTATTGTGTGTATCTGCACAGTTTGGTTAGATTGTTGAAGAGTGTTCTATGTATAAAGATTGTTGAAGTTTCTGTAGATGTATCTAAGGTTTATAAGAGGTGTTTGAGAGTCTAGTGAAGCATGTTTCATGATCCATGTGTCATCATATTTCTATGGATGTGCATACTTCAAAGTTCATTGGTGTTTTCATTAGGTTTGGCCAACCTACTATTTACACATTACATTAAGAATAAACATCAATTAAGGGAGCGTGCGATTGATCCAAGATGTTGTTTGAGTCCTAATTAATTATGTAACTGGTCCACTCTTAATTCTTTTCCATGGCAGGAATGTTGAGTTGCTGACCTAATTCAAATTTGTAAAATAAAGGATGTGTAGCCGACCTTGCAGAAAGCTTTCAAGATCGAAGAGGGTATAAATATAAATCAAGATGTTGTGAATTGGAAGTATGAGTATGAAGTGTGTGAAACAAGTGAAAAAATCAGAGTGTGTGAAAGTGAATCAAGGTAGCAGTACTTTGATGTGTTAGATTCCTGAAAGAAGTGAGTTGATGGTTTCTACAATCCTTTGATCAAGATGCGAATGTGTGGAACCTATTGTGGTGGATTTTAAATTTTCTTTATTTTTTTGTAGGTAGTGAGCCTCCTTTTGGATAGTGAGTCCTATATGTAGGTAGTGAGCCTTTGTATCTGGATAGTGAGTCCTTTTTGGGTAGTGAGCCCTCCGGAAGTGAGCTTTTGTATCTGGTATTGCATTACTATTATATTGTGAGTTAATCCTTGTCGTTCTTTTTTCCTCATTGAGTTTTCCACATAGATCTGGTGTCTCTAGTGTTTTCTTTCTATTATTTGCATTTCAAATTTATACTTAATAACAAATTAAAGTTAAAGTGGAATTGATTAAGGCCAAAAGTAAAAGTAATTTGGTTCAACTAATTCACCCCCCCTCTCAGTTGTCTTTTGCATTTCAACAAGATTGTCCTAACCCCAAGAACAACCAAGTTAACCACACATACATATAGTATTACAACTAACATCTTCAACTTATCACTTCAAGATAATATCATTTCTCATATTTCATAATCTATGTAAGCATACATATGTTCAATGACAATATAGATATTATACGAATACACTATGATTATCTTATTTAGAAAACATAACCACACAATTCCAACATAAGGAATAATTATATATATGTATATACCAATAAGTAGGGTTTCACCAAAATAAGAATTCAGCAAAGATCATGCAAGCTCATCCAAAATAAGGAATAATCTAAGATAATCCAAGAAAGCTCAACATAACATATAATTCTTATTTTCCTAAAATACTTGCATTCACAGACAAATATGTTTTCAACATAAAAAGAATAGATAAGTAAAATCAACATGCTTGGAATTATAGCTCCTAATGAAGATACTCCTTCCCAAGCTTAATTTCCTTAGTCACACTTGTTTCTCCTTCTATGATCAACATATCTCCAATATTATCCTTTCTCAAAATTCTCAAAGCAATTTATCTCTCCTCAATAATGTACTCAACAACTTATTGCATAGAAAACTACAACAAGGAACTTCAAAATAATGAATGAAACAAATGAATAACCTAAAAGGTAAAGAAGCTTCCTCTACTCATACCAAAATATAAGAAAATTATTGCTACAAATAAGTTCTACAATCTTCCACCTTTTCTCTTCCAATTGCCACCACTTAGCAGCAAAAGCCAACTTCTCCTCTAAATGAGTTGACTAAGCCAAATGAATTGAAATGAAAATAGTTGATATGCAAACACATATACAGTCCTTGAATTTTTAGTCTCTCTAATATGGTTGAGTCACCTTTTTAACTTCCAACAACTAATATTTTACTGAGTCAAATACATAAATGTATACCTAAAATTTTCTTATTTGCATAGCAAGTCGACTTCTTCCTTTAGCTTCAACTAGCTTGTGGCTTGACCAAGTCTTATGCTCTTATTTAGCTATGTGTTGTGTTGATGGGTGTTTTTTCACTTTCTCAATATAGACATCATACAAGTATGTTATCTCTCTTGAAAGGTAATTTCTGCAACTAAGTTTTAGAAATCACCCCAAGGTCTCTTGGGCGTCAGGTCATGACTTGGAAAAATAACTCAATTGTTAATGTGATTTTTTGGTAATCACAAAGGGAATTTATGGTTCATAAGAAGGGAGGGAATTGGGTCTACAAAAGGAGATTTATGAATTATAGAAATAGAGAACAATTGCTACAAGTTCAGGACAACAAACTAAAACTCCATCTTTTCCATCAGATTTGGCTTTACAATGATGATGAAACTTTGTCTTAAATTTGGATTCCAAAGAAAGGTCAAAAGGGAAAAAGGGAAAGAAGTTTCCTAGACCTACAACTAATGTTGAACAATAAAAATGGAGGATGCTACAATGGAAAAACTTCCTAAAAATAAGTTCCACATAACCAAGGACAACCCATAGTCTCATGAAACTAGTGCAATCTTCTAAGGTCTGCAGATTTTCAAACCATTCATTCACCGATGAAATAGTTGAACTTAAGTGAAAAAATATGAACAATGCTCAAACTAACTTTATACAACACTTTATCATCAATAAAAAGAAAAAATTATGAGCTAAGAAGACATCAACATTATAACATTCTTCACCATTAAAGCACAATATGAACTAATGACTAGAAGTAACTTAAAACTAAGAAAAATGAAGCTGAAATTTAATGTTTGGAGATTGAATCATGCACACATGAAGAAAAAACACAAGAAACCATTAAAACAATGCTTTTCTCATTAATTTTTTGTAGCATGTCTTTAGACAACAACTCATATCTCTCTTTAAAAATGAGAGGATGCCCCTATTTATAGTTTTCCAAAAGAAAAATGAATGGAAAAGATGTTGAATACCCAAGATATTGAGAGGGAGGGGTGAGTCAATATCTTCTTAAACTTATTGAACAAACACCATCCAATTACTCCAATACATATAGCACTAAAAATGAGTAGGAGCATTAAAAGAACATAAAAGCACACAACACATGAACACTAGAATTTTTAGGTGGAAAACCTAGAACGGGAAAAACCATGTTGAAGATTAGATCACAATATAGTATAACCAGTTATAACATATTAAAAATGGTGGCTCACTGCCTACATAGGTACAATAACAAAATGGCTTACAAACATAATATGAACTGATGAAGTTACACCTCACAAGTGCAGATTCAGTTCCTTTGATGCTCAGTAAATTTGCATGCTAGTAGACAAATATTTTCTCTTATTCGTACTCGCCACTATGTGCAGTGTTTTTAATATACTTAAAATACAACAAAACAAAGCAAAAGACCAAAAACATGAAAAAAACTCAAGATAGGGTGATGAGGAGGTCAAATTAGTTTGAAAAGCCTCATGTTATGTAGATGTGCCCATGATGCATGATGTGTTGTGCGATCACTCAGAATTTTGGCAGCATAACGACGCTCCAATGCAAAATGGGTGAGAGAGAGTGAAAATGGCTAAATGTTGGGATAAATATATTGAAGGGTTTTTAGGATGAATGGACAAGATTGATTGATAGAGATCAATGGATGAGATTAAGAGTTGACCAAAGGAATTAAAAAATCATTTTTAATGTGCATGGAAAGGATAAAAGGAATTTAATATTCCTTGGGAAATAGAAAAGGAATTCAATATTCATTAGGAGATGGGAGAGGAATTAAAATTTCCTCAAAAGGACCTTGGGAAGACAAAATGGAATTAAAAATTCCTTGGGGGAAGGGGAGAGTTGACCAAGGGGTTGATTAGGCTAGCTAATCAATAATTAGGTTGTGTAAGTGAGGGATTAGGAAAATGATTAGGATTAGGAAAAAGTGATGGAGGATGTGACATGAGGGGAATTAAATAAATGTATTATTTACTTAATTTTTGGTGGAAAGGGGATAAGTGATAAGAGTAAATAATTAAAAGTAATTATTTACTTTAGGCTAGGATTTAAAGATGATAGAAGAAATAAATTAGAATGGAGGGATAAGGGATAATGAATATTAATTAAATAATATGGTATTATTTAATTAATATAGAGGATATGACATTGGTTGAATTGGGGGTAAATTGGCCAAATGAAAGTGTTCAATTTTCAGTGTCTACATTTTTCCCCTCTTTGAGATGGTGTTATGAAGTAACATCATTTCAAAGAAAATTAAAAAATGGCACATAAAAGAAGATGGTTGGATTGTGAGATATGCCCCAGTCATTCAAAGAAGTGACTAGGAATAAAAATGATGGGAGTGAAGATGGAGATGAGGATTGAAGATAGGAAAAGGGGATGCCTAAATGGCAGTTTCCCCCAAATGTGGTAGGAAAATGGATAGGAGATTTACACATGATGCCTGTTTACTAGGTTTTCATCATGGTACTTATTCAAGGGGCTTGTTTTCCAAGTTTTCACCATTGGATGAATTTTCTCTCTTAACTATTTTGCTCTTTTTTTTGACATTTTTGACATTTTTGGATTTTTTTTGGATAATATGTGGATGGAGATGGATGATAATAGGGATGTGTATAACTAGATTTGGAAAACGTATGATAAGGGGGTGTATGAATGAATCAAGCATCAAGTTCCATACGAGGTAATAAAATCCAATGTTTAAAATGACTATTGGATGTTGGTACAACTTTATTAGAATGGATAGATTATGCAAGAGAATGGATTAAAGGGATTTAATGCTCGAGAGATATGTGGGATAATGGATGGGGTATTGGAAAGTGTATGGATGGAATGATGGAGTGGATGTGTGATGGGAGGATGTGTTCACGACCAACATTGGCACATATGGTGAGGGATGCGAAATGATAGGAGGATGAGGAGCTCAAACCGATGTGAAAAGCCTCATGTTGTGTAGACATTCCCACGATGCATGATGGGTTGTGTGCTCACACATAATTTCGACAGCATAACGACGCTCCAATGTAAAATGGGTGAGAGAGAGTTAAAATGGCTAAATGTTGGGATAAATAGATTGAAGGGTTTTTTGGATGAATGGCCAAGATTGATTGATAGAGATCAATGGATGAGATTAAGAGTTGACCAAAGGAATTAAAAATTCCTTTTTAATGTGCATGGAAAGGATAAAAGAAATTTAATATTCCTTGGGAAAGAGAAAAGGAATTTAATACTCCTTGGGAGATGGAAGAGGAATTAAAAATTCCTCAAAAGGACCTTGGGAGGACAAAAAGGAATTAAAAATTCCTTGGGGGATGGGGAGAGTTGACCGAGGGGTTGATTAAGCTAGCTAATCAATGATTAGGTTGTGTAAGTGAGGGATTGGGCAAATGATTAGGATTAGGAAAAAGTGATGGAGGATGTGACATGAGGGGAATTAAATAAATGTATTATTTATTTAATTTTTGGAGGAAAGGGGATAAGTGATAGGAGTAAATAATTAAAAGTAATTATTTACTTTAGGCTAGGATTTAAAGATGATAGAATAAATAAATTAGGATTAAGGGATAAGGGATAATGAATATTAATTAAATAATAGGGTATTATTTAATTAATATAGAGGATATGACATTATTTAAATTAGGGGTAAATTGGCCAAATAAAACTGGTCAATTTTTAGTGTCTATATTTTTCCCCTCTTTGAGATGGTGCTACGAAGTAGCATCATTTCAAAGAAAAATAAAACATAGCACCTAAAATAAGATGGTTGGATTGTGAGAGATGCCCCGGTCATTCAAAGAAGTGACTAGGAAGAAATATGATGGGAGTGAAGATGAAGATGAGTATTGAAGATGCCCCCTTGAGAGGACATGCGGGTTGAAGAGAGCACGAGTGTTCTCTCAAAATGGATGAGATGATGAAAGGGGAGATGGGGAAGATGATGAAAAGTGGTGGATAGGTTAGAAGACAGTAGGGTGAAGAGATAAAAGCAAGCATAAATGGATGTAAGGACAACGGTGATGTTGCCCCAGTCAAACTACATGCCAAAATGGGTTGATGATGGATGGAGCATTGTTGATGAGGGAATGATATTATCCTAAAACAACACAAGGATAGGGAATGATACATCCTGATGATGGTGATGATGATGCTTCAATCAAGGCGTGCAACATGGCTAGGTATAAGACTAAGGATGTGATTACATGATTTGTGCTAGGTTGAATGGATTAGGATTGGATGAAGAGGTGGGATGGATAGAAGCAATAGGATTGATGAAATAGATGAAGATAGTGGATGAAAGGATGCTAAGAATTAAAAATATATATTATCCCACAAAGATTGAAGAAATGGTGATATGGTGTGGAGGGATGAAAGTAGATAGGATAGATAGATGGGGGAAAGTGATGAAGCATGAAAGGGGTAGGAAGATGGATTAGGAATGTTGTATAAAAATTTCCATGTAGTGAGAACTTAATTTAATATAGTATGAGATACTATGCACTAGGGTATGAGGAACCAAGGTGACTATGTATCACATGCATAGGACTTACACAACAAATAAAAGGTTAGTCCAACATCCAAAAGTCACAAGGGCTTTGGTAGAGCCAATGCTGGAAAACCACAAACACAAAGGATGCCCCAGCATGACACAAGACCATAGGGATCTTGGTGGGTACCACACGAGACAACCAAGAATACATAAATAGAGAAAAATATCAAGATATGCTCCTATGTTTACTAGTCAAAGCACACCATGATATGATAGATCGTGGTGACCCCGATGAGATATAATAAGAAGCTCAAAGGATAAACAAAAGCCAAAAGCATCAAAATATCACAATAAATCTCAAATGTCCTTTTCCATAGGATTGAAAGGGTGGATGGGATTGATGTGGTCTGATGTAGGAAGCATGCATCCTGTTAAGACCAAAGATGGAGACTAAACTAAGTGATCAAAATGACTCGGGATATTCGAGATTGATTAAACCTTGTGATACGAGTGACCCTGTTTGTTAAGAACTAGCTAGATAGGGACATACTTGATGACATGATACAAGAAACAAGACACAAGACACAAGACAAACACACCCTAAAGACCTAGGGGCTCAAGGGTTGATCAAATATTAGCCTTGCCTATGTGAAAGCATAGAGCCCTCCTAGTTTGATAAAAGACTAACAACTAACAATGGATAAAAGTGGAAAGAAGAAAATGGAGACCATGGTGTATGATAGAGATAGAATGGACAAATTTTTGGGGGCTTGATCAAATAAATAGCCTTGCCTATGTGAAAGCATAGGGGCAACATAGTTCTAACAAGGACCAATGAAAAACAATGGATAAGTGATAAGGAGATGGCCATGATAATGGGATACAATGATGGAGCCAATATGATGAGCCAGGATAGGCCATGTGGATGGGATGGTCGATATGAATAAGGTGTGGATTATATGAAGGTAAGGGATGGGATAGTTATCTAGATCATCAAAAGATGAATTGGGATGATGGTATGATGGATAGATGAGTGATGAAAGGTGATAGGAGATTAGGGAGATGTTTGAAAAAGGTGGGAGTGAGGTCAATGAGATAGATATAATTGGGTTACATGGGGGTATCCTACAAATAGATACCAATGACAAGGTATTATTAGATGGAATGAGGATAGGGATGAATGGAGAGGGATATAAGGACAGGGGGATGGAAGGGATTTTTTTTATGGATAGGGAGATAAGGATGGGGAGATGAAAATGATTGTTCGAATGGATAGACAAGACTACAAGGTTGTGGAAGATGGAAAGGATTACTAGATAGATGGATGGGAAGATAAGGATGGGGATGATGGAAGGGTGAGAATATAACACGATAGAAAGACAAGAATGGGGATATGTAATGATCTTGGGATGGAGGGATGAAGATTTTGGGAGGATTGTTAGAAGGAGGATGAAGGGATAATAATAATGATATGGAAGGGATGATAGGATGGGTGGATGATGTTGTAGACATCTAAAATTGACCACTTCCATATGGTCAAAACCTATCATTTATTCATCTAATCTATCTATATTAATTGAATGATATATTTAATTAATACTATCTCCTTTCTCTAAGGTTCCCAAAAAGTATTTAATTAAATACTTTATCCTTTACCATTTCTTCTGTAAATTAAATAAATCAATCAATTTATTTAATTTAGTCAATTATCCTCTTCAATTTTAGATTCATTCTTTCTCTCTCCTTGTCCCATCCTCCATAACCTTTCCAATAATTTGGGTTAATCTAATTAATCCCCCATTAGGATGTGCATATCCTTAATCAAGATTAATATCACATCCTCCATATTTAGCCACTTGCCTCTAATCCTCATTAATTATCCTAATAATTTGTTTGCACAACCATAATACTAATAACTTACCTTATCTAGCATGTCCTTAGGTCAACCTTTCAAAGTACTATTGTGCAGTTTTGCACCCATGCCCCTCTGAGAGTGGGGACCCTTTGTTGACTTGATCTTTTGGCCTGTTTCGGTGGCTTGCCCCCTCTTTGTGCTTATCTTTGAAAATCTTAGGGTTTTGATCCTTGACACTTGTCTTCATCTGGGGGTGCCTTTGTGTTGATTTCCTAGTGGTTTTTGGGGTCTTACGGATGTCCTCTTGGGGTGGTTTTCTTTTTCCTTCTGTTTTTTACTTGTTGTTTTGTTTGGGGCCTAAGGGTTGGTTTTCTCCCTTAGCTTTCCCTTGTTTTCCTTGTTTCCTTTGTTCTACCAGAGGCAGAACTGGGATGGGACTTAAATTTGAACTTTTTCTAAGTTTCAAGTTCGCTTCCCGTTCCCTTTCTGGCTCCGCTCCTTACTTCCTCGCTTTTTCCGTCATTTTGTTTGTTTTGTCCTAAGGGCCGCTTTCCTCCCTTAGGTTTTCTTTGCTTCGCTTTCCCTTTCCTTTGTTAGAGGCAGGACCAGGATAGAATATTACTCCAAACTTTTTCAAAGTTTTTAATCCCTTTTCATTCTTGTTCTGTCTTTGCCTCCCGCGTTCTCATTTTCTTCATTGTTGTATTGGTCTTCAGCCTCCGAGTTGGTTCTCCGTCCGTGGGTTTTCTCCAGTTTCCTCTTTTATCATTTTGTCGGGGCTAGGACTGGGATGAATCCAAACTTTGAAACTTCACAAAGTTTGGGTTTCCTTCCCCATTCCCATTCTGCCTCCACTTCCGCTAGGGTGGGTTTTGCTTTTGCCCCTACCTGGTTTCCCTTTGGTTTCCTTCCCCATTCCCATTTCGCCTCCACTCCCGCCGGGTTGGGTTTTGTTTCGCCTATTCCCCTACCTTTCCCTTTTCATCTCTGCCTCCTCCTACCTTGGCTCTTTGTTCCTATTCTGCTCATGGCTCTATCTCCGCCTATTTTTGTTTCCACTTCTGCTTGGGTTTTTTGAGTGATTCTCTTGCCCTAGGAACTATTTTGGACCTGCTTGGATTTTGATGGTGTATTTGGCATTAATGGTGTTGTGTTCGAATGCAAGTTGGATCAAGCCAAAATTTGTAGGATGTACTTTCAAGATTTGGGTGTAATTTTTGGGTGCAGTCAAGTACACTTTGCAGCTACTTTCGCAAGACCCACTTATGCACGCAAGTTTGGCACGTTTGGTGCTCATTAATGGTGGGTGGACTAGGTTGGTGGATTTAGCCTGGTTTTGTTCGATCTGGGCCATCTATTTTCTTGGCTCTGGTTTGGTTGGTTGCTCATTTTCTTCCTGGTGCACACGCGCACGTTTCTATTCATGTGGGGGTTCATTTATTGTTGGGCATGGCTCGAGGATCCGTCCCCTAGTTGTGTGTGATCCCAGGTCAATCTGATGGGGTCCTTGTTGCATTCATTGTTGAGCGACGGGTTATTGCAAACTATCAAGGCCGATCTGGTTGGTGGTCATGGTTTCTTGTAACCCTAGCTCTATTTCACATGGGGTTGTCTTTCTATAAGTATGACACTCTGCCTCATTTGTAAGGGTTGGAATAATTGGCCAAGCTAGTTAAGTTGGTTACCAATCAAGTTTAAGCAATAGATTTAGTAGTAGAGTAGCATGTTAGCAGATTAGGAGTTAGTATTATATTTTCAATCAAATGTTGTAACAAACCAGGAATGTTGTGAATATGATTATTTAATACAAAGTGAAGACATTGTGTCATGACTAGTGTCTCCTTTGCATTAGATAATCTTGCATGTTTCTTGTTCCATCTTTAAAATCGTTTGAGAATGTTTGGATGTAGTTTCAATTTAGTTCGTAATGGTGATGATTTAATATCTGGAGTGTTGTAGCAACCCTTGATTTATATCTTAGGCAACTACTTGATTGTGGGAATGTTGTGTAAGGTCAACCTGTACCTCATATTCATGTGATTGGTTCAACTCTATGTGTTCATTCAGCCTTCTTAAATGATTTCCTATAGCCTAAAATTCTTTAACACCCTAGAAGATTGCACTATTCTCTGCAAGACTGCAGGTATAGCCTGGTCGACCAGAAACTAGTTTAAGGGGTTGGTCCATTCCATATGTTTCATCATTTGCATGATTAATCTTAGAAGTAATGTTAGAAATTATAACTTTTGAAACCTTCACCTTTTGCTGTTTCTTTTATTAAATGATTAGAACTTGAAGTTGAAGCATCACCGTATCTTAAATTTCATGAGCTTAGAGCTTCCAGTACTTGCAAGTAAGATCCCTTGTGATTACCAGCAAATTCAAATTTTATCACTGAGATTTTTCTACTGCATTGTCATAAATTGACACCCAAAGTACCTTGGGGTTATCTCTCTATTCATAGAGATCAACCTTTAAAGAGAGATAGGATAACACTTATTCTGTCTGAGTTGTTGTCGTGCAGAAACACCTTGGGACCACATGGCCTTTTCCATGTCACCTTTTACCCTTTCCATCTCACCATGTCCTTGTACACTTCATCCTCCACATGGAAAGATGTGAGGGCTTGTGAGTCCTCAACTCACCATAGCCCTCCATCTTGACCATGGTGGCTCAATATTGACCATTGAATCCTCTAGAGAATTCAATTTCTTCTATAAATAAACCCCCTTTTATTCATCAAGGGACCTTATTCATTCTTAACACAATTATGCTCTCAAGCCATTTTGCATTCTAGCCATTGTAACAACTCTCTTGCATTCTAGTAGTCATTATTGCACTCACCCACCATCATTAATCATTCAACTACCACTACCATCACAAGCTTGCCATCAAGGAGCACACATCCAAAACACTATCAAGGGCCAACCGAGGATCAACACAAATAGAAGGTATATCTTCTTGTTTTATCTTTCTAGCACTCCTGGCGGGACCCACGTCATGGGTCTATAACTTTCACGTTTGTTGTTTTTTGAAATCTTGTAGGTTCGGGAACACAGAGTTGACTTCGCCCTCAAGGGGCGACCTCAAAAGATAGACTTTTTTCCTATTTCTTTTTTTTGGTTTCTGACTTTTTGCAGGTTCAGCTTCACAAATAGGCAACCTTTCCCAAAACAGGCGACCTTGCCCAAAAGCCTAAATTTTTTCCCTATTTTTGTTTTCTGGTTTTTGAATTTTTGTAGGTTCATCTTCAAAAACAGGTGACCTTGCCCAGAACAGGCGACCTTGCCCAAAATCTAGGCTTTTTTTTTCCTATTTTTGTTTTCAAGTTTCTAACATTCTACAGGTTCAGCTTCACAAATAGGTTACCTTACCCCGAACAGGTGACCTTTCCCATAATAGGTGACCTTGCTCTGGACAAGTGGCCCTATCCAAAACACAGAGATAAAGATAGGTAAACAATCACCCAAAAAAATTCATTTCACTATTTTGTTTTTGACTTTTTTTCCATTTTTGACCTACTAACTTCTATTTTGAGTGTGTTTCATACTAACGTTTGTACAAATTGCTCACCAAAGACTTAAAAATGAAACTACTAATACATTTGTTGCAGGGGGAGAAATTTGTTTAGTTAATCTTTTTCTTTCATTTTTTAAAATAGGAACATAAGATTAGTTAAAGGGTCAATAAATTTTCTTGTCATGTTTGAAAGTGGGCTATTGACATATCCAATCCCCTTGCACCATTTGGTGATCCTAGGTGAAGAGAAATTGTAGCCCACTTAGTCCTTTTACCCATTTTCATTTTATTAGAGGGACTTGCTTGGGGATTTCATCACCCCAAGGGATGATCCCAACAATGTGTTATTGGTGGGGTATACAAAGGAGGGAGGCTAAAGTTGTACCTCATGTTGTATATGGTGGAACATCAAAGCTAGGGTGATACCTAGATAAAACATGAAGAGTTGGCCCGAGCTCCTGGTATCTCACTGGCTGCTCATGACTCACACTTGTAGACGGGTTGGTGTTCATGGTTTTTCCCCATGTACCATGCGTATATCAGGGACACCCTTAGAAGCCTTGTTACACCTACATAGAGGACCGTGTTGACCATACCCTTAACACTAATATTAGGCTTGTACTTTTGGAACTATCTTCTTGTGCAAACCAGTGCTTGTCAATCAGTTTTGTCCTTTTATTTGTTGTTTTTCATCCTTTGTCATAGTTGTTTTTGACTAAGTTGAGTTAAAATGAATACACAGAGGTGAACCCACCCTAAAATGGGAAACCTTTCCCATAAATGGGTGACCTTTCCCTCAAACGGGTGACCCTGCCCCCTATCTCAATTATTGTTTATCTTGTCCAAATCAACATTTTAGTAGTTTTTCATGTTTGGGTGACCTTTCCCTCTAAAGTGGTGACCCTTCCCTCAAAGGTGTAGACCTTCCCTAAAAGGGGTGACCCTACCCTCAAATAGGGGCAAAATAGCCTTTTTCAGCTTCATTCGAGACCTAGTTCGGGTCCGTTTTGGTGTTCGTTTGCTCATTTTTTGTCTTGTTCTTCTTCTATGCCCTCATTTCGATCACTTTATGCATATCAATTTGTCCATTGGTGTTCCTATCCTTCCTCTAAGTCTCCATCTGGATCTTTCCCTTCATCCATTTTTTCATCTCATTCCTCGTTCGAGACCCATTCGAGTCCATTTTAGTGTCTGTTTGGCTATTTTTCAGACCCATTCTTCATCCTATTTTATTTCAGCGACCTTTAACTTGTCTTGGGCATTGTTTCCCTTAAAGTGGCATCCTTTCCCTCAAAGGGGCAGCCCTGACCTAGACAGAGGGGCGAAACAACATTTTTCTTCTTCATCTAGGACCTCGTTCAACCATTTTTCGAACCCGTTCTTCATCCTCCTTGATTTGGTTAAAATTTCCCTTGTCTTGGGCATCCTTACCCTCAAAGGGGCAGCCCTTCCCTCAAAGGGTTGGCCTTGCCCTCAAACAGAGGTGAAACAACCTTTTTCTTCTTCACGTGAGACCCTGTTCGGCCATTTTTCGGACCCATTCTTCATCCTCCTCAATTTGGGTGAGCTTTCCCTTATCTTGGGAATCCTTTCCCTCAAAGGGGAAGCCCTACCCTCAAATGGGTGGCCTTTCCCTCAAACAGGGGTGAAACAACCTTTTTCTTCTTCATCAGGGACCCTGTTCGACTGTTTTTCGAACCCGTTCTTCATCCTTCTTGATTTGGGTGACCTTGCCCTTGTATTGGGAATCCTTTCCCTCAAAGGGGAATCCCTTCCCTCAAATAGGGGTGAAACAACCTTTTTCTTCTTCATCTGAAACCCTGTTCGGCCATTTTTCGGACCTGTTCTTCATCCTCTTGTTGGATGTTGTGGTTGTATTGCTAATATGTGGTTTTCATTGATGTCAACACTATTAGCATTGGTGCTACTTAAGGTTGTATATGTCGAAGATATTGAGAAAATATTAATAAACATATTGCAGGCAACATATGAAGGTGAGAAGGTTAGAATGTTGGAAAGTGTTGTATACTGATAATCAGAAGGTGCACATTAAAGGGTTTGTTGTTGAGCCTATCTAGTATTTTGTTCAAAAGTTTCAGTGGTACGCATCAAGAATCAAGGAATTTATGAAGATTTATGTTCCTACAGTTATTCAGTTACTATAGCAAGTGTTTTTGGAAGATGAGATTGCAATTATGGTAACATCAGTTGTTGTGCATGTTCTTGTGACATTCATGGATGATTCTAGATCATGCTCTATCCTTGTTGTACATCTGTATTGATCAAAGTGCTCGTGATTGAAGATTTTTCCTTGTTTGTTCAAGTTTTTCATGTTCTTGGCCGACATGATGATGATAGTATGTTGCGGATCTCTATGGATTAATATTTTATTGCTTCGCATGTTCAAAGGTGTTTATTTGTGTCCTCACTATGTTTTGATTGACTTATGTTGGTGCACATTAAGATTTATTTATGTATTAAGGTCGACAGTTGTAATTTATTCTTTATTTGAGGTCGGCAGAGTAGTTGATGTAAATCTGTGTAGCGAATATATAAGAGTGATTGTTTTCCTCATTTTAGAGGTATGCTCGGTGTGTATGTGAAATAATTGTGTGAAAAAGAGTTCATTTGAGAGAAAAGAAAAGTGTGAATAAGTATATTTGTGCCTAACCAAATTTGTAATAAGACTTGTGAAGAAGCTAATTTCTCAGTTCATGTTCATCAAATAGATTTAATCTGATTATTGTATGTAAAGCAGTGAGCCTTCCTCTGAGCAGTGAGCTCTAGGTAGTGTTCCTCAATTCATGTGCATTCCCTATTTACTCTTCATTATACTTTTAATAGGGTATAATATTGTGGGCTAACATCCACCATGGTTTTTCCCCTAACAGGGTTTCCACATATAAAATCTTGGTGTTCAGGTGTCTCTAATGTGTTATTGATTTATGATTGCACTGTTAATTATCGGATCTAAAATTAAAGGTTGATTAATGTTGAATAAGTTTGATTTTCATAATAACTAATTCACCCCCTCCCTCTCACTTGTCTATTCTTGTTTTGCAAACAATTGGTATCAGAGCAGGTTCCTCTGAAGGAAAATCTTAATGGATTGAGGTGATCCGAGATGGCATCATACAACAAGGAGAGTCCTAGATTAAATGGAAAAAACTACTCTATGTGGAAATTCAGAATGGAATTTCATTTGAAGTGCATTGGTCAGCCTTTCTAGAAGATTACAAAGAATATATATACTATCCCTCAGAATGGTCCATCTACTGCTAATGGAGTCAAAGAAGTCAAAAAAAATACCAAGGCTATTGAAGAATTGTTGAGTGCTTTGACAAATTATAAGATGTCAAATGTGTTAGGTCTAAAGACTACACATGAGATCTAGAAAAAGTTGGAAAACTTGTATGAAGGAGATCCACTAGTGAAAAGTGTTAAGATACAAAGTCTAAAAGGAAAGTGGGAAGACATGAAGATGAGTGAAGATGAGAACATCCTTTATTTCTCTCAAAAGGTAAATGAATTGGTGATGAGCATCAAATGTGCCGGTGGAATCTTGGATGAAGAAGAAATTGTGGCTAAGATACTTTGATATGTGCCTCCTTCCTACAAAGCAAAAGCTCATGCTATTGATGAAATCAGGATAGTGACAAATGTGATAAGAGACATGTTGAGTGGAAAACTTGCAGCCTTTGAGTTAAGTGAATTTGGTGAGTCTACTCCTAAGACAGAGTCTACATTCAAAGCTATTGTATTTGGGAAAAACAAGCAAAGATATGATCCAAGAGAGAGTTCAAAAAGGACATTCAGGTATGAAGATGAGATGAAACAAATTGAAGATGAAGAAAGATAACTAGAAGAACTAGAAGCATTGATTGTGAAAAGAGAATCCAGAGGTCATGGTAAGTACAAAGAAAATTTACCTATTAAATGTTTTTCTTGTAGTAAAATAGGTCATTTTGCATCAAGGTGTCCTAAAAGAGTGTCCAAATACAAACCTGAGAAGACTAGATTTCAAAGGAAATTATATTATGTTGAAGAAGGTGTTACTGATGATGAATCTGATAAAGAAAATGGAAATGAAGATGAATGGGTATTCGTTTCTATCAAAGAAAATGGTTGGGTGTCCATTGAATCTACTAGTAATGTGAATGTTGAGAAACCTCTTGCAGAAAAAATTGAAGAAAATGATGAGTGGGTAATTGACAATGGATTTTCACATCATATGACTGGTGATAAAAGAAAAAATTTCAGCTTGGAAAACTATGATGGTGGTGTAGTAAGATTTGGAGACAACACTTCTAGTGTGATTCATGGAAAAGACACTATTTCTTTTGGTGGTAAACACAATACTAATGATGTTCTTTATGTAGAAGGTTTAAAGCATAAATTGTTGAGTGTTGGAAAAATGGTAGACAAGGGTTACAATCTTTAGTTCAAGAATGGTAAGTGAAGAATAAGGGGAAGTTCTGGAAATGTGATTGCTTCAGGAACAAAGACAAGAGGTAATATTTTTCACTTAAGTGTTGCCAGTGAAAGTTGTTTGATTGCTCAAGTTGATGTAAGTTTGTTATGGCATAGGAGGTTGTGTCATGTGAACTTTGATAAAATTGTCAAAATAAGTTCTTCTCAAGCAGTCAAAGATCTTCCTAAAATAGTTAAGTCTAATAACACTATGTGCAAGGAATGTCAGATGGGAAAACAAACTAGAAATTATTTCCAGAGCAAGCAGTATAACTCTAATGGAGTATTGGATTTGATACATACTGACTTATGTGGTCCCTCAAGAATCAAAAGTCTTCAAGGTGAAAGGTACTTAATGTTGATTATTGATGATTACTCTAGAATGATATGGGTTGCTTTCTTAAGAGACAAACATGAAGCATTAGAAAAGTTCAAAAGATTCAAAGCTATGGCAGAAAATGAGACAAGTCAGAAGATCAAATGCATGAGGTCAAAAAAAGGTGGTGAATTCACTTCTCAAGAATTCAATTCTTTATGTGAAGAGCATGAAATCCAAAAACAACTATTTTCTCTTTGGACCCCTCAACAGAATGGAGTTGTTGAAAGAAAGAACATAACCATTCTAGACACTACTAGAACCATGATGCTGGAAGAAAATATTCCTCATTTCTACTAGAGAGAAGCTATAAGCACTTTTGTATACTCTATCAACAGTAATTTTGGTAAAAATCCTTTTGAGGTACAGTTTGGTTACAACCCTAATTTCAAGTATTTCAATGTTTTTTGAAGAAAATGCTACATTAAGAGAGATGATGGTATCAGAAAATTTGATGTGAGAAGTGATGAAGGAATATTTCTAGTTTATTCTACTAAGAGAAAAGCCTACAGGTGCTTTACTAAAATATTGAAGAAAATGGTTGAAAGTGAAAATTTCAAAGTTGATGAAGATATTGATAGACCATCCAGATGTAGTGGATATGATTCAAATGATCAACATGATCATACTAACAATGGAAATAATGTTCAGACATAGAATATACTTCAAATTGTTCTGGTGAACCAAGTGAATCAAGAGGCAGGAAATAGAAGATGTTTAGAAGAAAGAACACAAGAACAAGAAGTCAGAGAAAATCCTATAACTCCTAGATATGTAAGGTGAAATAATTATGATAGTCAGATCATAGGAGATAAGAGAAAAGGTGTGCAAACTAGAAGAAGAATTCTAGAAGAGTATTGTCTAATTTCCATAACTGAGCCTAGCAATATCAATGAAGCATGCAAAGATGAATATTGGATGGAAGCCATGAAAGAGGAACTAATACAGATAGAGAAAAATGATAAATGGGATCTTGTTCCTAGACCTCAGAACAAAAATGTGATTGGAACCAAATGGGTGTTTCAGAATAAGCTAAATGAACAAGGTGAAGTGGTCAGAAACAAAGAAACACTAGTTTGCAAAGGGTACTCACAAATGGAAGGTATTGATTTTGAAGAAACTTTTCCCCCTGCTGCTACAATTGAAGCTATAATATTATTTCTTGCTTATGCTACTTTAAGGAATTACAAAGTCTATCAGATGGATGTAAGGTTAGCATTCCTAAATGGTGAGGTAGAAGAAGAAGTCTATGTTGAGCAACCAGATGGATTTCAATGTCTGACAAAGAGAACATGGTATGTTGATTGAAGAAAGCTCTATATGGACTTAAGCAAGCTCCTAGAGATTGGTATGATAGATTGGATAAATACTTGTTGAAGCTTGGATTCAATAAAGGTACTGTTGATAACAATCTATATTTCAAGTTGGATCAGAATAAAGAATTGATCATTGAAGTCTTTGTTGATGACATTATTTTTAAAGGTGATGATGATTTGTGTATGAAGTTTGCTAATGAAATGAAAAGTGAGTTTGAAATGTCAATGATAGGAGAGATGAAATTATTTTTAGGACTGCAAATTACTCAAGTAGATGATGGAATTTTTATATCTTAGTCTAAGTATGTGAAAGAGTTACTAAAAAAGTTTGGTATGGAAGATTCAAATCTAGTTGGTACACCTATGGTAACCGGATGCAAACTTACATGGAATGATGATTCTCCTAAAGAAAACCAAACAAGATATAGGTCAAGGATTGGTGGATTACTCTACTTGACTCAGACCAAGCCAAACATAATGAATGTTGTATGCATGGTTGCTAGATATCAAGCTGATCCAAAAGAGTCTTATGTAATTGTTGTGAAAAGAATTTTCAGATACCTAAAAGGGACAGTTGATCTTGGTCTTTGGTATCCTAAGGATGATGATCTTAATCTGAATTCCTTTACATATGTTCGTTGGGTAGGTGATTTCAATGACAAAAGAAGTACTAGTGGTGGTGCATTCTTCTTAGGGAAGAAGTTGGTATCTTGGCTAACCAAAAAGTAGAATTTTGTTTCATTATCTACTGCTGAGGTAGAATGTATTGTTGTTGCAAATAGTTGTACTCGAGTATTGTGGATGAAGCAAATGCTGAGAGATGTCAAAATTGAGTATGAAGAACCTATTGATATATACTATGACAATTCCAGTACCATGAACATTTCCAAGAATTGAGTGCTGCATTCAAAGACAAAGCATATATCCATCAAATATCACTTCTTGAGAGATAAAGTACGTGACAAAGAATTCAGAATAGAGTATATACCTACAAAGGAGAAAATTGCATATATCTTTACTAATCCATTGGCTAAGGATACTTTTGAGTACCTCAGAAACAAGCTAGGGGTGATTTCCCCTCCTGATCAAAACTAAGTGATGCAAGTCTTTCCATCCATCTGTGAATTCATAGCCATATCTTATTTCAGATTGATGTTGTGGTGGATGCTACTCAGGGGGAGTAGTCAGATGTGATAAATATGAGAATCAGAGCATGTGTACCTTTTCCATTGATGTCAAAGGGGGAGAAGAGCAATGTGCAAAACATGGGAGAAAAAAATAAAATGAGTGCACAATCTAAGGGGGAGATTGTTGAATAAGAGCTAGTTGTGTTGATGGTATTATTTTTCACATCATGTGTTGCCATCAATGCCAGAGGGGGAGATTGTTGGATGTTGTGGTTTTATTTCTGATATGTGGTTTTCATTGATGTCAACACTATTAGCTTTGGTGCTACTTAAGGTTGTATATGTCAAAGATATTGAGAAAATTGTAATAAACATATTGCAAGCAACTTGTGAAGGTGAGAACGTTAGAATGTTGGAAAGTGATGTATGTTGATAATCAGAAGGTGTGCATTAAAGGGTTTGTTTCTAAGCCTATCTAGTATGTTGTCTAAAATTTTCAGTGGTACGCATCAAGAATCAAGGAAGTTATGAAGATCTGTGTTCCTACAATTATTCAGTTACTATAGCAAGTGTTTCTGGAAGATGAGATTACAATTATGGCATCATCAGTTATTGTGCATATTCCTATGAAATTCATGGATGATTCTAGATTGTTCTATATCCCTATTGTACATCTGAATTGATCAAAGTGATCATGATTGAAGATTTTTCCTTGAGTGTTCAAGTTTTTCATGTTATTGGCTGACATGATGATGATAGCATGTTGGAAATATCTATGGATTAATATTTTATTTCTTGGCATGTTCAAAGGTGTTTTATTGGGTCCTCACTATGTTGTGACTAACTTATGTTGGTGTGCATTAATATTTATTTATGTATTAAGGTCGGTAATTGTAATTTATTCTTTATTTGAGGCCGACAGAGTAGTTGATGTAAATCTATGTAGCGGATATATAAGAGTGATTTTTTTCCTCATTTTGGACGTATGCTCGGTGTGTATGTGAAATAATTGTGTGAAAAAGAGAAGATCATTCAAGAGAAAAGCAGAGTGTGAAGAAGGTTGAGTGAAGTGTGAAGAAGTATATTTGTGCCTAACCAAAACTGTAATCAGCCTTGTGAAGAAGCTAATTTCTCAGTTCATGTTCATCAGATGGATTTAATTTGATTATTGTATGTAAGGTAGTGAGCATTCCTCTGAGTAGTGAGCTCTAGGCAATGTGCCTGAATGCATGTGCATTCCCTATTTACTCTTCATTATAATTTTAACAAGGTATAATCTTATGGACTAACATCCACCATGGTTTTTCCCCTAACAGGGTTTCCACGTATAAAATCTTGGTGTTCATGTGTCTTTGATGTGTTATTGATTTATGCTTGCACTATTAATTATCAGATCTAAGATTAAATTTTGATGAATGTTGAATAAAATTGATTTTGGAAACAACTGATTCACCTCCCTCTTAGTTGTCTATTCTTGTTTTTTCAACACCTCCTTGATTTGGGTGGCCTTGCCCTTGTCTTGAGCACCCTTGCCCTCAAAGGGGCAACCCTTCCCTCAAAGGGGAGGCTTTTCCCTCCAAATAGTCATTTTCATCTATTGTTTTCCAACCGTTTTCCTATTTTGGGTACCCATTTTCTCATTTTAAGAGTCATTCTCCTATTTCAGGTATCCATTCACCCATTCTGAGTATCCACTCACCCATTCCAAACATTTTTCCCTCATTCTGACCATCTATTTTCCTATTTCGAGTATTTTTTCTCCCATTTTGGGTAGTCTTTTCCCCATTCTGAACATCGTTTCCTCGTTTTGGACATCTTTTCACCTGTTTCGAGTGATTTTTAACCCATTTCATGCTACCGTTTGCTTGTCCTGAGAGTCTGTTTATCCGTTCATCCCCTTTATCAATATCATTCAGCTATTTGGGAGACCCTTCCTTAGGATAGGCATCCCTACCCCAGACATGCATCCCTACCCCAAGACAGGCATCCCTACCCTAGACAGGCATCTTTGCCCTAAGACACATGACTAAAAGCCTTCTTTTTCTTCGAGTCATTCACCACAAATGGAATATATCATCATCATCCTTCTCATGCAATTTCTTTCTAAAAATCTCATCATTTCATAGTCGAATAATTTGGAAGTATCTTAGATCCCCCTTAGATCATGTATTTGTCATCAATTCATCAATCTGAATCCTCTAGACTTCATTTTCGAGGTTGATATCTAGTTGGCCTAAGTTTCTGATCCCGATCATTATCTATCCAAAATCAGTAAATCATCATTACAACCCAATCAATCTACTTCTATATTGAGGTAGATTCGGTGTTGTAATCATCATGTTCACAATCCAATCCAATCGCCAGTGGCTTAAACCATCCAAGTCAAATCTTTGAACTAGGTCTAGAATCCATTTCATCCTCTTATCCAATCCTATCTCATCAATCCTATCACATCCCATCATCTGAATCTGAGTTTTAATCCAATCCCCATCTGAGCTTAACCTAAATCCCAACTTGAGCTTTAGTCCACCTATATCTTCTTCCAATCCATCCTATTTATCTTTTCATCATCTATTCCCATCTTCTTGATTTGTATCCCTTTCATATGACATCATGAATCCTTATCTTCCTCCTGCTCGACCAATAATAGTAGTCAAGAGGAATCCCAACTACATTGATGATGATAACGAAAGTCTTGTTGATCAAGAAGAGTGTAATTTAGATTACCTTTATGCTATTATTGCTAGCAAGGTTTCTCCAATCGCCTCCCAAAATTCAACCACTCCTCCAAACTATCTCCCCATGTATTCATCCACACCTAATAATAGTCCTTACACTACCCTTGACAAGGGATATCCAATACCCTCACCATCCACATATCCATTATTTCATCCCTCTACATCACTCCCCTATCCAACATCCACATCCTCCTATAGTAATCCACCTTCCCCATACTCCTCTCCTTATCATCATCAACAATTCCAATACCTCTACCTTAATCCCACATCCCAATTTTCCCATTCTAATCCAACACCCACACCTTCCTATCATAATCCACCATCCCAATATTCGTATTTGTAGACATGGAAAATGCACAAGTTCGTTTTGGCACACCTAATCCTGATTACTAACAACGCTTCTTCTTAAATCGCATCCTCAACATTTCACCACTTTCTATCTTTTAATTCAATAAATCACTATTTATTGATTAAGTCTTTCTATTTCAAAGATTAAATTAATCAATTAATTTAATAAACCATTGCATATCTATTTAATTAAATAAATCATTTTATTTAATTAAAATATCTAAAGTCCTCCTATTAAATTAAATAAATTAAAACCTTATTTGATTTAATCTAACATATTCCTTCTTGATTAAATAAATCAAATCATTTATTTGAATAAATCATTTCCTCTCAATTCTTGACTTAAATCAATTCATAAATCTAAGTCTAAAATTGTCACATCACCTAATTCTTCATTAAATTAATCAAAACATTGATTAAGTTAATCCTTCTCACTAAAATCCTCTAGAGAATGCAAGTTGCACAATAAATCAATTACTTTGATTTATTAATTCTTCTATTTTCCCTCACAAAGCATCAAAAGGGAATATTCCCTCATTTGAATTCAAAAAGGCCAAGTGGACTTGGACCTTCCAACAAGGCATTCAATGCCTCTTACATGTCTTTGACCTTGAGCCAAGTGACATTAACTTCATTCCCTTTCCCTCTTCAACATGTCATTTCTCAAATTTGGCATGCCACCTAATTGCATTAATTGGCACATTGGCCAAAACTTGCACATTCCTCATCCAATCACATTTGGACAAGTGGCACAATGCCATTGGATTATCTTTTATCCCACATTGCTTATTTCCACTATCTCTTCCAAGATTTGAATCTATAAATTGGAGACTCTTCTCCTCAATCTTCATCCACAATTCATATGCAAAGTTACTCTCTACAATTGACCATTTGCATCCATACACTCCTCATATTTTCACATTTGCATCAAGGCTATGCTCAAATCTCTTTGGAGATTTGACCATTGATTCAATCAACTCACATTTGCACATAGGAATTGGGAAAGGGCCAATTGCAACACATCATTGGCACCAATTCCCCCATAAGATCATCATACTATTGGCTAGATTAGGATTTACTTTCATATTGTCTAAGTTTTGCTTTTTATTTCCTAATATTAGCTTAAATAGGTGGATTTCATGGGGAATCCTTCACTCTTTGCATGCATTTTGATCTAACACTAACAATGTTTCTCGTCTTTGTGCATTTGCATTTGTTGTAGGAGAGTTACCACAATCTCCTAGGTCGCATGGACAACCCTAGCCAGTTCAAACACCTATCCGCACTATTAGAGCAGAACCCTCTGGATTCCACCATTGGGGGGATCTCAGTTGGGAGCATGTGGATGAGGAGGACATCTCAAACACACTATACCAAGATGAAAGAACTGCTCCCAACCTGCCCATGGAGGAAACTAACAGAGGGTTACAAATGATGTTTAGTATGGGCTATAACAGGAATGAGAGCCTGGGAAGAAACAGTGATGGACGGCTGGAGCCCATCATTGTAGAAAGAAGAATGTGGAACCTTGGCCTAGGGTATACTCCTCCGAGTATAACTATATGTGACAGAGGTACTCCCAAAAGAGCAGTCAGGTCGTCTCCTCAGACAACAACAACTACTCCTAGACCACCTATTTGCTTAGGTATCCCACTCGATAATTACACCTTTGACGTCACTGATGTTTGTCCCAGTAGTGACGATGATGATACCATAGCAGGTCTCCCTAGGCTTTTCGAAGATTCCACCTTATTAATGATAAGTGCCTCAATAGCCGAGTCAAACCAACCAACCCATCAAATCACCTTAGTACACCCCCAACTCATCGATCACGACCAACGGGGACCACCGATTCTTGACTCGTTCAAAAATGATGAGGCACTCTTGGAATTCATGGGACTAAGGGATACAATTCCATGTGGAGATCACAAGGTTGGATTCAGCATCACACTAGACACATAGACATACTATGGGGAGATGATTGAGTCCTTCAGTCACAAAAGGAAAATATCGAGAATAAGCTCAGGGTTATTGAGTGAAGACCACACTATGGCACTCTCGGGCCATAAAACAATAAAAATAAAGGATGCATCCAATGGTGAAAACCTCTTTGAGGCACCGGAGGATGAAGGATTCAATCTCGCCCCTATTGCTCTACATTAGGAGAAATCAGCAATATTGGCAGAATAGTGCAACCCGGTCAACTTAGGAACAGAATCAGAACCACAAATCACCTTCTACATAGAGTCGCTCCTAACAGAAGAACAGGAACTGTTGGTAGCATTCCTAAAAGAAAGAAAAGTGAATTTTGCATGGACCTATGCTGACATGCCAGGTCTGGATCTTGAGGTAGTGGTTCATCATCTGGCTGTTTACCTCAAAGCAAAACCAGTCAGACAAAAGCTAAGAAAGATGCACCCACAAATAGCCTTGCTCATCAAAATTGAGCTACAAAAACTTCTAGATGTTGGCTTCATATGCCCAATCAACTATCCAGAATGGGTATCAAATCTTGTACCTGTCTCAAAACTGAAAGGGGGCATCCGCATCTGCACAGATTTTAGAGACCTAAACAAAGCATGTCCTAAGGATGATTTTCCACTACCCAAAATTGACATGATAGTGGATATGACGGCCGGACATGAGATGTTATCCCTAATGGATGGATTCTCAAGGTACAATCAGCTAATGATAGCAAAGGAAGACCAACATAAAACAACCTTCACATGCTCGTGGGGCACCTACTGTTGGAATGTGATGCCGTTTGGGCTAAAGAATACAGGAGCTACATACCAAAGGGCCATGACACTGATTTTCCATGACATGATCCACAAAACTGTCAAAGATTATGTGGATGACATATTGGCCAAATCAAAGAAGAGACAGGATCACATAGCAACTCTAAGTGCAATCTTTGATAGGCTAGAACAGTACAAGGTTAGACTCAACCCAAAGAAGTGTGTCTTTGGGGTACAATTAGGAAAGCTATTGGGGTATGTAGTTTCAATGAGAGGGATAGAGGTGGACCTTGAAAAGGTAAAAGCAATCCTTGATATGGAAGCAATAAGAACCTTAAAGCAACTCAGGGGATTACAAGGCAGACTCTAGTCCATCCGAAGATTCATAGCACAACTAGCAGATAAACAGATCGCCTATTCACACCTGCTCCACAAGGGAGTAGCATTCAAATGGGATGACAAGTGCGAGCAAGCATTTAACAGAATTAAGGAATATCTACTTACACCACCTATGTTGATGGCACCAATTATCGGGAAGCCATTAATCCTATACATCTCAACAACAACGGCCGCCCTTGGTGCCCTTTTAGCCCAACATGATGAAAAGGGAACCGAGCGGGAAATTTACTATATCAGTAGAACAATGGTAGGGCATGAACTCAATTACACATCAATAGAAAAGGATTGCTTGGCACTGGTATTTGCAGCTCAGAAATTCAGACACTACATGCTAGCTCACCAAATAAAGCTGATTGCCAAGATAGACCCTCTAAAGTATCTATTGTCAAAAGCAATGCTTATAGGAAGAATGGCTAAATGGGTAATTATATTGTCTGAACATGATATCGAGTATGTAGAAAGAAAAGCCATAAAGGGACAAGTCATTATGGACCAGCTAGCAGAAGCTCCCCTTTACACAGACAACCCACTCATATCAGAATTCCTAGATGAGTCCCTTTTCAACCTTGGTGCAGTCGAGCACTGGAAATTGATCAAGAGCCAGTGTGTTCTTCATCACCTCGCAAGGAGACTTTATACCTAGATCATATAAACTGGCATTCCCCTGTACCAACAATATTGTAGAATCTGAGGCTTTAACCATAGGTCTCAAGATTGTAGCACAGTGGCGAATCATGGCATTAAAGGTCTATGGGGACTCGCAACTTATCATCAACCAAGTCAATGGTGAATACCAAATGAAGGATGATAAGCTCGTGCCATACAAAAAGGTGGTAGAAAGCCTCAAGGAATCATTCATCGAAATAAGCTTTGAGCAGATACCAAGGACAAACAATAGAGCAGCTGATGCAATGGCAACTATCGGATCCTTACTGGACATCCCTCGCAATGTCTCGAAACAAAAATTCTTGGTAGAATAGCTTCTCATACCCACTTTCGAGGTACCAGAGTCAGAATATGCATGTGAACTCATTGGTCCTAGTGATCTTTGGTACCATGAAATATACACCTACCTAAGATTAGGAATCCTCCCCATTGTCATCACCCCAAACCTAAAGCAAACCTTTGTCAAAAGTTCTTCATGATTCATCATCCTAGGAGAGACCCTCTTCCGTAGAAGTGTCGATGGAACCTTGCTACGTTGTTTAAAGCCTGAGGAAGCCTTGACTACTCTAACTGAGGTACACAATGGCACGTGTAGCTCGCACTCAAGTGGTATAACCTTGGCTAAGAAGTTGCTAAGAACCGGGTACTACTAGCCGACAATGGAGAGAGAGGCACACAACTTTGTCAGGAGCTGCCTGCAATGCCAACAGCATGGAGACCTTATTCATGCACTAGATCAAGAACTGCATCCCATCATTACACCTTGGCCCTTTTCACAGTGAGGGCTCGATCTCATTGGTAAAATTTCACCCACCTCATCCAAAGGTGACAAGTTCATAATCACTGCCACTGAATATTTCACAAAGTGGGTCGAAGCAATTCCCATGACCTACATCACGGGAAAAAAACTATCCAAGTTCATCCTAAACTACCTCATTTTCTGATACGGTGTTCCTCAATCCATTATCTCTGATAATGGGACACCCTTCAAGAATTAGGATGTCCATGATTTATGTGAAAAATTCCAGCACCGTTTTTCCACCCTATACTATCCACAAGAAAATGGCCAAACAGAAGCCACAAATAAAACCATTCTGAAAATCCTCAAGAAAACAATGAATGACTCTGGTCATGACTGGCATTTTCAGCTAAATCCCACCTTATGGGCCTACCGCACCAGCATCCGCACGCCAGCATGCGCCACCCCGTTCTCCCTAGTCTACGGATCAAAAGCCATCCTCCCTATTGAGATCGAGCTCCCCTCACTGAGGATATCACTGCAAAACCTCATCATAGATGAGGAATACAGGGTTACAAGACTGAATGAGCTGGAATTACTAGATGAACGGTGCATGGATTCCTTGAATCATCTACAGGTTTACCAGAACCACCTGAAACGAAGCTACAACAAGAAGATCAGGCAACACACTTTCCAAGTTGGTGACCTTGTGCTGAAAGAAAACCAAAAGAATGTGCCAAACCTAGGTACAAAAAGAAAGTTTGAGCCCAACTGGCTAGGACCCTTCATCATCACCACAAGCTACAAGTTGGGGGCATATCAGTTGTCGACACCAGAAGGCAAACCTTTGTAGGAGCCTATGAATAGTTTGCACCTCAAAAAAATTTATGCCTAAATCTTGCAAGGTATAGAACTAGAAAATACAAAAACAATCAAAAAAAGTCCTGAAAAATTTGTTACCTTGATGAAAACCTGGCAAATAGGTGTCTTGGCAAGCAACAAAAAAAATAAAATAAAATTCGTCCTCTAGTGAAAACCACTTCGGTGGCGCTTTCGGCAAGTACCTTGGTGAAAACCTGGCAAACAGGCACCAAGTGTAAATAAAGCACCCCCCATCTACCAAGATCTGCATGACTCACTTGTTCCATCGCATCTCAATAAATCATCCATCCACCCATCCGCTCGCATCCATACCATAGCCTGAGCTAGTGTCCATATCACATTCCACCATAGTACTACTTGGCATATTCCTAAGGTTAGTTCATCCAGCCTTCATTGAAATAAGTCTATCACACCACGCTAGCGGCATATTCCTATGTCAGCATTGGATTGGATTCGTGTATATTCTCGTGATCTTCTTCAAATTTATCAAAAAATCCAAAAACATGTCGAAATATCAAAAAATATTCAAAAATTCATCATTAAGTCTTGTCAGTCTTTCACCTTGTCCGAACTATGTCATCTCTGAGCTTGAATGTAGGCAAGGTTGATATTTAATCATCCCCTGAAATGGTTAGGTCAGTCCCTTAGGTGTTCGTCACATTGGCAATCCATTTTCCCATCTAGTCTGCACCTAAGGTTAGTCCCTTAGGCATCCGTCGCATTGGCAATCCATTTGCCCATCTAGTTTGCATCTTAAGTCAGTCCTTTAAGCAATAAAATGGCAATCCGTTTGTCCATCTTATCATTGAGTCAAGTTTGTCATCAGTCAAACTACGTGGTCTCTGCATGTATAACGTAGGCAAGGCTAATCTATGGATCAGCTCCTGAAACCCTAGGATAGGTCTTTAAGTTATTTTGTTCCTCATAAATCTTGAAAATACCAAAAATATTGAAAAATGTGAAAATACCAAAAACAGCCTCAAAATATCTGAAAACCCAAAATGGTGCATCCATTTCATCTCGTTCCCACCCGTGATCTGTCATCACTCATAATAAAATCAATCGTCACTTTCACCCTTTGGTGATTCAGTCAGAAGCAAGTTTAGCAGGTTCCAAAGTGAATGCTTAATCATCAAAGTCTCAAGTCTAGATCAGTAAGCAAGCAAGTTGGTCAACTTAGAATATCAATAGCTTATCACCCAAAATCAGTTTCACCAAAACCCTAATCACTACATGTCCTAGGATGAAGCTTTCTTGTAATGGAAATAAGCATCAGGTACCCCACAGTAGTTAGTCTTGGCTAGTGGTATGAAGAACATTAGCTTGTTTGTTTACTTTATTTGGTCTTTTTGAATTATCTTATTTTGCGCTCATTTCAAGGACCTCTCGATGATGCCTAAATAAAACTGGTTTAGAGAGAAAGAAATGGGGCAACGATCATTATCTTTATAACTGTTGTGCTTGTTGGATACCCTTGTAAAGTAACTTAGTCCTACATGTTTTTTTTGGTTTGTAGGGAGGATACTTTAGGTATCTTGTTGACCACATAGGAAAGCTTGCTTTTCTGTGTTTTGGTCCGAGATGTTTAGAATGTTTGAACTGCATCCTGAATGAAGTATGTATGGTAAGTGTGAACAAGAATACTCCTATTTGATTGTCAAGACAAGGTCCATCACACTAGGTAGAACGCCATCTTGATCCTTTATACCTTCATGCATCGTACCTATGTGTGTTATCAAACATAATGCAATTGACCCTTTGAAAATCCCAATTCCTAGCAATACAAATCACCATCTCCATCCTAACTAATTCATTAAATATGCATTTCTTCTACCTTCTTTCCACACTAACATGGTATCATAATAGTAATCAGAACATCGCAAATGCATACATCCACTAGATCGTTAGCATCAAAAGCACATGGCATCATATCATTATTTTAAGCTATGAGGAATAATATAAATTTATTATTCTAAACATCTTAAGCATAGTATTGCATCATACATAATCATTTACGTCCATTACCATTTGCATCCATTACCATCATTAATATGCATTACATCATTAAAATCATGAAAAATATACAAAAAGAAATGCATCCATCAAATACATCACACCACATAACCATAAGAATAGAAACATCTCATAGCATCATACATTTGCATATTATACATCTGCATATCATACATGTGCACCATACATATCATAAAAGGGTGAATCATCTCATATATATGATCAAAAAATACTGTTATGATACAAATCGGATCAGGTGTCTATCGAATATACAATACAATAAGGCCAAAATGCTGTAGCCCGTATATCAAAAATGAAGCAAACTATCCTATGATCAAAGGGGGGGTGGGCCCTACTAGTTGCTGCCCTCCCCATCCTACCTCTCACCGTGTGCCTTTGTCGGTCGCCCCCCTGTTTACTGGGAAAAGTTTGGCACCCTGCGGTCTGATGGTACTACCTGTCGATAATGGTGCCGATAGTACTTGGCCTCTCTGATGGAATCCCTATAATCTTGGATATCAACTGTCCGGCCCTGGGATGTGGAAGCCACACTCTCTAACTGCCATTATCAACCCCCCTCCTGATCCCTCTTGGATCGTGCCAGGTCTCTCTCTGCTGTAATTGTAGCAACCCATTGCCAGGCCTCATCTTGCTCAGCTATCAGAGCTTGTACTTGCCCCTATAACTGCTGAATCAACATGTCACGGGCATCTGGCTGGCCCGCTGGCTGTCTCGCTGGCTGTCCTACCGGTTGTACTATCGGCTACTGCTGTGCTGGCACATGGGGCTGCCCATCCTGTCCTACTGCATGGGGCTGTCCATCATGTCTTGCCATAGGCTATGTGGGAACCCTCAGAGGTGACTACTGAGGAGGTGGTACACCTCCCCAACCCCTGCCTACTGACCTACCCCTCGGCCTGTGACGTGTAAGCACTATCCCCAGAACTATCAATCTCACTGGTGGCCTAAACCATGCCCTGTACGCTGGAGTCACCCCTGCATTTGCTAGCCCTTGATCATATGCCCACGATCGAGCTACCAACTAACTAAATGAGGTCACTACCTCATCTACTAGAATGGGTTGTCCCCATGTTGTCTCCCTGGCCGTACGGGCAAAGATGGCTGTATACTGAGCATCAGGTATATCCTGCACCTCCTTGAACTGTCTAGCCACCCAGTCAGGAAGGTATCTCTCTATCAAAATATGCTCTTGACCCTGCATAAATCTATCCTGGCGAGCAAAGAAGAGCTGCTCTGCATCATCCATCCATGGGCCCATACCCATATACGACCTCCAAATAAATACTATCATATCATCCAAAACTCGTCACCAGTGAGCTATGTCGTCTGTACCCATGTGGGTGAAGCGAATCGTCACCTCACCATACCACCACACCAAAGGATCATCAATATCTAAGGTAATTGATATCACAAACGGGTGAAGCACTAGATTCCACTCAAATGCCCAAACATGAAGAAGAGTCAATTCAGCCCCAAGAGTTCGACCTTCCAAATAGGAAAACTCATACAAATCTCTATATAAAGAGGCCAGTAGTACTAGTCCCCAAGCAAAGCACACTCAACGAGCACACATCTACTACCATGCTAGTCCCCAACCTGAACTGAAATATCAGCCACGTCGATTAGGAGCTACGAGGCCAAAAATAATGGCGGCCACAATCAGGATGGAAGTAGGGGCTATACCCCGGTACCTCTCCAAATCTATCTGACCATCGCATAACATGAGCTCGGTCACACCATGACACCGAAGCAGGCATCCCTCCCCTCCTCCAAATCATAAATCACTCGCTCTCCATGAATGGGTAGTCGCAGGATGTGCCAGACATCCTCAAGGGTGATAGTGGCCTCGCTAGTGGGAAGGTGAAAAGACGAGGTCTCGCTATGCCATTGCTCAGCCAAGGCATGCATCATACCCAGATGTGCTCGCAGAGGAGGGACGTAGACAATGAACCATAGACCAAGCATCCCAAGTTGCTCCTGGAGAATATATGCATATCGCCTAATCGCTCAAGTACTGGCCATCGGTGCTCCCTCGAATGAATAACCTCGAGTGTCTCCTGCGCAAGGAAAAGTACCGCGTCAGCTTCCCTAGAAAAAATCTGGTATTTGTATAGCCTTTCGCTTTTGAAATAGTAAAAAAAGTGACACTTTTTGCAAAAGCGGTGCAGTTTGAAAGTATCCAAAGTGCGTCGCGCGACGGAGTTAGATAGCAAAATTTTGCAAAGTGCGCCGCACGACGGACTTAGATAGCTATTGGCTAGCGTGGCGTTATTTGGGCGAGCGGCCGACTTTAAAAAATTGAAAATCCCTAAGTACAAACTCCGCCGTGCAGTGCTCTATGCACATGCGGGCCTATATAGGAGCGTGTGGGCCAGTTTGGAAATTTTTTGTGGCACAATATCACGCAGCGTCGACTCGACCGTACCTAAACCCTATTAAATGCACGTAAAATGATAAAATTAAAAGTGGGATAGGGGTATACACCACAGGTCCTGTGGTGACTGGTCACTGATATACTCGTACCAGCTCTGACACGTGTAGGGGAAGCTCTCATTGTGCCATTTTGTCTAAAACTCATAGCTCAAATGTAAATTTTCTAAAGGTTAAAAGTGAAAATGTTTTGAAAGTGACCCCTCGAGGTCTATTTAAGCTCAAAAATTAGGGTTTTTTGACCTAATTTGACATTCCGGAGGGGTTTTGGCCCCTCGAACCCGTTTTCATCCAACCGAGAGTCATTCTGTGTCCCTTTTGGCATTTTAATGCATTTTTCTGGCATTCTGGGGCATTTCTGGCCTGTCGGGCACCTTGTCATCTTTTTCATGAAATCATCCAAAAATTCAAAATTTTCATCCGATCTCTCGAGGGGGCAATATCCAGCAATATCCTTCCACTGGGGCAGTAGTGGAGCATCTGAAATTTTTTCAAAAAAACCCGAACCTTAGATCACAACAGTTTATTCTTTGAATCAATGCAATAGGTACATTGCTTCAAAGAGGGGCAAAATATAAACATGGAAAATGCACAGGTTCGTTTTGACACACCTAATCCCGATTACTAACAATGATTCTTCTTAAATCACATCCTCAACATTTCACCACTTTCTATCTTTTAATTCAATAAATCACTATTTATTGATTAAGTCTTTCTATTTCAAAGATTAAATTAATCAATTAATTTAATAAACCATTGCATATCTATTTAATTAAATAAATCATTTTATTTAATTAAAATCTCTAAAGTCCTCCTATTAAATTAAATAAATTAAAACCTTATTTGATTTAATCTAACATATTCCTTCTTGATTAAATAAATTAAATCATTTATTTAAATAAATCATTTCCTCTCAATTCTTGACTTAAATCAATTCATAAATCTAAGTCTAAAATTGTCACATCACCTAATTCCTCATTAAATTAATCAAAACATTGATTAAGTTAATCCTTCTCACTAAAATCCTCTAGAGAATGCAAGTTGCACAATAAATCAATTACTTTGATTTATTAATTCTTCTATTTTTCCTCACAAAGCATCAAAAGGGAATATTCCCTCATTTGAATTCAAAAAGGCCAAGTGGACTTGGTCCTTCCAACAAGGAATTCAATGCCTCTTACATATCCTTGACCTTGAGCCAAGTGACATTAACTTCATTCCCTTTCCCTCTTCAACGTGTCATTTCTCAAATTTGAAATGCCACCTAATTGCATTAATTGGCACATTGGCCAAAAATTGCACATTCCTCATCCAATCACATTTGGACAAGTGGCACAATGCCATTGGATTATCTTTTATCCCACATTGCTTATTTCCACTATCTCTTCCAAGATTTGAATCTATAAATAGGAGACTCTTCTCCTCAATCTTCATCCACAATTCATATGCAAAGTTACTCTCTACAATTGACCATTTGCATCCATACACTCCTCATATTTTCACATTTGCATCAAGGCTATGCTCAAATCTCTTTGGAGATTTGACCATTGATTCAATCAACTCACATTTGTACATAGGAATTGGGAAAGGGCCAATTGCAACACATCATTGGCACCAATTCCCCCATAAGATCATCATACTATTGGCTAGATTAGGATTTACTTTCATATTGTCTAAGTTTTGTTTTTTATTTCCTAATATTAGCTTAAATAGGTGGATTTCATGGGGAATCCTTCACTCTTTGCATGCATTTTGATCTAACACTAACAATGTTTCTCGTCTTTGTGCATTTGCAGGTTTAGGGGTTCACAGTATCCTCCAGCCATATACTCCTACACACATATGTCACCCATGTACTCTTATCCTAATCCACCATCTCAACCTTCCTATCCTAATCTGCCATCCATGTCCTCCTATGCTAATCCACCATCTATGTCCTCCTATGCCTATCCACCATCCATTTCCTCCTATGCTAATCCACCACCTCAATCTTCCCATCCTAATCCAACATCCAGACCTTCCTATCACAATCCACCATCTCAATATTCCTACTATAATCAACCATCCCAATCTCTCCAACCTAATCCAACATCCACATCCTCCCATGTCACTTCCCCTTTCATAGAATTATATCTTAAT
Source organism: Sequoiadendron giganteum (assembly GCA_007115665.2). NCBI lineage: Eukaryota > Viridiplantae > Streptophyta > Pinopsida > Cupressales > Cupressaceae > Sequoiadendron > Sequoiadendron giganteum. Next base: position 230,053,930 of record CM021102.1, on the reverse strand, counting down.
CCTTCCTCCAATTCATCATACCATAATCCTGCATCCAATCGTAATCCACCATTCTCTAATCCTCATCCTCCATCGTATCTTAATCCTCCATCCAATCCTAATCCTCCATCTCCTCTTAGTCCTACATCCAATCCCATCCACTCATCTAATCCTAATCCACCAATTCGTACTCCTAGTCCTCCACCCATCCATAATCCTCCCTCCATTACCATCACCACACCTGAACCTACCATGCCCAAAGATCTCCTTCCAAATTTCATCCAAGGACTCATGACAAAAGAGACATCCCCAAATCCACATCTTGATGTTTTGAAACCACGCCATTCCACTCTATCATATTTTGGTCACTAGTGATGAGGCCCCCCTCCATTTTACACCTATCACTCCCATTACCATTCCTAACACCATCCAAATAGTTGAGCCCGTCACACCCATTAAGCCCACTGAACCCTCATCTCCTACTCCTAGCACCATCCAACCCATCGAAGACACCCATATCCAATCCACTCCTCCTAGTCCTAATATTACCAAACTTCAATCCCATGACCTTCATGAATCCTCGATCCTTCCATCTCCCCCACTTGAGGAGTCTCTCTGACACTCCTCCCTCGTCATGCCTCCCACACAAGATGATTCATGCCAAGAGCATGATCCAAAGCATACCAACATATCCCCTCCTCCCTATCAAGATCATTCCACCCTTTCCATCCCATATCAAGATCACACTAGCTCATCCGCTCCATCCCCTGCTCCCCTTTGCACTCAAGACCCAATCACTCCATCTCATGGGCCCTTATCAACTGCTACCACAAATCTAGATCCTATCATACCACCTAATCCCAATCCCTTATTAATTCCTCCTCTTGATGAGGATACTATCATCACACCATCTCTCCTACACGATCCTTCATCACCGCCCAACTCTACCATCCCAACACCATTTTTGTATCACCTTCCTACCATTACACTCTTCTATGGTGGTCTTCTTGTAGAAGAAAAATAAAGTATATGCACCACCCTTTCTCCTTCACCTGCTAATGCACTCGCATCATGCTTCCAGAAGAATAAACATCCTACCATAGATCACATGCTTAAGAACATGAACTATCAAGGAAAAGGTTTAGGCCTTCATGAGCAAGGTACTTTGGAGCCCATCCAAGTCAAAGAACATCCAGGCACACAAGGTCTTGGATATATCTCCCAAGACTCACACTCCAAAAATTTTGGTACAACCTCCATACATCCTAAATGATCCTCTTCCAAAGGAACGAGAGGCACTTCTCATCACTCTACCAAATCCTTTGTCCCCATCCCTCCTCCTCCATCATATTACCACAAAACAACTGTCCATCTTCCTCCTTCATCCTCTAAGTCCATTTTGGGTCCTTATGTCTCTCCATCCACCATCGCTCATCCTCCATCTACTACATCTATTTTGGTCCCTTATGTACCTCCATCCACCATAATACATCCTCTCTATACAACTCTCATCCATCCATGACCTATCCCTCGCACACCTCATAAAATTTTTAAATTCATAAACCCTAATCAGGATCAACAAAGGAACCCCTCCATGCATGCTATCTCACATCCTCCATCCACACATCATCATCATAAGCCTACTTCTATCACTCCATCCACATCTCCTCCACATCATCCATCACCTCCTACCCATCCCATTGATACTAAAAGAACTTTGGATGCTAAAGCAACAATGCATAAATCCAAACATCCACATGAATCTAAAGCTTCTCATGTCCCCTTCAAAAGACATGTTGATGAAAATAAAAATCAAATCCAAAAGCCAAATCAAACCCATAGGCCACAAAGGCCCCCTAAAGTAAAAATCAAAACCATGTGGATCCTAGAGAAAAAAGACAAAATGCCTTCAAATGAAAAATCCATAATGATATCCAAATTTGCTAATCCAAAAAAACATCATTCACATCCTCCATCCCCTAAATCTATTTTGGGTCCTTATGTCCCAAAATTCACTATCCCAACTCCTCCATTATCGCCACACTCTCCATCCATTCATCCTCATATCATTTCACATCCACCACATGTGCCAATGTTGGTCCTAAACACCTTCCCCTATCACACATACATTCCATCATTCCATCCATGCACTTTCTAGCATCCCATCCATCATCCCACATATCTACCCCATTAAATACCTTTAATCCATCTATTTTGATAAGGTTGTACCAACATCCAAATAGTCGCTTTACACATGGGTTCTTCTTTACCTCATATGGAACTTGATGATTGAGTCCTTTGTCTATCCCCTTATCACATGTATTCAAAATTCACATATTCATATCCCTATATTTATCCATCTTCACCCATATCCTAGTCCAAAAAGTCCAAAAAGTCTAAAAAAAAAGAAAAATTAAAAAATTAAAAAAATTAAAAAAAGAAAAAAAAAAAGAAAATAATTCGTCCAGTGGTAAAAACTTGGAAAAAAATTTCCTTGGATAAGTTCCATGATGAAAACCTGGCAAATAGGCGTCATGCGTAAATCCCCCATCCAGTTTACTTCCACAATTGGGGGCAGCTTCCACCTATGCCTTCCTTTCTTCCATCTCCTACATTTGCCTATCTTCCACATCCTACCCATCATATCTCATCTATATCTAGTCCCTCCATCTTCCTTGCAATCTTGATCAATATAGGGACACATGTATATACATGCTTTGGAAACCTCTTGGCATATATTCCCCTCATCCTTACGCTATCATATTCCTTATCCTCCCCATCTACACATCTTATCTACACTCATTTACCTTCCTCATCCATCTAATCATACCACCATCCATCTCCCTTATCTATATCTCCTATCCATGTTCATCTCACTTCCTTATCCACCCATCTTAGTATCTCTCTTGCCTTGTCACATTTTCCTTGGAGAGATCATTCATCCATCCCTCCAAGTAATCCTTTCCATTTCCCCATCCTTCCCATCCTTATCTCCCCATCCATTTATCCATCTATATTGCAATCTCTTCCATCCTTCTAAGCCATATTCCCTCTAATTCTCTTTCCATCTCATAATCCCTTGTCATTGGTATCTAGCTATAGGCTACCCTCATGCAATCCAATGCCATACACTTACACTATCATCACTCCTATATATTTCTCACATCTTTCTGATCTCTTATCGCTTCTCATCACTCATCTATCCATCATCTCATCCTCCCAATTCCTCTTCTAACTACATTGCCCCTGCACTTTAACGTAGGCAAGGCTAATCATTTGATCTACCCCAGGGGCATTTTTTTCTTCATCATCTATCACCATTTTTCTCTTTCTGATCTTATTTGTCTTGTGTGTTTTGTCCTTTTCAAACTCTGGTGCCCCAATGCTTGCACGTAGGCAAGGTCGATTATTTGATCCACCCTCGAGGATTTCCTTTGTTTTTATTTTATGGGTGGTCTGTCCGATCGGTATCCTCTATTAGTTTTCTCAATCATCCTCTTTTTGCTTTTATCCATGGTCTTTTCTTGAACTATGAGGGCTATGTGCTTTCATGTAGGCAAGGTTGATCTTCGATTAACCCTTGAGCCCCTAGGTCTTTAGGTTGTGTCAGTCTTGTGTCGTTTTGTCAAAGTATGTCCTTATCTAGCTGGTACTCCACAAATGAAATCCATTTGTGTCACAAGATTTAATTGATTTTCAAATATCCTGCATCATTATCGATCTTTTAGTTCAACATCCACCTTTGGTCTCAATAGGATGTATCCTTCCTAATAGACCACATCAACCCCATCCATCATCTTGATCCTATGGAAAAGGATGTTTTGAAATTGATTTTAATCTTTCCATGCTTTTGGCTTGTGTTTATCATTTGATCTCCCTATCATCACTTGTTAATACTGCCATGATCTATCATATTATGTTGAGCTTTGACTGATTTACATAGGGGCATATCTTGATTTTTATTCTTTTTTGTTGTTTTCCTAGCTGTCTCACATAGTACCCACCAAGACCCCTGAGGTCTTGTGTTATGTTGGGACATCCTTATGTGCTTGTGGTTATCTCAATACCTAGCCTAACCAAAGTCATTGTGACTTTGGGGTATTGGGATAGCCTTCTTGTTTGTTGTGTTTGTTTATGCATTAGACACTAGCCTGCCTTGGTCCATTTAACATGGTACCAGGTGTCTTATGCTATAGTAAAAATCAGTTCTCCAAAGATGGAAAATTGCATTAGCATTGCATTCATCCCCTTTTCTTCCAATCTCTAACTTAGGATTTTGGTTGTGCAAATGATGATTCCTTCCATCTTCCCCTTTCTTCTCAAGAATCCTATGGTTCTTGATAGGTGTAGCTACACACCCATCACTTTATTCATTTCTATCATTATGCAAGCCCTTATTTGAATTTATGATCACATTGAATTTCATTTATTAGATTCCTTACGTGCGCATAATCATTTTAGGTTATGTAGGATAATTTTAACTAATTATTCTATGCATCTTAAGATTCATGTCATTAATAACTCATCTATTAGCATATTCACTTTAGCTCATATCATTAGGTTTATTTCCATATCATAAGCAATGCTGATCATTTGATCCGCCCTCGGGGCTTTGTTGTCTGTCTAGTCCGTCATCCATTTTGGTCCTGTCTTTCCTATCTTCATCGAACTACATTGCCCCTGCGCTTTAGTGTAGGCAAGGCTAATCATTTGATCTTCCCTAGGGGAATTTTTTTATTCATCATCTATCACCATTTTTCTCTTTCCAATCTTATCTATCATGTGTTTTTTGTCCTTTTCAAACTATGTTGCCCCAGTGCTTGCACGTAGGCAATGTCGATCATTTGATCCACCCTCGGGGATTTCCATTGTTTTTATTTTATGGATGGTCTGTCTGATCGGTATCCTCTATCATCTGTCTCCATCATCCTCTTTCTTCTTTTATCCATGGTCTTTTCTTTAACTATGAGGGCTCTGTGCTTTCATGTAGGTAAGGTTGATCTTTGATCAACCCTTCGAGCCCCTAGGTCTTTAGGTTGTGTCAGTCTTGTATCTTGTGTCTTGTGTCTTGTGTCATGTTCTTAGAGTATTTCCTTATCTAGCTGGTACTCCACAAATGGAATCCATTTGTGTCACGAGATTTAATCGATTTTCGAATATCCTGCATTATTATTGATCTTCTAGTTCAACATCCACCTTTGGTCTCAATAGGATGTATCCTTCCTAATAGACCGCATCAACCCCATCCATCATCTTGATCCTATGAAAAAGGATGTTTTGAAATTGATTTTAATCTTTTCACACTTTTGGCTTGTTTTTATCATTTGATCTCCCTATCATCACTTGTTAATACCACCATGATCTATCATATTATGGTGCGCTTTGATTGATTTACATAGGGGCATATCTTGATTTGTATTCTTGTCTGTTTTTTTCTTGGCTATCTCATGTAGTACCCACCAAGACCCCTAAGGTCTTGTGTTATGTTGGTACATCCTTTTATGCTTGTGGTTATCTCAATACCTAGCCCAACCAAAGTCATTGTGACTTTGGGGTATTGGGATAGCCTTCTTATTTGTTGTGTTTGTTTATGCATTAGACACTAATCCACCTTAGTCCATATAACATGGTACCTGGTGTCTTATGCTATAGCAAAAATCAGTTCTCCAAAGATGGAAAATTGCATTAGCATTGCATTTAATTCTCTTCTCCATTGCATTCATCCCCTTTTCTTCCAATCTCTAACTTAGGATTTTGGTTGTACAAATGATGATTCCTTCCATCTTCCCTTTTCTTCTCAGGAATCCTATGGTTCTTGATAGGTGCAGTTACACACCCATCACTTTCTTTGTTTCTATCATTATGTAGGCCCTTATTTGCATTTATGATCACATTGCATTTCATTTATTAGATTCCTTACATGCGTATAATCATTTTAGGTTATGTAGGATAATTTTAATTAATTATTCTATGCATCTTAAGATTCATGTCATTAATAACTCATCTATTAGCATATTCACTTTAGCTCATATCAATAGGTTCATTTCCATATCATAAGCAAGGCCAATCATTTGATCCGCCCCTGAGGCTTTGTTGTCTATCTAGTTCGTCATCCTTTTTGGTCCTGTCTTTCCTGTCTTCATCGAACTACGTTGCCCCTACACTTTAACGTAGGAAAGGCTAATCATTTGATCTACCCCAGGGGAATTTTTTTATTCATCATCTGTCACCATTGTTCTCTTTCCAATCTTATCTATCATGTGTGTTTCATCCTTTTCGAACTATGTTGCCCCAGCACTTGCATGTAGGCAAGGTCGATCATTTGATCCACCCCTGGGGCTTTCCTTTGTTTTTATTTTATGGGTGGTCTTACTGATTGGTATCCTCTATCATCTATCTCCATCATCCTCTTTCTTCTTGTATCCATGGTCTTTTCTTTAACTACGAGGGCTCTACGCTTTCACGTAGGTAAGGTTGATCTTTGATCAACCCTTCGAGCCCCTAGGTCTTTAGGTAGTGTCAGTATTGTGTCTTATGTCTTGTGTCATTTTTTCAAAGTATGTCCTTATCTAGCTGGTACTCCACAAATGGAATCCATTTGTGTCATGATATTTAATCGATTTTCGAATATCCTGCATCATTATCGATCTTTTATTTCAACATCCACCTTTGGTATTAATAGGATGTATCCTTCCTAATAGACCGCATCAACCCCATCCATCATCTTGATCCTATGGAAAAGGATTTTTTTAAATTGATTTTAATCTTTTCACACTTTTGGCTTGTGTTTATCATTTGATCTCCCTATCATCACTTGTTAATACCACCATGATCTATCATATTATGGCGTGCTTTGACTGATTTACATAGGGGCATATCTTGATTTGTATTCTTGTTTGTTGTTTTCCTGGTTGTCTCATGTAGTACCCACCAAGACACCTAAGGTCTTATGTTATGTTGGTACATCCTTTTATGCTTGTGGTTATCTCAATACCTAGCCCGACCAAAGTCATTGTGACTTTCGGGTATTGGGATAGCCTTCTTGTTTGTTGTGTTTGTTTATGCATTAGACACTAATCCGCCTTAGTCCATATAACATGGTACCTAGTGTCTTATGCTATAGAAAAAATAAATTCTCCAAAGATGGAAAATTGCATTAGCATGGCATTTAATTCTCTTCTCCATTGCATTCATCCCCTTTTCTTCCAATCTCTAACTTAGGATTTTGGTTGTGCAAATGATGATTCCTTCCATCTTCCCCTTTCTTCTCAGGAATCCTATGGTTCTTTATAGGTGCAATTACACACCCATCACTTTCTTTGTTTCTATCATTATGCAGGCCCTTATTTGCATTTATGATCACATTGCATTTCATTTATTAGATTCCTTACATGCGCATAATCATTTTAGGTTATGTAGGATAATTTTAACTAATTATTCTATGCATCTTAAGATTCATGTCATTAATAACTCATCTATTAGAATATTCACTTTAGCTCATATCATTAGGTTCATTTCCATATCATAAGCAAGACCGATCATTTGATCCTCCCCCAGGGCTTTTTTGTCTATCTAGTGTGTCATCCTTTTTGGTCCTGTCTTTCCTATCTTCGTCAAACTACGTTGCCACTACGCTTTAACGTAGGCAAGGCTAATCATTTGATCTGCCCCAGGGGAGTTTTTTAATTCGTCATCTGTCACCATTGTTATCTTTCCAATCTTATCTATAATGTGCATTTCATCCTTTTTGAACTATCTTTCCCTAGCACTTGCACGTAGGCAAGGTCGATCATTTGATCCACCCTTGGGGCTTTCCTTTGTTTTTATTTTATGGGTGGTCTATCCGATCGGTATCCTCTATCATCTATCTCCATCATCCTCTTTCTTCTTTTATCCATGGTCTTTTTTTTAACTACGAGGGCTCTGTGCTTTCATGTAGGTTAGGTTGATCTTTGATCAACCCTTCGAGCCCCTAGGTCTTTAGGTTGTGTCAGTCTTGTGTCTTGTGTCTTGTGTCATGTTGTCAGAGTATGTCTTATCTAGCTGGTACTCCACAAATGGAATCCATTTGTGTCACGAGATTTAATCAATTTTCACATATCCTGCATCATTATCGATCTTTTAGTTCAACATCCACCTTTGCTCTCAATAGGATGTATCCTTCCTAATAGTTTGCATCAACCCCATCCATCATCTTGATCCTATGGAAAAGGATGTTTTGAAATTCATTTTAATATTTTCACCCTTTTGGCTTGTGTTTATCATTTGATCTCCCTATCATCACTTGTTAATACCACCATGATCTATCATATTATGGTGCGCTTTGACTGATTTACATAGGGGCATATCTTGATTTGTATTCTTGTTTGTTGTTTTCCTGGTTGTCTCATGTAGTACCCACCAAGACCCCTGAGGTCTTGTGTTATGTTGGGACATCCTTTTATGCTTGTGGTTATCTCAATACCTAGCCTGACCAAATTCATTGTGACTTTGGGGTATTGGGATATCCTTCTTATTTGTTGTGTTTGTTTATGAATTAGACACTAATCCACCTTAGTCTATATAACATGGTACCTGGTGTCTTATGCTATAGCAAAAATCAATTCTCCAAAGATGGAAAATTGCATTAGCGTTGCATTTAATTCTCTTCTCCATTGCATTCATCCCCTTTTCTTCCAATCTCTAACTTAGGATTTTGGTTGTACAAATGATGATTCCTTCCATATTCCCCTTTCTTCTTAGGAATCCTATGGTTCTTGATAGGTGCAATTACACACCCATCACTTTCTTCATTTCTATCATTATGTAGGCCCTTATTTGCATTTATTATCACATTGCATTTCATTTATTAGATTCCTTACATGTGCATAATTATTTTAGGTTATGTAGGATAATTTTAACTAATTATTCTATGCATCTTAATAATCATGTCATTAATAACTCATCTATTAGAATATTCACTTTACCTTATATCATTAGGTTCATTTCCATATCATAAGCATTAAACATCATGCATATCATACCATATCCCATCCTGCATCATAAATTTTAGACATCATGCATATCATAATAATCATCCACGTAGAAGTAATCATAAATCATCCATTAGGCATCAACATAATCTTCATGTACCCATATAAGCCTAAACATAATCCATCCATAAGCATATCCACAACATCATAATAACCATCCACAATAAAACCATAAACATACACGTATGCATAAATAAACTCATCTATCACATAATGTCAATAAGGGCTCTCACATATCATAAAAAAAATATATATATAATGTCCATCGCATGGTCCATATCATGTCCACTATCATCATAAAAATACATATCCATCATATGTCATCAAAATAAAAGTATGAGTACAAAACTATGAATCAACTTTGGTCTTTGCTGCTCTATACTATACATCCATCTTGTACCTATGCTACATCTCTCTCCATATGATGTATCTATGCCATTACTCTATCCCTCTCCTCCTACAAGGCTTCCATCCATGCATGTAAGGCCTCCTTTCTACCTCCATCACTTCTACGTAATCCCTCATGGTATCCTTTGTCTCCTGCATCAATCCCATATCTTCCACTATCTCCTCTGCCACCTCAGCTCTATCTTGAAACTTGTCTCACTCTTATCTCAACTCCATCCTCTCTCTCAGCAATCCTTCTACCTATCTCCTTAGATCCTCCATATGACTCTCTGCCTCCATTAGCCTCTCTACTGATATCTACTATGTCAGTCCTCCAGACTTTCATCGACCCCCTGCCTGTAATATCATCACGATAGCCTCTAGTCTGTCCCTCTCTCATCTCATTGACTCCCCTACCTCATGCTCCCTCACTGCCTCTCCCTCTAAATGAGTCATCTATGCCTATAACTCGCTCACCTCTACTTCCAGCTCCTCTATCTCTACCCACATCCTCTCTCCCCCCCTCCGCATCTCCGTCTCATGTCGTAGCAATGCATCGGCCACCACTCGGAACTCCCTCTCACTCTCTACTAGTTGGGCTTGCAACACGAGAACTTCTACCTCCAGTCTACTCCTTGCTGCCTCTGAGTCTCTCAACCTCTACTCGGTGATATGTAATCTCACCTCCGCTCCTCTCAATCATGTGACTAGATCCTCTACTATTGGTGGCATCATCACCAAGGGACAAATATCATGTACCTTTATGTCCATTTCCTCCACTCCCCCCTCATCCCCCTCCCCATCATCTCTACATCATGTCTCCTCCTCAGGCTCCACCTAAACCCTTTGTCTCCTCCTCCTCCTACCTGACCTCTGTTGACCTCCTACCTCATCCTCCCCCTACCCTCCCTCTTATGGCTCTAGCTGCCTCTTGCACTCTCCTCTGCTGGCCTACTACCTCCTCCTCCCCCTGCCCTCCCTCCTACCTAGCCTTTTCATCTCTACCTGCGTCTGACACTCTCCTCCACCATCCTCCTACTCTGCCTGCTTCAGGCTCTCTCTACTGATCTCCTCCTACTCGGGCTGCCCCTGCCCCTCTCCTTTGCTACTCCCCAGCCCCACCCACCTCTAGTTCTCTCCTTGACCTCCTCCTCCTCACTCCCCTCTCTCCTACCAATATAGCCTCATCCTCGATTCCAAATCCTAATGCCCCTATGATCAGCACCTCCAATGTAATCGGTACAGGTTGGTGCTACGCAAACCATGTTGCATATCTCATCATAATCCCTACATCTACCAACTCTCCAGCCCTCCTTGGGTACTCTACTAGCTCTTGCTCTAGTGTCGCCCAGTGCTCCTATGTAAACTCTATTGAAATCATCTCACCTCATGGTCACTCCCACATAATCCATCTGAACCTATCAGGTGCACCTACAATATCCTGTATCAGCCCATACTGCCTCATCACCGAATCTGGCCTGTGTGACTCTATTGTTCAAGGCTCCCTCCTAACTACATAACATCAAGTCATGAAGTATCCTCTATGACTAGCCTCATCCTCACTCTACTTGGTGAAGCATCACATCATATACGTCCTCCACACTATATCCTCCTCTAGATCATCAAATAATCTCCTCCACCCATCTAAATATTTTTCACCCTGATACCGCCAAACTCAGTCATAATCTGCACCATACCAATAGGCCATCGACAATGTCATATCTAGCTGACCCACTCTCACCACATCCATCTTGGACACATTGATGTGCTCCCAAGCCAATACCTAAATTAATGTCACATGACACATACTGAGCACCCCCGATAGTAGATCATGTGCATATCTCTATATAACTGTGTAAGGACACATGGACCCCATGCGAACTGTCTCTCCCTCCCTTCAACAATATGTTGGATAATCTCCATGTAGCTAAGGCTATAGAATCTCCCATTCCTATCTGGTATGAGTATCCCACTAATCAACCCACACAAGTACAATGGTAGTGGTGGTACTCTCAACTCCAAACATCTATCCATATCCAACACATTCTTCTCCACCGGTAGGTCCTCTCGATCGAACATGACCCATATGGTATGATCCAATGCCTCTCCTTTTGATCTCATCCCACTCACCATACACCTTGCTATGGGCAGTCTCAATATCCGCTAGACATCCTCCAATGTCACTGTCATCTCCCATGTCAGGAGATGGAATGTCGACATTGCTGAATCCCAGTGCTCGATCATGGCTGTCAAAATCATTCGATGTGCCCTGATGGATGGATACCATAACATGTGCAATAGCCTCACCTGGGTGAAGGCCTAATGGTTTTCTCCTATCATTTCTCATTGTGTCACCACCAACACCTTTGATCTCCTCTCATTCATCCACAAGATATCGAACCTTTACAGCCAAACCACACAACTTGTTAGTCACCACACCATTCCCTTCATCTTTTCCCGACCTCAGATTTCTTTTCGTACTAACTTTTCCTCACTCTCTTCCCTGGGCTAATTTTCCTAAGTTATCCCACTTCTTTTCTACCTTTTTCCCCCCCTTCACTCCATTCATGTATTTTCCTCCGGGCATGACCACCCCTTGGGGTGCAACCACCCTTTTCGAGTGCAACCACCCGTTCTAGGCATGGCCACCTATCAGGGCAAGGCCACCCATTGGGGCATGACCACCCCTTTCTGGGGTGTGGCCAACCGTCGGGGCACGATTGCACCTTTTCAGAATATTGCTGCCCCTTCTAGGGCACCACCACCCATCTAGCGAGGCCACCCCTTTTGAGGTACCACTGCTTGTTGGGCATGGCTAGCCCACCAGGGCACGGTTGCCCCTATCTGGGGTGGGGCCACCTCGCTAGGGCATGGTCACCCTTGTCCGAGGTGGGGCCATCCCGCCAGGGCATGACTGCCCCTGTCCAGGGTGGGGCCGCCCCTCTATGGGGCACGACCGTCCCTCCATGGGGAATGACTGCCCTTTCTTAGGCGGGGCCACCCATTCTTGAGGTGTGACCACCCCTATATGAGGAAAATACCCTACAAATTTTGTCTAACATACTAATTTTCTTTCTACACATCTATTCTCCCTCCACATCCCTATTTGACATTTTTCCTTACCCGCTAGGTGAAATTAATTTTGGCCTTCTGCCCATTTTTCTAACCTACTTCTACTCCCAAACCCAGGTTTTCAAATTGAATTTTAACTAAAAATATCTATTAAAAAATGCTAAAAATCACAAAGGGGGTTTGAATCTAACTTGGCGTGGGACCGAGTGCTCATAGTAGAATCTTTGCACCTCATCCTCATGATGGATAATGTCATCCTCGTAATCCTCTGACATCTTCTCTTTCCTCTTCTTCCCTCTCTCTCAACTGCCAACTATCCAAATGAGGAAAAATAATTCTAAAATTACTATTTATAACTTTCCCTCCTTTTTTTTAAATAGAGGGAATTTTTTCCCTTTAATTAACTTTATTTTCCTCCAACTTCCCAAGGCCGCCATTTGCACCCCGTGTGTCCATTTGAATTCATTCAAAATACAATCTTCATGGTTTTTGGAGCTGTATCCAATGGTACCTTCCATTTCTTCATATCAAGAAGTCACCCAGGGACCCCTTTTTTCCTCCCTTACCGCCCTCTCAAGGGGGCATACCCTACCAAATCCATCCATACCTCATTCTTGGTCATTTTCCCATGTGATTTGGGCATTAACTTTCACTCCCCTCTATTTGAGCAGCTCACATAACCTCTCTCGTGCTAGGGCATCTTTTTCTAGTCACTTCCTCTATAGGGTCACCTGCATTTATTTTCTTCGAAACACTATTACTCTAACAATATTTCGAAGAGGGGCAAAATGTAGACACCTAAAATTGACCACTTCCATATGGTCAAAACCCTATCATTTATTCATCTAATCTATCTATATTAAATTAAATGACATATTTAATTAATATTGTCCCCTTTCTCTAAGGTTTCCAAAAATTATTTAATTAAATACTTTATCCTTTACCATTTCTTCTCTAAATTAAATAAATAAATCAATTTATTTAATTTAGTCAATTATCCTCTTCAATTTTAAATTATTTCTTTCTCTCTCCTTGTCCCATCCTCCATAACCTTTCCAATAATTTGGGTTAATCTAATTAATCCCTCATTAGGATGTGCATATCCTTAATCAGGATTAATGTCACATCCTCCATATTTAGCCACTTGCCTCTAATCCTCATTAATTAGCCTAATCATTTGTTTGCACAACAATAATACTAATCACTTACATTTTCTAGCATGTCCTTAGGTCAACCTTTCAAGGTACTTACCTTATCAAGTATTGACCTTTTTTCCATGTCCTTTTCCATGGAATTTTAAATTCCACTTATTCCCCCCATGGATTTGTCTTCCCCATGACCTCTCAAAGGTCACATTAGGTACATGAGACAAGGGCCTTCTTTTGGAGGACCTTGTCTTATCCATGGGTTTATTCCAAGCTTGTGAATTTTAAATTCACTTTTATTCCTCCAATGCCTTCCCCATTCCCCATGGTGACAAGGGTGGACTTTCTAAAAGTCATCACTTGTCACTTTCAGCCCCATATGGGCCCAAGGAATACCTTTTTGAGGAAATCCTCTCTCATCCCAAGGTACTTGCAAGTACCTTAGGACCACGTGGCCTTTGCCATGTCACCTTGTACCCTTTCCATCTCACCATGTCCTTGGACACTTCATCCTCCACATGGCAAGATGTGAGGGTTTGTGAGTCCTCAACTCACCATAGCCCTCCATCTTGGCCATGGTGGCTCAATCTTGACCGTTGAATCCTCTAGAGAATTCAATTTCTTCTATAAATAACCCCCATTTTGAATTGTTTAGTTTTCTGGATTGAAACTGTGTGCATTTTTGTGAATCAACGTTTCGGATCAAACTCCATGATCCATCCTCCGGATAATGCATGCAACTAGAGAGAAGAGAAAAAATAGGATGAGATAGCAGACTTAGAAGGTTAAATAGGTGAGAGGAATGAGAGGGTTAGAAGACAAAAATAGACCCAAACCAAAACTACCTAAATAATAAAAAAAATAAGAACTAATTCAAATAATAAAGTAAGAAGAGAGGCCCCAAAAATAAAATGAGGAAAACATAAAGTAAGACAAAAAAGAAGAGAAGATTAAAATGTTTAAATAAAGTCCAAAAAATAAATGAGTGAAAAGAACCAATGAGGAGAAGAAGAGAAAAGAGAAAAAAAGAAAAAATAAGAAACCAAGTATAATAATTTGAAACAAAGACCAAAAGAGAAAAAATAAAGAAGGGTGAAGAGAAGCAACGAAAATACAAAGAAAAAATAGGGACAAGGAAGAAGCAAAAGGAACACCAATTGTGACACAAAATAACTAAAAAGACAGAAGAAAAATAAAGAACAAGACAATAAAAACAAAAATAAGGTCCTTCTTTATTTTTCTTCTTTGTCTTTTTAGTTATTTTGTGTCACAATTGGTGTTCCTTTTGCTTCTTCCTTGTCCCTATTTTTCCTTTGTATTTTCGTTGCTTCTCTTCACCCTTCTTTATTTTTTATCTTTTGGTCTTTGTTTCAAATTATTATACTTGGTTTCTTATTTTTATTTTATTTTCTCTTTTGTCTTCTTCTCCTCATTGGTTCTTTTCACTCATTTATTTTTTGGACTTTATTTAAACATTTTAATCTTCTCTTCTTTTTTGTCTTACTTTATGTTTTCCTCATTTTATTTTTGGGGCCTCTCTTCTTACTTTATTATTTGAATTAGTTCTTATTTTTTTTATTATTTAGATAGTTTTGGTTTGGGTCTATTTTTGTCTTCTAACCCTCTCATTCCCCTCACCTATTTAACCTTCTAAGTCTACTATCTCATCCTATTTTTTCTCTTCTCTCTAGTTGCATGCATTATCCCGAGGATGGATCATGGAGTTTGATCTGAAACGTTGATTCACAAAAATGCACATAGTTTCAATCCAGAAAACTAAACAATTCATGATCATGGACTATGGAAACTTGATATTGTTAACCCCCATTTTATTCATCAAGGGACCTTATGCATTCTTAACACACTTATGTTCTCAAGCCATTTTTCATTCTAGCCATTGTAGCAACTCTCTTGCATCCTACATTCTAGTAGTCATTAGTACACTCACCCACCATCATTAATCATTCAAGTACCACTACCATCACAAGATTTCCATCAAAGAGCACACATCCAAGACACTATCAAGGGCCAACCAAGGATCAACACAAATAGAAGGTATATATTCTTGTTGTTTTATCTTTCTTTTATTTGTGTTCAATGTAGCCTAATCTTGAGGTGGTTTAGTGTATTTTTTATCTTGCATTCTTTAGTTAGTTTTTCATAATAGGAGATAATAACTTTCACTGCACATAGATGTCTCCAAGGACTATAGTATAAAGTCAGAGTATGCCCCACTCTAGAAATTCTAGGTGTGATGAGGCAAGAAGGATGGGGGATAGGAGGATGGGTAGCGAAGGAAAGGAGATGGATGGATAAGGAAGATAAAGGGATGATAGCATGATGGGTGGACAATGAATATGATAGTGTACATATGAAGTAAATGTATGTCAAGAGGTGTCCAAAGAATGTATATATAAGTTCCCCTATATTGTATCGAGATCGTAAGGAGGATGGAGGGATTGGGATAAATGGGATAGGATAGGTATGATATGTCCATAGGTTGGATGGAGGAGATGGGAAAAGGGATGCTTGAATGGAAATTTCCCCCAAATATGGCAAGAAAATGGATAGGGGATTTACACATGATGCTTGTTTGCTAGGTTTTCATCATGGTATTTAAACAAGGTGCTTATTTGCCAAGTTTTCACCATTCGATGAATTTTTTCTCTTTACTATTTTGCTCTTCTTTTTTTTAACTTCTTTGAATTTTTTGGATTTTTTTAGGATAATATGTGGATAGAGATGGATGATAATAGGGATTTGGATAATTGGATTCGGAAGACATATGATAAGGGAGTGTATGAAGGACTCAAACATCAAGTTCCATATGAGGTAATAAAATCCCATATTAAAAATGACTATTGGATGCTAATACCACTTTATTAGAATGGATACATTATGCAAGATAATGGATTAAAGGGATTTGATGGGGGAGATATGTGGGATAATGGATGGGGTATTGGAGAGTGTATGGATGGAATGGAGTGGATGTGTGATGGGAGGATGTGTTCAGGACCAACATTGGCACATATGGTGAGGGATGTGAAATGATAGAAGGATGAGGAGCTCAAATCAATGTGAAAAGACTCTTGTTGTGTAGATGTGCCCACGATGAGTGATGGGTTTTGTGCTCACTCAAAATTTTGGCAGCATAATGATGCTCCAATACAAAATGGGTGAGAGAGAGTGAAAATGGCTAAATGTTGGGATAAATAGATTGAAGGGTTTTTTGGATGAATGACCAAGATTGATTGATGGAGATCAATGGACGAGATTAAGAGTTGACCAAAGGAATTAAAAATTCCTTTTAAATTTGCATGGAAAGGATAAAAGGAATTTAATATTCCTTGGGAAAGAGAAAATGAATTTAATACTCCTTGGGAGATGGGAGAGGAATTAAAAATTCCTCAAAAGGACCTTGGGAAGATAAAAAGGAATTAAAAATTCCTTGGGGGATGGGGAGAGTTGACCAAGGGGTTGATTAGTGTGTAAGTGAGAGATCAGGAAAATGATTAGGATTAGGAAAATGTGATGGAGGATGTGACATGAGGGGAACTAAATAAATGTATTATTTATTTAATTTTTGGAGGAAAGGGGATAAGTGATAGGAGTAAATAATTAAAAATAATTATTTACTTTAGACTAGGATTTAAAGATGATAGAAGAAATAAATTAGGATGAAGGGATAAGGGATAATGAATATTAATTAGATAATAGGGTATTATTTAATTAATATAGAAGATATGACATTGGTTGAATTAGGGGTAAATTGGCCAAATGAAAGTGGTCAATTTTTAGTGTCTATATTTTTCCCCTCTTTGAGATGGTGTTACAAAGTAGCATAATTTCAAAGAAAATTAAAACATAGCACCTAAAAGAAGATGGTTGGATTGTGAGAGATGCCCCAGTCATTCAAAGAAGTGACTAGGGAGAAAGATGATGGGAGTGAATATGAAGATGAGGATTTAAGATGCCCCCCCGAGAGGACATGCAGGTTCAAGAGAACACGGGTGTGCTCTCAAAATGGATGAGATGATGAAAGGGGAGTTGGGGAAGATGATGGAAAGTTGTGGATAGGATAGAGGATGGTAGGGTGAAGAGATAAAAGCAAGTGCAAATGGATGTAAGTACAAAGGAGATGTTTCCTTAGTCAAGCTACATGCCAAAATGGGTTGATGATGGATGGAGCTAAGAGGAGGTGGAGGATTAGGCTTGGTGAGTGGATCAAGATTAGATGGAGGATTAAGGTAGGGTGGATTGGAGGGAGGATTAAAATACAATGGAATGGAGAGTGGAGTTATATAGGAGGATGTGGATGGTGAATTAAGAAGGGAATATGGGGATGTTTGGTGCAGTCACTGTAGGAGGGTCCTCAAAGAGAACAGTTTGGGCCATGCATCAAGAGTTACACAACCAAAGCCACATGAAATATGGAGGAAAATGAAGATTCAAACATTCTTATTATAAGAAAATTTAGTTACAATTAGTCGACAACATCCAGTTTCACAGATTGAGCTCACATGCCTGATACAACATGCTCAAATTATAGTATTCATATATGCTCCTTAATGCAAGCCAAAATATTACATATCGAATCCAATATTCAATCTCATTTCTTCATTTCCTAATCTAATGATCGGTTACATGATTTATATCACATCCAGAGATCTAGGATCCTTTGCATCGACCAAAGATCATTACAATCTCCCATGAAAGAAATGTAACGTGTACATGAAATAGGTTGGCCTTAAATTTGAATTCATCCTAGGCAAGTGCATAGGATGAAGTGTGGACCCAAAATTAAGATCAGGGACACTCCACAGAATAATTCTAAATACCTCGCAAGGATCTAAAAGTTATGGGAAGGATCCATAAGAGATAAAATTAGTCATTAGGCTCGAAATTACTTCGATGCTCTGGTCTAGAAACTATCACTTAATCCATAAGAGATAACTTGCCAGAAAGAGATCCAATCATTCTAAAATATTGGAATAAGGAAAAATGAACACGTCCATGATGAAACATAGATCTATAGGGTTTGGTGAGAAAATATGATGAAATACTGAATCTACAAACTTGAACTAAACAAGAACTGAACAAAAACTAAAATGAAAATATTTTTGGTTGATGCAGGATTGCGAAGAACCAAGGATGCTCTTGCATCAATGTTAGATTAGGTTGGGAAGATTGGGATGGTGGATTAAGATAGGGGTATCGAGATGGTGGATTAACATGGGAAGATTGGGGGGATGGATTAGGATAAGAGGACGTGGGTGGTGGATTAGTATAGGAGGACATGGATGGGGAGTTAAAATAACAATATGCAGATGATGGATTGACATTGAAGAAAGAAGATGGGGAATTAAGGCAGGAATATTGGGATGGTGGATTAAGGTGGGAAGATGTGGATGTTGGATAAGAGAGATATGTAGATGAAGGATATGATGGATATGTGGATGGGGAAGATACTGTACATCCCTTTTCAAAGGAAACATAAAGATTTTCATTAGATATGGATGAAGATGTGATGGAATAGATTGGATAAGTGATTGGATTTTGGAAGATGGTTGGGGAAAGCTTGCTAGTAATGATAGCATCAAGGTGATCTATATCATACTCATCTTTATGAACAAGACCTTTATTATCATCATAAACATAGTTGGGATATCCTTTGATTACTATTTTTGGTGGTGTTGGTGAAGGATAAGGATTCATAATTTTGGATCAGATGGATGTGGATTGAAAAGATGGGAATAGATGATTAGAAGAAAAGAAAAGATGATAAAAAAGATAAATAGAATGGATTAGAATAACATGGAAGAAGGGTTCTTAAGATTTGTTTCAATATCAAAAGAACTTGGATGTGGATGGGCTAAATCTCAAATTGGGATGTATATTAAGCTCAAATTAGGATCTAATTGAAGCTCAAATTAGGACTGGATTGAAGCTCAGATTAGGATGATGGCATTAAAGCTCAAATTAGAATTGGATTGGAGATAAAATTAGGAATAGATTGAAGCTTAGATTATGGTTCAGAATAGTCTAGGAGTGATAGGATTGAGAAAAACAAAAAATCAAAAAATACATTTTGTTTGGTTTTTTCTATGTTGTAGTAAATCACATTTTCAGAGGTCTTCAAAGTGGAATTTGGAGTTGAAATTTGCGTCGGTCCCTAAAAATGGGTTTCCAAAGGCACACTTTTTAGGGAATAAATTAGTACTCTTGGAGACCTTCTTAACGGTGTAAAGGGTTTTGAATTCTGAGCATCGAGTAGAATGTTATGACCTTAGCAAGTCGGGGAAAATAAATTCCTAGTTTTTTTTGAAAATTTGATGGTTTGGGGATGAATAGGAAGAGGAAAAATGACTGGATTATGACTTTAGACTAAGGAAGATATAGGATAATTGTGATATGAAGGATTGACTCTCTGGATTTTGTATGGGCAACACATATGCCTCTATGTAGCATAAATTCACCTCTTCAAGTCATGACTTTTCCTATTTAGGGAAAATAATTTTTCCTCTGTGTTGAGCAAACTCACTTATTTGGGTGACTCAAATTCTCCTATGTTTGAGGAAAAACAAGAAATGGGTGAATTTGTGATGAAAATTCACCTATTCTAGGGGAACAGGCTAAGTCATTATGCTAATTCATCTATTCTAGGAAAATAGGCTAAGTCGTTAGGGAAACAAGAAAAGTCGCTAGGGAAACAGGCTAGGTTGCTATGTAAATTCACCTATTCTAGGAAATCAGGAAAATTTTACAGATGAGAACTGATACAGACTCGCCTAAAGGATGGGAAGACTCGCCTATTCTAGGGAACGGGAAAAAATAAAGTCACCTAAGAAGGGACTTACAAGAAAATTCACCTTTGACAAAGAAAAAATTTCCCAAAGGAATGACCTAGACATGACTCTAACTCGGAATCGCCCTTTTGCAGGTTAAAATAGCCTATCCATAGTGCAAATTTTCCTTTGAGGGTAGGGGCTGAATGTGGCAAAGAACAACAAACATGACAATCAACAGATAGAAAGGCTGGACTGACTCAACTGAAAATAAAAGAATTGGTATCGCACAATGATGATGCTCCAGGTAGCACAATCCTAGAATTAGTGATAAGGGTTTAAAAATATGATGTAGGCCCACCACCTTGAGTGGAAAACCCAAGGTTAATACTCCATGATATTGAGGTGGTTCTCTAGAGCACCCTTTCTTGTGAAGGCGGATAGCTAGCATTCCAGTGGCACAGTGTCATCAATAGATGCCACAGGCTCACCTTCACACTCTCACTCTAGGACTATCATAGTGCACCATGAGGATTCCTATCTCAACCTAAGGGAGTATGTGGTGAGTAAATTTAGGCTATGATGCACATCCCTTGCACTACACCAAACCGTGGCTAAAACATGAGTCTTTATCTAGGCTATACAAGGCAATATTGTGCATCCTCTAAACACCAGCAGGGTGCGTGAGGCACAATAGTGAACACCAACCTATCACAAGCATGATTTTGGAGCCCCAATGAGGTACTAAAAACTTAGAGCAACTCTGCATGTCTTATCTAGGTATCACCCTAGCTTCGATGCTTCACTAGACATGATGTGACTGGATTAGGTTACAACTTTCTATCTCCCCCCTTTATATACCCCACTGGTAACACATGGTTGGAATCGTCATCTGGGTGATAAAATATTAGGTAGGTCTTGCTAAAGGAAGAAGATACTAGATGATTTGGTTGGTCCCCAAGCTAGCACGTAGTGCAAGGGGAGAGCTTAGATGCACTAACACCTCTTGGGTAGACTGGACTGGACTAGAGCAAGCTATGATTTCTCGTCACCCAAGATTTCCTAAAGGAACAAGGGGGGTGGATATGTCAACAAATTACTCTCAAGCACAATAAAAAATGTTAATTGACCCTTTAATTAATTCTATGTGTGCCTAGCTAGTATGGAAATCAATAGATAGACTAACTAAAGGGGTCTTCGACCAAACCTCCTACAAAAAATGCGTCAGTAATTTAACACCACCAATCTTGGACAAACAAGGACAAGCTGCACAAGTCGTTAGTGAAAGCACACACTCACAAATAGATAAGTTAGTGGATCAGTACCTAAAAATGAAACCAAGTTAAAGCTACAAAATGAAAAATTTAGTTTCGGGTTCACCTCAAATTCACCCCTGTGTTGGGAAAATTCGCCTGTCTATGAGGATGGGTGAATTTTCTCTCACCTCTATTGATTGTAGATTCACTTGTCTATTGGGAACTTTCATGAATTCTCTCCTAATTCAAGCAAATTCACCCTTGGTTTCAAGTTCACCCCTTTTTGCAAAAGGGAAAATTCGCTTACGCCTTTGTTGATCTCATATTCACCTTTATAATAGGAAAATTCATCTATTAGGGTTATTTTACCTATGCGTGTAAAGTGTGAAATTGAAAAATTCAATCAACAACAAATGTGAAAGTACGAACCCATGACGTGGGTCCCACCAAGCACGCCAAAAATGTGTGCAATGTTTTTAATCTACTTGAAATGCAATAAACAAAGCAAAAGACCAAAAAAATGTAAAACACTCAAGATAGGGTGATAAGGAGATCAAATCAGTATGAAAAGCCTCATGTTGTGTAGATGTGCCTGCGATGCGTGATGGGTTGTGTGCTCACTCAAAATTTTGGCAACATAACGGCGATCCAATGTAAAATGGGTGAGAGAGTGAAAATGGCTAAATGTTGGGATAAATAGATTGAAGGGTTTTTTGGATAAATGGCCAAGATTGATTGATAGAGATCAATGGATGAGATTAAGATTTGAGAAAAGGAATTAAAAATTTCTTTTTAATGTGCATGGAAAGGATAAAAGGAATTTAATATTCCTTGGGAAAGAGAAAAGGAATTCAATATTCCTTGGGAGATGGGAGAGGAATTAAAAATTCCTCAAAATGACCTTGGGAAGACAAAAATAATTAAAAATTCCTTGGGGGATGGGGAGAGTTGACCAGGGGGTTGATTAGGCTAGCTAATCAATGATTAGGCTGTGTAACTGAGGGATTAGGAAAATGATTAGGATTAGGAAAAAGTGATGGAGGATGTGATATGAGGGGAATTAAATAAATGTATTATTTATCTAATCTTTGGAGGAAAGGGGATAAGTGATAGGAGTAAATAATTAAAAGTAATTATTTACTTTAGGCTAGGATTTAATGATGATAGAAGAAATAAATTAGGATGAAGGGATAAGGGATAATGAATATTAATTAAATAAGGGTATTATTTAATTAATATAGATGATATGACATTGGTTGAATTATGGTTAAATTGACCAAATGAAAGTGGTCAATTTTCAGTGTCTACAACCACATTCTTCAATCTCAAAATGATATGATATATATCTAACTCATGCACAAGCACAAATTAGGTTGGCCTAATTGGATGCATCCCTTATTCACCAAAAAGATAACTGTCGGCTTCAAGAATATACAAAATCTTTCCAAAAACAATTCAACCATGTAGCATGCTACAACATGTCAGCTTGGACCTAGAATAGGTCACACATACATTCACAATACAAAATTAATTCACTATACCACTAATTCCTTATTAGGTCGGCCAGAGATAGACCTAATAACAAAACACAACAACTGAACACTGCCAACTTTCTATACAAGAACCTGAACACACAAGATTCTGAACTTACACGCTTCCAACATCCAAAAATTATTTCCCAAAAACTACAAGCAACGATAGTCACCGATAGAGTATTGCAGACCAAAATACCGGAGGACAAAACCTGTATACCAGTTTAGAATACTAGATCAACCTTGAGCCTAAACTTGCAATTGCAAATCATATAACATGGTGACATCAATGACAACGCAAAAGCTACATAATGATATGTTCTTCATTCTTCCAACAATCTCCCGCTTTGTCATTGATGGCAACATGTGCGAAAGGAATTTACAAACCTCCTATGTACAATATTCTCCCCTTTTCTCTCCATAATATTATCTCCCTTTTTCAATACTCTCTTTTTCTCTCCCCCTTTGACATCAAGGACAAAGGGCGGTCCAAAAAAAATGAATATACATATATACACAGATGGTTTGGAACATTGTATGACCAAAAGAATCAAAATTCTTGACTTCCCCTTAGGATTTTGTCTCAAAAGTGTGTAAACTTGAAAAATAATATTACCCGAAGGAAGGTGAGCTTTGAAGCTCGTTGAGAATACCTTTCCATGTTGTCTTTCCTTTCTCCCAACTTTTCTTAGCAAATATCGACATCTTATTTAGAGATTCTAACTCAATTAATCTCTCTTCAACATCATCTTGAGTATCCGAGATTATATTGATCTTATCCATTTTTTTTGCATTTTCCAAGGCATTGGCAACCGAAGTGTACTCCATTCTCACACTGTCACCTAGTAGACCAATTTTTTTATGATATCTCCTTTTGCTTCTATAACATAAAGATTTTTTCTCTGTGAGCAGAGATGGCATTCCAAGTTGACTTGTCTCTTTCTTTGGATGCATTGTATGTACTGGAAACAACTATCAGAGACTCAATAGAGTCCATGAGATCTTTGATGCTCTGTGTGGCATCCAACCACCTTATGTTGTAAGAAAATATAGTATTTGCTTCAGACTCACAAGCCTTCACATTTTCTAGGCTCTTTTCAACATTAGTGTGTGCCAGAGCACACTTGTCATGAAGTTCCAAAAGCCTTTTCTCTACCAATTTATCTTCAACCTCTTTCCTTGTCTTCTCACCAAGTCTAGAGGCATATTGATGGGGTAATTGTAATTCTCATCACTTAATTTATCAATCCAAGGTGGTGTCCATGGCTGTATGCAAGAGAAAAAGTAGAAAAATTGCTTGATAGTCTATTCTACTTGCAGAAATATATCCTATTTGCATGAAAGGAAAGTTACATGAAAAGGAACTAATCTAAGGAACACTTGTAAGAATTGAAAAAGACTAAATTACTTCACATTTTTTGGAAATGAAAATCTTGCTTGAATTCAAATTTACTCTAGAAATTTGGAAATACATTGCTCGAAATGAAACTAAAACTATCCTATTTCCTCTAGCTAAAACAAGCATTTCTAACTCCCCCTCTTTTCTAAAATGATTACAATGTATTTATAGAATTCATATTCTATATCTATCCAACCAATCCACTAAGAATGTGGATCCAAAATCCTATTTTTGAGGAGTCGTTTACAAAGCTCTAAAAATTTGAAGTTGTTGTCCTCCATCATGCCACTTTTGTCTCAGTTAATTTCTAACATATACTACTCCTTCCCTAATATAGATCACGCCAAATTCTCAAAAGGGTTTTATCCCTCAAAATATATTTTCCAAATAATTTTGAATTTTTTAATTTCATTGAGAAACGAGGGAGATATCATTGTTTTACTAAGACTAAATTTTTGACAATTTTTGGGCGCCTGATTTGAAGGAAGTCTTCAAGTGTTGGATGTGAATGAAGGAATTATTCTTCAGTTCAGTAAACCAAATCATTGATCCTTAGCATGAATAACATTCTACAATCATGCAACAATATTTGAGTGATGTGGTAACTTGAGTTATCTTTGATGGCAGAAAGAAGCATGAAATTTAATAACTGTGAGAGATCTTAAAACTCAACATGAAACAAATAATCATCCCATTAATTTAGGAATGACTAATGCTCGATGATTTTGCATGAATGTAGTAGTATGATGGGAGTCTTCTCTATCTTCTCATTATTTCTTCAAATCCTTCTAGAGCTATCAGGAGTTAACTGCTTCAAGTGTCTAGAGCTCTTTATAGCAAGCATCTATGAAGCTTCTTCTTACCATGAGTTATTTAAAAAATCATTCATTTGCATTATAAGCAATTTGGATCACATTTAATTACTAAAAATAAATCAAAAATTTAATTTATATTCTACTTTAAACAAACTAAATAACTTTGAATCATTACTCAAATCCACTTTAACACTAATGCATTAGGAAGAAATAGATGATTTTATTTGATAAAATATGGGACAATTTATGTTGTCATCACATACTCCTTAAAGGAGTCCAATAGAAGTTTCAGATTCTCTATCAGAGTGAGAGATGTATCCATTGATGTACTAGGTGTGGTCTCCTATAAAGCTTTGGTGGCTTCATCAATAAGCTCAGTTCCCTTCTGATGTGTTTCTAGAATTTCTCTTCTTCTGGATGCATGCAATGCATCCCCTAACACCAATTTATGCAGAAGAGAAATCTTGTCCAAATACACATAGCCTTGAGTCATGGGGAGTTGTAGAAGTTTCAGAGGAATCACCGGTTGTAACTTCATCTACTTGGATAACAAGCCTTTCAAAACATCATCACTGTAGGAGGATTCTCTGGAGGACCTTTGTGATTCCACAAGCTGCCTTATTTCTTCTTCATTCTTTTTAGTAGATTCCCCATTTCTTTCTTCTTCCTCAACTCTCTCTTCTTCCTTTTCTTCTACCATTTATTCTTACTCTATTTTCTCTTTTTCTTTTCCACTTTCTTCTTTTTCTCCTTCATCCCTCTCATGTTCATCTTTATCCTTTTCTTCTTCAACTTTATCTTTAACTTCTTCAATATGCTCCTGAGGAACAACATCATGCTTCTTTGCTTCAACATTTCTTCATTCTATTTCTCAATCTCTAGAGGGATGGTCATCTATATAATTTATTTCAAGAATGACACCTGTACTACCCATTTCCAAAGGAATATCTACATCATTTGTTTCCAAAGGGATGCTTGTATCACCTGTACCAAAAGCAGTGTCTTCCTTAACTTCTGTAGAGAATTCTTCTCTTGGCTTAGGTGCAAAACCGGATGGGAGTACACCAAGAATTCTATATTTCTCAACCATACCCTTAATGGCGTTTACAATTTCCTTCTTTATCCTTTTAATTTTCTTCTTGTCTCTTGTCATCAAGGTTTTTACTCTTTTATTCATCTGAAACATCATTTCATTCAAGTTTTCTAGATCACCTAGGGTCAAAGAGGACCCAATAGTCTCAAATTATTCATTTCTTATTTTCTCTTCTATTTCAACAGTCTCCGATCTCCTTTTCATCAGAGCTTCCCACAATTTATCAAGCACATTATTCTTAACATAATCCTAGTTAACTTCCAAATTAATAGCATACTGAATGATAGCCATCATTAATTTTTTTTTGTCCTCCTTACCTACTCGTTCATAAATTTTTGTTGTAGGTTGTAGCATATCTTCAAATTGTATCAAACTATTTACCATAGCTTTTAATCTAAGAGGAGAACTAGGTCTAATCAGAGAGGATTGTTGTTCTTCATGGTCTAGAGATGCCTCTTCTACAACATTATCCTTATTTGCTTTCGGTTTGGTGTGCACATGAACACCATAACCCTGTTCTTCATCTTATTTAGAGGATGATACATAATGAACTCTTTTAGAACCAACACTAACTTCCTGTGAAGCACCTTCACCAGAGGACATGCTTCGTCTCTTCTTTCTTACCAATTTTTCTTCAGGGTCTTCCTCTTCCTCTTGATCTTCAGTGATACTAAGATTCTTTTCCCTTGTAGCCTTGTCTTTCTTTCCTCACTTGATCTGAACCACTAGAGGAATACCTTTTATCTTACTAGATCTTGTAGTAGGTATGGAAGGAGCCAGGCCTTTTCCTTTTCCAAGAGCACTAGGTTCAATCTTTATAGTTGCAAGGCCAAAAGCTAGTTTTGAAGGAGCATTCCTACCAGATCTGCTTAGACTTGATGATTCTCTAGTATTCTACTCTCCCAAGGCCCTAATTTGTGCTATCTTCTCATCAATGAAACTAGAATTTCTAAGCATCTCATCTACCTTCTTTCTTCTCACAAGCTTTTTATGCTCCAAGTGAACTTCCATACATTTTTCTACATATGTACCAATTCTAGGTTCACTGGTATCTTTTAGACTTTTCAACAAAACTTGTACATAGCCTTCAGCTTCATCCTCTATAATATCATACCCCAAAGGTTGAATCCATATATTCTAGGGTTCAACAACTTCAATCATGCAATCATCAGAGAATACATGAAATATGATGTCATCCTTATAGGTCTCAAAAACTTGCTTCAAAATTCTCTCTTTCATTCATGTTGCTTTTGAACACAACAAAGAATGATGTCAGAGCATTATCTCGACTCTTAAAATCACCCAAATTATGCAAATAATCAAAAATATGATGTGCAACCAGTCTGGATGTGTCCCAAATTATCACATCATCTCTTTCAGGAAGCCTTCTAAGAAAGTATAATAACAAACAAACAATCAAGGAGTTGAACTTAAATTCATATTTATTTAACTTTCACATCTTCAGATTCTCAAACAACTACTACCAGAGAAGTTCACATAAATCATAATTAACACCATTAGTTGTCATGTCATATCTAGTGTCGATTGGTATAGTAGACACTGAATATTCTCTCTTTGTGAAGTAGATCTTATGTTCGATCATTATAGATGCATAGTTCACAGCAAGATTAGTAATAGGCTTTGTTGTAAGAGCCCTTTTGTCATATGTAGCTCTGGTGAGTTCCATCACCACTTCATTCTTCATAGATTTCAACACTGGTACTAGTCCAATGTCAAAAAGTCTGGTAACTACCTTAATCACTTCCTTATTTATAAGATAGGGTTTTTCAGTCCATAAAAATCTCTCATGCACTCTGTTGAGAGCTAGTTTAACATATTTATCATCATAGTGGAGCTGAAATTAGGAAAGGAGTTCCATCGATCTAACTTATTCGCAAAAATATTTGAATACTCAGGTTTTATCAAGAAATTATCCCTAGTGAGATCATTCTGCCACATGTGTATCAATTTTCTATGATCATATTCCTTATATTTAACTTGAATGTAGTGGGCATGACACCATGAGGAATCGATGAGAAGGAACCCAGAGGGTTATCTTTGAAAACCTTCATAGAATATTTCTTATAGGAAGGTCTAGGTCCTTCCGATGCTTTTATGACTATAGGGGTTGCCATTTTTCCACACATCAAGTTCTAATAATTTTAGAAAGAAGATTTATACAAACCCACAACAACATAGAAGAGTAAAATACTTGTTTTCTTCCCAAAAAACTAAAACTAGGGTTTGCACAGCTCACTGTCCACTTTCTTCAAATGCACAAGTGATTAAAAACACTTTATAGTTTTTCTTTATAGATCAATGTGATTCCCTAATTCACATTAAATGTGATGGAATTTGAAAAACTGATAAAAACCTTTATGTTGCACTGAAAAACCCTAATTTCCTCAACAAAAGATCATGCCTGCATATTTTCTTCCGGTTCCTTTTACATAACCTTTATTTATTCATTCTCTATAGTATATCCTCATGCCAAAGAATGAAACACTTCAAATCCAGGGGGTTCATACAATTTTCTATTAATACTCCCCCTAAGACCATGCTAGGTCTAATTTTTGAATGAGGGCATAGACACATCAGTCATTTATGGCTCTTCTTTCTTCCTCCATATCTTGTTCATTTCTTCCTTAACCTCATTCTTTTCAATTCTCTTCACAAGTTCATTCTTCTTTACCTGATTAGATTGCTTTCCCCTTTTACTTTGACATACTCTTGAAATATGTCCTAATTTGTTGTAATTGTAGCAGACAACATTTTTTTGATTTGTTTGACCTCCACTAACCCTTGATCTACATTGATTTTATTTGTGTCCAAACTTATTGCATGTTTAGCAGTAGCCAAAAAAAAATTGATTCATTCTCCCTCCATTAAACCAAGTCATCATCTAAGTTCTGCATACACTAGCTCTTTGTCCAACTTTCTTGCATGCAAAACATTGTCTGGAGAAGGATCCAACATACTATTTTATTCTACTTCTACACTATGTAGCCTTGTGACCAAATTTATTGCATGAAAAATAAACACCATTGAAGGATGGATACCTTTGAGCATTTGGTTGTTTGATAGGAAGTATCCTAGTAAAGATTCTTGAGTTCTTTGTTTATTTTCCTTTACCTTGAGTCTTTTGATTGTTCATTGTGTTTTAGGTCTTCATAGATTTTGAGCTTTCACATGTTTCTTTCAATTTTTGGATGCATTCATTTGCCTCATCAAGATTCTCTTTCATATCTCAATTTTCATTTTTAGTTTTTGTAAGATCATCAAGGGTTGTCTGGAGTTCTTCTTTATGATCCATTTGTTCAATCTTCAAGATCTTTCTCAAGCTATTAGGCTTCTTCAGAGGAACCAAGCTTTGATACCAATTATTGAATACCCAAGATATTGAGAGGGGGGTGAATCAATATCTTCTTAAAATTGTTAAACAAACACCATCCAATTACTCTAATACATATAATAGTAAAAATGAGTAGGAGCATTAACAAAACATAAAAGCACACAACACATGAACACAAGAATTTTTACGTGGAAAACCCAGAATAGGAAAAACTAGCGTGAGGATTAGATCACAATATAGTATAACTGGTTATAAGATATTACAAAGGGTGGCTCACTACCAGGACTCACTATACAAAATGAGAGGCTCACTACCTACACAGATACAATAACAAAATGGCTTATAGCTAGAA
This sequence comes from Sequoiadendron giganteum, assembly GCA_007115665.2. Classification (NCBI taxonomy): domain Eukaryota; kingdom Viridiplantae; phylum Streptophyta; class Pinopsida; order Cupressales; family Cupressaceae; genus Sequoiadendron; species Sequoiadendron giganteum. Next base: position 230,023,731 of record CM021102.1, on the reverse strand, counting down.
TATGAACTGATGAAGTTACATCTCACAAGTGTAGATTCGGTTCCTTTGATGCTCAGTAAATTCGCATGTCAACAGACAAATATTCACTCTTATTCATATTCACCACATTCTTCCATATCAAAACTATCTGATATATATATCTAACTCATCCACAAACGTCAATTAGGTCGGCCTAATTAGATGCATCCCTTATTCACCAAAAAGATAACTGTCAGCTTCAAGCATATACAAAATCTTTCCAAAAACAATTCAATCATATAGCATGCTACAACATGCCAGCTTGGACCTAGAATAGGTCACACATACATCCACAATACAAAATTAATTCACTATACCACCAACTTCTTATTAGGTCGGCCAGAGATAGACCTAATAAAAAAATAGAACAACAGAACAATGCCAACTTTCCATACGAGCACCTAAACACACGATATTTTGAACTTACACATTTCCAACATCCAAAAACCATTTCCAAAAAACTGCAAGCAATGATAGTCACCAATAGAGGATTGCTGACGAAAATACCAGAGGACAAAACCTATATACTGGTTCAGAATACCAGATCAACCTTGAGCCTAAACTTGTAGTTGCAACTCATATAACATGGCGACATCAATGACAACACAAAAGCTACATAATGATATGTTCTTCATTCTTCCAACACAATATTCATTTACATTGTGTGGCTCAAATTCATTTTACATTAGGATTTCACCTACCCTCAAATATATGATAATATAAAATAGATCTTTTGTCTTTTCCCTATTTTGTCATTTAGCTTCCTTTATACTATAGTTGTTTTGTCCTATAGTGACTTTCAACCTTATAGCTATTTTGACAAGTATTCATCATCTATGATTCCCTTTCTAGCTACTTTCTATGAATTCACATACTCTATGAACTTTCCAAACAAGGTGAGCAACTTCTTATCTTTGGAGAGCTCATATTTGAGGATCTGAAAGGACATCCTCTTGACCCTTTCAATAATTTTCCTCCCATTCTCATCAAAAATTTTGGCCGATTCGAGCATCTTCTCCATTCAAATGAAAGACCTTATAAAAAAATCCATAAAATCTGCTAACAACACATTGCCAACTCCTTGCTCCATTTTCTTATGGATCAAACGTTTTACCTTCTCTGAATCTAGCTCCAAGGCGGGCATCTCAAAATCAATCACCAGCTTCAAATATTTAGCACTATCTATCTAATGCTCGGAAACCCACTCATGATCAACTTTGAGGTCATGCAAGACCTTCTCCAGAACTTCCTTTTTGTAATCCAAGTTCATGAACCAAGTTTCCACCAGCCAATAATCTTCTTTCGGCATTTCCAGCTCCTTTTCCCATATATCTCGAAAAAACTTAAGGATTCTTTCCAGCTTAGGCTAGGTGATCCTGTAGATCTCTGAGAAATCCTTACAAGTGTTCATCATGCCTTCTATATCTTTTCCTAGGATTTGATACTTGTTATACATTGTGACTACATGGTCGATCCCCCCATTGCCACTGGATATCACTTTGTTGAACCAATCATTAATAGACTTGGTCCAATTATTCCTTTAATCCATTTTATTGATATCTTCTTTTGAGAGCAAGGAGGGTGGCGTTGATGATTCCGCTAGAGTCTCCTCTTCCATAGATTTTTCAAAAAATATTTTCAACTTTCCTTGTGGATCCACATTTCCACTATCTATATGTAAATCAAGAGTATACTCCAACAATTCCTTCTCTGAGTACTTGACACATGGGGCAGTAGGGCACAAGTACATTCCTTGTCCAAGTGTTAGGGGATATGGGACACTAGCTCTATGTTTGTTGCTCAACAAGGTGTGAGAAGTCTAGATCTAACTTATCATTTCCAACATGATCATCCTATCATTGGGGTAGTGTGGGAGTCTATAGGGCCTTCTGGAGAATCCCTTGGCTCTAATGTATGTGAACTTGGGGAATTGGATGAGTAGATATCAAAAACCCTTCAAAAGTGACTTTGCATTGTGTGTCACCCTCCTATGAAAGTCTCCCCCCAAAATTTTGATTATATGCCTGATGAAGGAATCATTCACTCTTATATACTCCTTCTTGAAGTTTATGTACTATAGTTGAGGGTAGTAGCTATGTACCTTCAATTGTCCTTTCTTAGTTCCCAATTCTCTAGCAGAGAACAATCCTATATATGGGAACTTGGCCGCTAGGAGGTAGACCATATATAAAGTCATGTAGAAGTGAGAGGTCTTCTTTAACTCCATGGATTGCTCATGTATGTTGTCACTAATCATCTTTTCCCAATGGAACCGAGTCTTCCCTTCGAAGATATCTTCCATGAAATAGAACATCCAGTTCTAGAATAATGTAGCTATGGGAAAACCCATTATTCTTCTTAAGAGGGTGACCAGATCATGGTTCTCCTCGAAGAAGTCACTCTTGTATAGTGTTTGAGGGACTTTTGCAGCACTTTCTCTATTTTCTTCACCCAATTCTGGTTGATTTTTTTTTTACACCCAATGGGATTTTGTTGCCATACCTGGTTGGAAAATTCTTTCTCAACCTCTTCCATCTCATCAAAGACTGGGATGCCAAAGGTCTTGCCTATAGACCTAGTAGATAAATCTACCAATACTCTTCCATTATGATCAATTATATCCCTATTGGTATGATAGCACTCCTAGTAGGCCATTACCAATTTTGGAGAAATAAGTGTGGGAGGGAAACCAACTTTCTTGGCCAAGCCACTTTGCTTGATTTTCAAGGACCTATTTGTTTGAGTGTTGAGCATGACCCTTTGCCTGAATTCATCAATACTGACATGCCCAAGGTAAATTTTAGAGATTTTCTCCCAATTGGAGGTGATCTTTGAGGTGTGCTACACCCCATGAAACTCATACTTCATTTATTCCTTTTCTTATTTTCCTCTAGGAGTATGAGTGGGCTTCTTTCTCTTGTTTAGCTTTTGTGCAGGCTTCTCTGATGGACTGGTAATAGTTTCCATAAATATTGTATGCAAAATATGCAACAAGCATGTATACATGTGAATCAAGGATAATTTCAATCAAATTCTATAGATTCAATGTTAGATCCATCCATACATCATCAAAAGATCATAAAATTCATCATTATTCAGGATTTAGAGCTTATTTAGACCATTTGGGCAAATGTGGGTTCAAGAGTGTGGGTTTCCCATAGGCATAAGAAATTAGGATGAAGGAAGTGATAAAACAACTCTGGGGCCATGGAGACCCAGAGGCGGCCACCTGCAAAAGAAATTCTTCATGGCTTGTTTGGATAACAAATTCTTTGTGAGGTATTCTGGCATGTGCGGGTATGTGTGAAATATCAAAGAGGTACACTTTCGATTTCCCTTCTATCAAGTTTGAACTCACTTAGTTTGTGTAGGTGCAAAGAGTGTGAGTGCCATAGGGTGGAAGGATGCTTGGTTTTGTCTATTAAGTAATGGAACTCTAAAGATGGCGACCCACATGTGGAGTTTCACATTGTGTAGCCTACTAATGCATTGGATGCTAAAACCAATTCTTTGAAACTCAATCTCTAAATTTGATCCTGGGAGTGCGGAGATCAATTAGTAGGTAGAAACTAGATTCTTTCCATTGAGGAATGACCAAATGGGGATGGCGGTCCACAGTTGATAGTCTGCATGGGTAGGCCCATAGAGACCACCCGAGAAAATGCTTGCATTGACAAACTCTAGAAATTGTGAATGGAAATAAATCCTATGGATTCTTCCATGCAGATGAACATGAGTGCCTTTCCATTAGAAAGCGGTGTAGGGGAAATCGCATCCCATGAGTGAGAGCTCACAAGGACAGACCCACAGAGGTGTCTTGCCAATGACTTAATGTTAGCAAGTTTAGAGTATGGTAAATGGGAGATGCATTTTGTGGAGCTTGCAGAGTAGAAGGATGTCAGGGCTTGGCATTTTAAATAGTGACAAGAGGGAGGCAACAACTCGATGGGAGAAACTTGCATGGATGGGCCCATAAGTGGATTTATACTTAGCAGTTTGTTGAAGGTCCTAAATCAAGTGCGGGGACAAACACGTAGAGTGATTTTAAGTCTCAACAATTAATGAAATGGTGAAATGATGGGTACCACCCACAGATGGAATCCTACAAGAGGACTTCCACACTCGCCTGCAGATTTAGTCATTTTCAAGAGCTAAAGCAGTGGGGCTTCAAGTGAAAAAGTCTACATTACTTTAGCCACTAATGAAAGTTGTTAACTTAGTGGAATTCCACTAGAAGAATCCCACAATGGCCGACCCATAGGGTGATAAATAATTAACACAATTTGTTGAGTTTCAGGGTCAATGAGATGCGGGATGGTGATGGCAAGAGGCTGCGGGGTCTCCGCCATTTACAATGGAAATAAAGGAATGGAATATCATGTGGAAATAGACAAAAAACCTAATGGAAACCCCGAGGTTTGACGAATGTGACTTCAAATAGTTTAAAAATCTGATCATGAAACACGTTTATCAGTTTGAAAGTATGACAAAGGAAGATATAGGATTTGTACGTCTCAGTGGCACAAGAAGTCACAATGGCAGGCCTAAATCTTTGAAGGAAGGGTAGTGTATGTGGGAAGTTCTCAATTCTCTCTTCGAAATTCAAACAATTGTGAATTAAAATGATATGTGGGGATGCATATTTATAGGTCAAAGCGCATTTAACAGCCTCATTAAAACTTTAGTATGATGGAAGGTGGGTTGGTTGGGGTGTGGAAACCCATGCCCCATTGGACATTAGGTAAAGATCCAAGCGAAAAAACCAAGTGCAGGACCCATGGTGTGTGTGGAAGCCTGGGGTTAGACGCTTCTTAGTGGTGAAGCAATGGCGAAGGCCCATAGAGGGAGACCTACAAATGCAGGTCGCCAAGCTCAATGGACGACAAGGAAAAGAGCTAAGGGAAACTTGCAATTGCACTCCTGTAAAGGAAAAAGACTTAGGAGATTTTGGATAGGTGAATTTGGTTTGTAAGGATTTGGTGACTTTATTGCATGTAACCATTTCAAGCTCAAAAATAGGGGCATGCAAAACAAGGCAAAGGAAAAAATGACCCGATAAAGGGGAAACAAAAAGAGGGGGTCCCCGGTTCGGATAGGATGTGTGTGCTATAGGCACAACATGTTGCTTTTGAATCCATCTCTTTGACTACTATACACACCCTTTATTGTTGTACATTGGTATTAATATAATCAACACCTTTACAATAAAATTCATCTCCTTACTTTTCATAGCATAAATTTTAAGCCCTTCTCAAACTTTATTAAATACCATTCACATTGCAAATGATAGATTATATACTACGTGAAACATACTATGTTCTTTCATTCGCCTTAAACATCCTTACATATGTGCAAAATATGCATAGAATATGATTAATGTGGTCCTTGGATTTATACATCCATTCACCAATTATATGGTCCACACTATATATGTGCTAAAGTTTACTTTATAACATTATGAATACATATAAACATTATATATATATTAATATATATGTTATAATGTCATCATTATAATATATATACATTAATGTACTCATATACATATGTATTAGTATATATAATATATACATATATCATTATTTTAGTATCCATGATAAACACATATATTTACATATTCATCAATTGGTATATTTACAAAATGTATATATATGTCCAATTGATATTGTTATGCATATGATATATCCATACATGAGTATGCATAAGTACTTCCACCTACATATACACACATACGTATATACTCACATGTATGAGTTATCACAATCATATGCATGCATACATTCTATGTATATAGTCATTTATTAATACATAAATATAAATACATGAAAAGGAACTTACACTCAATATAAATATTTAGTCATGTAATCCAAACTACGAAAAAATCAAGAAATCAAAGATTAAAACCAAAACCATTACAAATCATCCTCAAACTATGACCAAAGTTTTACTGACCAATTACCAAAATAACTTGACTCAACTTGACCAAACTAGGATGTGAGTGTGTGATAGCTCAAATAGGCACATTAAGGGTTACCAAATAAAGCTCTTCTACTAAGTGATACTTGCCCTCTTTTCTGGAGCCTCAATTCTTTTCATGCATCCAACTTAGTGCATCACAATAGTAGTTAGCAGATAACATTACATTCATATGCACCACATATTTTCATCTTCAAAACATTTAAATTACCCATTTTGCATTGTAAGTTCATTCATCACATTTTCTATCAGAATATACAAAACATTATCATGTATTAAAGAATTTTAACTCATCATAGTAATAGTAAATAAGTAATAACATAATGGGGTGTAACAAACTTCCCAATTTCAATCTATATAAGCACTCAAAGAGAATTCAATATCCTTAGGATACAATAGAACAAATTCTAAATAGCCCTTCAAATATCTAAATATCCTTTTGACTATTGTCACATGTGATTCTTTAGGATCTTCTTGAAATCTTGCCATAAGATATAATGCATGCATGATATCTGATCTAGTACAAGTTAGATATAGTAGTCCACCAATCATGGATCTATACTTGGTATGATCTATCTTAGGATATTCTTGATTTTTTCAACTTAAAACCATTAACCATTGGATTACATTCTAGTTTAGTGTCCTCCATTCCAAACTTATTTAAAATTTCCAAGTAACATATTTTGATTGTGAAATGAATATACCCTTTTTTGATTGAATGATTTCTAGCCCAAGGAAGAAATTAATCTCCTAAAATATTGACATCTCAAACTCATTTTTCATCTCCTCTATAAACCTTTTATACCTACCTTCATTTCCTTCAAATATTATGTCATCAACATACACAACCACAATCAGGATTTGATCTCTCTAAACTTTAAAATAAATATTGCTATCATCAATCATTTTTTGAATCCCCATTGAAATAAGTACTTGTCTAATATTGCATACCATATCTAGGAGATTTTTTTATTCCATACAATGCCTTCTTCAACCTACGAACCAGATTAGGATATTTTGATAGTTGAAGACCTTCCAGTTGTTCAATGTACACCTCTTCTTCTAACTCACCATTTAAAATGCATATTTTACATGCATTTGATATCTACCTTGAAGTCTCTTCAAAATCTATTCCTTCCACTTGTGAGTAGCCATTACACATAAGCCTATCTTTATTCATGATAACTTCTTCATTCTCATTCAACTTGTTCCCGAAAACACATTTAGTTCCTATCACATTCTTGTCTATTGGTCTTGGGACTAGTTCTCACATGTCTGATTCTTCTCAATCTACCACAACTTTGATCCAATTCTCACCTTTCCATGCTTTTGTAACTATTTTAGGTTCTACCTCATAAATTAAATAAAATTTTACCTATTCCTATGTCATAGCATCTTTCCTTCTTGTCAAAAATGTTTATTCTTATCCCCAAGGTTTTGATCTTTTGAATGATTCTTCTGCACATACTTAGGATCCTTGGGATTCTTTCCATATCTTCTTCCTCTTCCATTATCATCTCTTTTTATTTCTCTTTCTAATTTTCTTCTTCTCTACAAGGAGGTTCATCAAATTCATATCCTTCTATCAACACTAATATTTTATGTGATTCTTCATCCCCATTGGCACTTAAACATTCAACAATCTTCTTCAGATTTTTTTTGTAATGCCTATATTCCATCATCTGATCTTGCTTTAAAATTTCCTAAGTTTCTTCATCTCTCTTAATATAAAATTTGCCTCCAAACACTCTTAAAATATTTCATAGTATATTTCTTTCCATACCATTCTTGGGGGTGTTTCAAGTGTTCACTCTTGCCTATCCTCGGTTGAGAATGTACAATGTGGTATGAATAAAATCTCTCTAGTAGACATTCAATAGATTTATTTACTTTAACATGGATATTGTTGCTTCCTAAACTATCTTTTTCTCCCTCTCCACAACTCCATTCTATTGAATATTCCTAGGAGATGTTACTTTTGAACACACAAAATATTGAGAGGGGGGTGAATCAATATTCTATTAAACCATCCAATTTCCAAAGTATACTTAACAATTATAAGGAATGAAAGCATGAACAACCCATAACACACACAATACATGAACAACATAATTTTTATGTGGAAAACTAAAGAAGGGAAAAATCATGGAGAGCATTAAATCAAAATATGTTATAATCAGTTATAAGATATTACAAAAAGGTTCACTGCCAGGTGGACTCACTATCCAAGTGAACTCACTATTCATATGGAAAATAAGATAGAAAGAGGTGGCTTCACAAACAAGATTTGAACTAAGAAAAGTGCATCTAACATATGCTATATTTAGTACCTTTGAATATCATAACATACACTTCAATACATTCTAATCAACTCATATTACAAGTCTTTTCTTTGCTTTGTATTCACCCACCTTTTCTCAACACTCACAACTTATTCGCACAATTCTGAAAAATTTTGCATCATAGCCTACATTCAGATCATGTACGCATTAGATAATACTCATAAAATAAAATAAACCTTGTATATATACCAAACTCCATCACAAACATCAATTAGGTTGGCCTAATTAGATGTAGCTACAAATCATACAAAATGTGCCTAGTGGACACCCAATTCAAATCAAAGTGTCTTCACACCCAAAAATATGTAATATAGGTCGAAATGGACCTAAAATAACTCCTTCTTCTATTTGCATCACATATTTAATCTCCATAACTCTTTACATACATTAAGTTATCCAATCATAGAACTCAAAAGCAAAGTACTCCAGCTGATCATCATTATAGAATATGTGGATCACAAAATATCATGCCAACTAAAAAATACAATGTATTGACACTTGTTAACATTCTCCCAAAACCAAAAATTCTAACTCAAATCCACAAAGGAATGTGGACCAATAAGGTAATATCTATTACATCGAAAAAATGTGTAAACTATATCTATCGATCTTTTATTAGTTTCAAATTTTGAACAACTTATCCAAAATAACTAAAATTTTGAAATAAGATGTTGGTGATATCCATGAGAAACATATTAGAACCACAAAATTAGATATGAAAGGGCAAAAAAATGTGAACCAAATTATTGGAGGGCACTATGTGTTGAAACTATCAGTGTAGACACTTAACAAAAACCCTTTTGCAAAATAACTCCTCTATAAACATCCTTCATACTATTTTGACATCCATCATGTAGTGTTGACATCAAAGACAAACTTCTTCATTATTTCAGTAATCTCCCCCTTTTTCATTGATGGCAACATGTGCCAAAACAAAACATCTTTCCATAAATGTCTCCACAAGTATCTCTCCCCCTTTGACATCAAGGGAAAAGGGTGCTTCACTCAAACATATATACAAATGAAAATGTCTCCCCCTTAGGAAGCTAACAAAAAACTGCTAATACATCTGCATATGTACAAAAGAACCTATAAACATGAAAAAACAAAAAAATATAGAAATAGAAGTGGTAAACCCGAAGATGTTGACCCTTAAAGCTTATGAAGAATAGCTTTCCATGATTTATTTTCCTTCTTCCTAGCTCTTCTTTGTTGTTGCAAGCATTCTATTTAGAGACTCAAGCTCTATCAATGTTTCCTCTCCCTCTTTCATAGTACTAGGGGTAAGATTTAGCTTTGTTATTTGTCAGCACTAACAAGGGCACTTGAGATAGGTATGTGATTTTTTTTTACTAAGTCCCTTAGCTTCTCAAGCTGCTTGATAATCTCTTCCTAGTATGATCTCTTGTAATGCCTCTACAACTTCATCCATTAATTAACTAATCTTTTGATATGTTTCAATGAGTTATTTTCTTGTTGATGCACTAAAAACATCACTTAGCTAGAACTTATGTATAAGAGACATTTTATCTAAATCAATACTACCCTACTAAATGGGCAATTGCAACAATTGAGAAGAAACAACTGGTTGAAACTTGAAACTTTAACTACTTAGACAATAAACCTTCTAAAGGATTATTGCAGGAGGATTCACCTGAGGGTTTAGGTAAATCCTAAAAATTCTCCACTTCTTCATTCTTTCCAGTATTAGAAACCTCTTCTTCTTTTACGTTTTCTTCTTCTTCACCAAAGATCTTGTCTTTATCTTTATCTTCATCTCCTTCATCCTTATCCTTATTTCCTTTCTCATTATCTTCATTTTTATCTCCTTCTCCTTCCTTCTCACCATCATTCTCTCTTTTCGGATGCTCTTCATCCTCATGTGTTTTCTCATTGAATGTATCATGCTTCTCACCTTCTCTTATGTTGTGTTATGTATATACTAGAGGAACACATTTCTTTAGGTTGCCTTGATCAGTAGTCTCCTAAGTTACTAGATGAGTGGGAGTGTCATCCTTTGTGATTTCCTCTCTAGTCATAGAAAAATTCTCATCTTCAACATTTTCTTGCATTGGTTCATCTATATTGAGAGGATTATTATGTAGATTTTGTTTTGTATCAATAGCTCCTATATTTTCATTTATCATATCGTGCTCCTTGCTAGAAGAGGAAAGTGGAATCATGCTATAGTTTTGTGCAGTATCAATAATCTTTTCTTCTATTTTATTTTTCATATTTTCAAATTGATCTTGATCTCTTCCCAATAGAAGTCTGACTCTTCATTTTGTTCTGAATTCTTTGCTAAGAAATTTGGCTAGAGTGGCCTTGTCAGCATCAGATAGGTAAAATCCAATTTTCTCCACAACATCTGATTTGAGCTTCTCTTCTCTTTCATTGGCTTCTTTTATTCACTCCAATAATAGTTTCCACACATCATCAAGATATTTTTTCCTAATGTTCTCCATATCTACTTCAATTGTGAAAATGAATTTGATGATTGCTTCTATTATAGTGGCTTTATTCTCCTCATTTTAATTTTTGTATAAGGTAGATATTTCTTACAAAATCTCAAGATACAACATACCTTCAAACAATGAGTCTAGCTTCATTGGACTAAGTGGTCTTTCCAAAGATGTCTTATTTTTCTTCTCTTGTTCTATTGTGTCTAATTTCTTTTTCTTTCTTTCCTTCATCTACTTATTCATATGTATTTGAAAGGATTATTTTTCCTTCTCAACCTCTTCTTCATCTAAAGTATCAGAAATATCTATTCTTTATTTCTTTGAAACAAAACTACTTCTTTTTAGGATCAATAGGGAATCATCATCCTCTTCTTCTTCTTCATTTTGTACACTCAAATTCTTTTCTCTCTTAGCTTTCTCTTATATTATTTTTAATGTAGTGGTAGTAGAGACTACCGAAGTAGTTTTATCTTTCTCTTTCTAGGCCTTGTAGCCTCCTCCACTTGAGGTTCTTCTATTACCAAAGCACTAGTCTCCATTCTCTTGGTTCTACTAGAGATATAAACTAATCTAGAGGGTTGTTGAATACCAAGGGGAATAGTGGAAGAAGTTCTTCCAGATCTTCTAGGTCTAGTGGTTCCACCTTTTATGCTTGTTTCTCCCTATGATTTTACTCTTAACACTCATATTTTAATCTTTGAGTCCTTTGTCCTTGAGATGTTCATGTGATGTTTTTTTCACCTTCCTTTTTATTTCAGACTCTTTCAACTCCACATGCACTTTCAACAATTTCTCCCATATGTTCCATGTATTTATTGAGTAGGGTCCTTAGGAATATTCAATAATATACCAACATAACCATCTACTTTATTTTCATTGATCTCATATCCAAGTGGTTGAATCTAGACAGTTTTGGGTTTCAAAACTTCAATAATGCATTCATCAATTTCAACCAAAAATGTGATATCATCTCAATATTTTTCTACCATAGATCTAGGTATGCTCTCCCATTCATGCAATCTCTTTTGAAATACTACAAATAAAGTAGTAATTTCCTCATGTTGATCCTTCATATCACCAATGTTGTGTATATTTTCAAAGATTTGATGGGATACAGGTCTTATTTTACTCTATATAACATTGCTTCTTCCTGGAAGATCCATCAAAAAATAGAACACAAAAACTACCACAGAACCAAATTTGAAGGGGTTTTTCTTTTCTTTAGTTTGCTTCAATTTATCAAAAAATTGTTATTCGATCAACTCGCATAAATCATAGTCCTTTCCCTTTTCCACCACTTCGTGGGCTACATGAATTATTGTGGTAGACATAAAATTATATTTGTGGGGTAGTATATATTATATCCTATGACCATAGTTTCATACCTTACTATAGGATTCTATATGGTGTTCATAGTGAGAGCCCTTTGATCAAATATGACTTTAGTTAATTCCATCACATCCTTATTTATTTACTGATTTTAGCATAGGTACAAGTTCAGTGTCACAAAGTCTAGTAATCTCCCTTATGACTTCCTTAGATACCGAACTGGGCATGCTAGTTCATAATAATTTATCATGCACTCTACTTAATACCTTTTCTCACATACTTAAGTTCATAGTGATAGGTGAAGCATGGAAACCACTGCCAGAAATCTAGTTGTTTCTTCACTATGTTTTCATACTTATGTTTGATGTTGAAAACATCTCTAATCAGTTGGTTTGTCCATAGGTTTTTAATTTTTGTATGGTTATACTCTTCCACTTTCCTGTGGATGTATGCCCTAATATCCTCTATAGGAAGAACCTTGGATAGAATACTCGAAAAAGCTCTGAGCGGGTCATTCTCAAACACTTTCATGGGGAATTTATTTAATTTCAGTTGGGGTTTCTCACTCACATTTAATATAGTAGGTATTTCCATCTCTATTGAATTCAAATGCTTCAAAAAAAAAAATTCTATCTCAATTTTAGACAACGGTAAATACATTGCTCAACATGAATTAAAGTTTGGAGGCACAACTTCTCAAATCTCCTTCAAACTATTGAATTTGTTTCAATTCAACTACTCACTCCAGATACATAAAAGTGAATGAAATCAACAAAGGATAGTTATATAATCCTTTTGATTCTTCCTTGATTCATATTTAATGCACCAATCAATAAATTTGGTAAAAAACTTCTATGTACAACAGTAAACCCTAAATCACTTCATAAATCTCCACAATTGCATATTTTCTGTTGGATTCTTCTCCAAAAGATTGATACTATCCATCTCCATCTCATATCTTCATGACAAGTGATGAAACATCATATCATCAAGAGGTTATGTGATTTTCTATTATTGGTCCCCCTAAGCTAATACCTAGGTTCAATTCTCAGAGGAATTATTTGCACCGGAGGGTGGTATAGATTCATATTTAGACTATGATTCTTCCTTGTTCTCAGGCTTCTCTTTATTTCTCCAAATCTTTTCCATTTCCTTCTTTACTTCAATTGTATCAATATTTTTAACTATTTCATTTCTCTTTACTGTATTATCCTTCCTTGAATTTCTACTTCTGATGAATTTAGCAATCAGTCCAAGTTTATTGTAATTGTTGCATATGAAATTTCTCTGAGCATTATTCCTTTCATTCATTTTGAATCTGCATTGATTATCCTTGTGTCTAAATTCATACCATGTGTAGCAGTAACCATTAAAATATCAAGTCATTCTACCATTGTTTATATGCATTCATCATTTAGCTTCTATATTCATTTTCTCTATGACCAAACTTCTTGCATGTGAAGCATTGACCAATAAAGGATTGAACATTCTAATTCATTTTTCTTCTACATTCTATTTCTTTATGTCTAAATTTATTGCAAAAATAACAAATACCATTGAAAGATGGGTACCTTTGAACATTTGGTTATATGATAGGGGGTCTTCTAGCATTGTTTCTCTGATTCTAGAACTTTCCATTGTTCTTCTTTTCTTTAGTATTCTTTGGTTTATTGATCTTCTTTGAATTAGGTGTCTAATCTGCTTTTTAGATTTCTCCTTTTTCAAGTCCCAAAAAACCTTTGTCTTTGGATGCTTTATGACCTAAAGTTAACTCATTGAGAATTGAAGAAATTGTCTTGAATTTATCCTCATGAATTCTTACTTTCTCTAGATTTGATCTTAGATTTACCAATTCTTATTCAAGCCTTGTGCATTCACCAATCTTGATTTTACCATTGCATTCAAACAATCCTCAATTCTTTTATTTTCTTCCACTTGCACTTTCAGTCTGATAATGTTCTCATTTGATTGTTTCAATTGTTCATTGACCTCCTTATGTATTTCTTTGAACTTCTTGATTTTCTCTCTCAATTTTTTGATGCAGGAATTTTATTCTTTAATATTTTCCTTCAGATCTTTATTTTCAACTTCAATTTTGTCAAGGTCTTCAAGAGAAACTTTGAGTTCTCCATATTTTTCAGACATGAAATATTATTTTGTGTATCCAATATCAAAACTCACTTCCAGAGAAATATGAAACTTTCTATTAGCCATGTGTTCATTTTCCAAGATCTTCCCAAATCAATCAAGCCTCTTCGAAGGAACCAAGCTTTGATACCAATTGTTGAGCACATGGAATACTAAAAGGGGTGAGAATTAGTATTCTATTAAACCATCCAATAATTAACCATCCAATTTCCAAATTATACTTAACAATTATAAGTAATGAAATCATGAGCAATCCATAACACACACAACACATGAACACCAAAAGTTTTACATGGAAAACCCAAGAAGGGGAAAAATTGATGCAGAGACTTTTGGCGGTCATAACTTTTGACTCGAATATTCGCTTGGGCTAAAATTTTATAGGTAGTTTCATTATGAGATGTTGATAGGGTTTCCAACTAAGTGCAACTCAATTGGGGGCCATCTCGACATCTTTTCGAGGCCAAATTTTTTCGTCATGTCCCTCAAAATCTTCTTTTTTGTGTTTTTTCGAGTTTTTAGAAAACTATTTTCTTTAATCACTTGGAAATCATGTTTCCAAATTGGAATGTAAGTTAGAAATTAATGCCACCTTAGTTTTAGGAATTTTTTAGGAAAAATCTAGGTTCAAAGGGATATGTATGTGAAATTACCTAAAATGGCAAAAAATAGATAATTGTCAAAAACCGCAAAAAAGGTAATTTTTAAGTTTTTTTGTTTTCTTCCAGTTTTTCAGATATAAAGGCATTTCTTTCATTGTATCAATAGAGTTGGAGAATAGAATAATTTTGATTTCAAATCCATCTTGAATTTCCTGGCTTTCTTTATTCAATATTGATTAAATTTTATTGAATGTGTTCTTAGCTGCGTCATTTGGTATCAGAGAAGGAAGATGGTTGGGAGAGGAAGAGGAAGAGGAGTTCTTTCCTAGATGCATAGAAAAATGAAAATTCTCAAAATACAAGTAGAAGAACTTACAAACTGAATGGTGAATCAAAGAATAGGAAGAGGAGGAGATGATTTTGATGAAGAGACAATCTTCGAAGGAGGCATAGATCGAGATGTGGAACTTGAAGAAGAATAATTAGAAGACATGAGCTCTGAATAGAGGATTCTCAAGGACTTAGAAGGGAAAAATGAAGGAATCAAGATTGATGTTTTAGAATATGTGGGTAGTCTTAAAATAGAGGAGTTGATAGACTAGCTAAATGACATGGGGAATTTTTTTGAATGAAAATCCATGACAAAGGAAAAGAAGGTAAAGTTCGCATGCACCAAGTTAAAGAGTCATGCAATGATTTGGTGGGATCACTTCAGAAGGAATGAACAAGGAAAGGAAATGATAAGATCAAGATCTTGAGTAAAAATGGAGAAGAATTTGAGAGAAAAATTCTTTCCCATAGACTATGCACAAACCCTTTTTCGTAGGTTTCAAAATTTAAAGCATAATTTATCTTCTATGAAAGATTATAAAAATGAGTTTTACAAGTTTTCTATACATGTAGAGCATCAAGAAACTGGTGAAAATATGGTTTCTAGATATGTAAATGGCTTGAAATTCTCTATTCAAGATGAATTGAGCATGCATCATGTCAACAGTATGGAGAAGGCCTACTAATTGGCTCTAAAGGCTGAAGAAAAAAAAGAAAACAATATATTCAGAGGAATATAGGAGGAAAAGGGGGTAAATCATCCCCATTTTGAGGAGGTTCAAATTATGGTAGGGGAGAGTCAGCCCAAGGATTGGAAAAATAGGTAGACACTCAAAAAGATTCTCAGAATCAAGTAAGAGGAAGGGGATTTAAGAGAGGTAGAGGCTATGAAAGTGGTAGAGGATGGGAAAACAAAAGAAGGCCTTTCACGTGTTGCAGATGTGGAGAAGGACACAAGGAATTTGAATGCTCAAATTATAACATGTAAGACAAAAATCAAGGAGGACAACCTAGGGTGAACCCGGTTCAAGCTGAAAATGAAGCAGAAGGGGTAGAACTAAAGGTTTCACCAGATGTGGGAGAAAGCCTCATGATGAGAAGATCAATGATGATTCCAAAGAAGGAGAAACCACGGGCTAAAAAATTTGATGATTCATGGCTTCAAATGAATATCTTTAGAACTAGATGCACTTCGAGTGGAAAGGTATGTCAAGTTATTGTTGATGGAGGTAGTTGTGAGAACATGGTCTCTAGAGAAATGGTAGAAAATTTGAATTTACACTGTGAAAAGCATTCCCATCCTTATCACATTGCATGGTTTAAAAAAGTAAATGAAGTCACTATTGATAAACCACAGGCTAAAAACTTTGATGATTCATGGCTTCAAATGAATATCTTCATAACCAGATGCACTTCAGGTGGAAAGGTATGTCAAGTTACTATTGATGGAGGTAGTTGTGAGAACATGGTAGAAAATTTGAATTTACACTGTGAAAAGCATTCCCATCCTTATTGCATTGCATGGTTTAAAAAATTAAATGAAGTCACTATTGATAAAATATGTTTAATCAAGTTTAGCATAGGGATGATCTATAAGGATGAGATATGGTGTGATGTGATTCTAATGGATGCTTGTCACATATTATTGGGAAGGCCATGGCATTATGATAGAAAATTTATGCATGATCGAGAGAAAAACACTTACACATTTTGGAGGGATGGATCTAAGGTGACTCTCTTGCCTCTTAAGGATGAAGGGAAAAGTGAGATCATGTTGTCTAAAAGAGAACTTTTCAAATAAATGAAGGTGGCAGGGTGTTTTTATGCATTATTAGTAAAAAGAGGAGAAGAGGAAGACATTTTAGTACAACCAGAAGTAGCAGAGCTATTAGGGGAGTTTGTTGACGTTCTGCCTAATGAGTTACCTGATGGTCTACCACCAAAGAGGGATATTCAACATCATATTGATTTGATTCTAGGAGAAACTGTACCCAATAAAGCAGCTCATAGAATGAATCCAACACAACATGTAGAACTAAATAAATAAGTAACATAACTCATCAGAAAAGGTGTGGTTAGAGAAAGCATGAGCCCATGTGTTGTACTTGCATTGTTAACCCCAAAGAAGGATGGCACATAGAGGGTGTGCACTATTAGATCAATTAATAATATTACCATTAACTACTGATTTTCAATCCCTCGTATAGAGGAGATGATGGATGTGTTGACAGGGGCCAAATATTTTAGCAAGATCGATCTAAGAAGTGGCTATCACTAGATTTGAATTCGAGAAGGGGATGAGTGGAAAAAATCCTTTAAGACTAGATAAGGTTTTTATGAGTGGATGGTTATGCTATTTGTGTTTTCTAATGCACCCAGTACATTTATGAGATTGATCAATATTGTACTACAATCTTACATTGGTAAGTTTAAGGTAGCTTATTTTGATGACATTTTGGTTTTTTAGCAAAAGAAAAGAAGAGAACCTATAATAGTTGAGAATTATCTTGGGTGTGTTGAGGAATGAGAAGCTCTATGAAAATTTGAAGAAGTGTAAATTCATGAAAAATAGTTTGGTCATTTTAGGCTTTGTCATTTCTGAAGATGGAGTCAGAATGGATCCAGAAAAGGTCAGGGCAATTCTAGAATGGCCTAGTCCAAGTAGCATAACAAAGGTAATAATTTTTCATGGGTTGGTCACTTTCTATCAGAAGTTAATTCAAAATTTTAGTAGTGTTGTAGCACCTATAATACACTACACCAAAGGAAGGTAATTTGTGTGGACTAAGGATGTTGAGGATAGCTTCAAGTTTCTAAAGAAGAAGGTAACTAAAGCCCCTATACTTGCACTACCAAATTTTGATCAAGTATTTGAAGTAGAATGTGATACCTCCCATGTGGGAATAGGTACAGTACTTAGCCAAGAAAGTATACCTATAGATTTCTTTAGTGAAAATTTAAATGAGGTGAGGATGAATTATTCTACTTATGGTTTGGAATTTTATGTAAGTGTTCAAGCATTGAGACATTAGAAGCATTATCTAGCTCCCTAAGAGTTTTTGTTTTTTACAGACCATATTGCATTGAGATACCTGAACACATAGAAAAATTTAAATAGTAGGCATGCCAAATAGGTCTCTTTCTTATAGGGCTACACTTTTTTTTCTGAAGCATGAGTCTGGAAAATAAAACTAGGTTGCAGATGCATTGAGTAGGCATTTTGTACTGTTGACCACAATCGAAACTAAAGTAATTGGATTTGATGCCATAACAAAATGTATGAATTTGATGATGATTTTTGGGAGATTGTAGAATAGCTGAAAGCTCCAATATTTGGTAACTTGAATCACATCAAGGGTGAATATTTTATGCAAGATGTTTATCTCTTTAAAGGGAAATAACTATGCATACCAGGTGGCTCAATGAGAGAAAATATTATTAGATAATTCCATAGTAGTGTGTTGGCTAGTCATTTTGGAAAGGATAAGACAATCACCCTAGTAGAATACAAATAGTACCAGCCAAAGATGAAGAAGTGCATCACTAAGTATGTAACTAGGTGCAAAATCTATCAAGTGGCTAAAGGACATTCACAGAATACAGGGTTATATATGCCATTACTAGTACCCACCAAGCCATGGATAGATTTGAGCATGGACTTTGTGTTGGGGCTTCCTCACACACAATGAGGTAATGATTCCATTTTTTTAGTTGTTGATAGATTTTTGAAGATGGTTCATTTCATTTCCTACAAGAAAAATAATGATGCAATGAGGGTAGCAAAACTATTTTTTTAGAAGTTGTTTGATTACATGGTTTTCCAAAGACTATTACATATGATAGGGGTAGCAAATTTTTAAGTAATTTTTGGATGACTTTATGGGAGAAGATGGGGACCAAGTTATAGTTTAGTAGTGCCTATCATCCTCAAAAAAATGGGAAAACAGAGGTAGTCAATCAGAGTTTGGGAAATTTGTTAAGGTGCATTGTTGGAGAGAAGCCCAAACAATGGGACTTGGCCTTATCCCAGGAAGAATTTTCCTATAACAGTTTTGTAAATAGATCAATAGGTAAATCACCTTTCCAAATTGTGTATGGTAGGAATCCTAAGGGTGTTCTAGATTTGGTATAGCTACCTATGAAAGATAGAGTTAGTGATGATGGGGAAGCATTTGCATAACATCTTCAACAATTGCAGCAAGATGTGAGACAAAAGTTGCAAGACAATAATGAGAAGTATAAGACTACTGTGGAAGCTAGTAGGTGACATCAAGTATTCAATGAAGGTGACTTAGTGATGGTATATTTGAGGAGAGAGATATTTCCTATAGGAACATATCACAAGTTGAGGTACAAGAAAATTGGTCCTTGCAGAATTATGAAGAAGATCAATGATAATGCCTATGAGGTCAATTTACTAGAAAACTTAGATGTTTCTCCTATATTTAATGTTTTTGATTTATATGAATTTCATGGAGAGGATCATGAGGAAGACAATGGACAAGAAGTGGCTTGGGACCATCAAATTCCATATAAGAAGGAAAAGATTGCACAGATTATGGATAAGCAAACTACATCCACTTGGCAAGGTCAATACAACAAGTATTTGGTACAGTGGGAAATATTAATAGCAAAAGATAGCACATGGATTCTAGAGTGGGAAGTGAAGAAGTTGGCTCATGGAAAGTGATAACATTTTGAAGACAACTTGCAAGAGCTACGTTCTTTTCAACTAGAGAATAATCCATGGACTTCTGATGGTCATAACTTTTGACTCGGATGTCCATTTGGGCTGAAATTTTAAAGGTAATTTCATTATGAGATGTTGATAGGATTTCTAAGAGAGCTCAACTCAATTGGGGGCCATCTCAACATTTTTTCAAGGCCAAATTCTTTCATCTTGGCCCTCAAAATCAACTTTTTGTGTTTTTTTTAGGTTTTTAGAAAATTATTTTGTTTAATAACTTGGAAATCATGTTTCCAATTTCAAATGTAATTTGAAAATTCATGCCACATTAGTTTTAATAATTTTTTAGGAAAAATATGGGTTCAAAGGGATATGTATGTGGAATTACCTAAAATGGCAAAAAACTGACAATTGTCAAAAACTACCAAAAAAGGTAATTTTTGGGTTTTTTTTTCCAATGTTTTAGATATAAGGGAATTTCTTTCTTTGTATCATCATAGTTGGAGAATAGAAGAAGTTTGATTTAAAATCCATCTTGAATTTCTTGTCTTTCTTTATTCAGTAATGATTAAATTTTAGTGAATGTGTTGTTGGTTGCATCAAAACTATAGTGACAATTAACTCAATATTTTATAACTAGATATAAGATATTATAGAAAGGCTCGCTGCTAGGTGGACTCATTGTCCAAGTGAACTCACTGTTCACAAGGAAATGAAAGATAGAAAGAGGTTTCATCACAACTAATATTTTAATTGAGATATGTGCATCTAACATATGTTGGATTTAGTTCCTTTGAAACTGATAACACAAACTTCAATACATTATAATCAACTCAGATTACAAGTCTTTTCTTTGCTATGTATTTGCACACCTTTTCTCAACACTCACAACTTATTCACACAATTATGCAAAATTTTGCATCACAACTTGCATTTGGATCATGCATGGATTAGATACTACTCATCATAAACTTGAACCAACCTTGTATATGTAGATACCAAAAAATGGTCTAGACCTGCGAGCACCACTTTCGACAAAATTTTCTATTATCCATGGTCATGATTAAATAATTTTAATTATTTAATTACCTTTCTAACACATATTTCCTCTATTAATTAAATACCCCTTTTTCATTAATTCATTAATTTATAATGACCTTTATTCAACTTGATTAATTAAATAAATCATATTTATTTAATTATGTCGCTAACTGATTAATTCTTTCTTCTTAATTAAATATTTATTATTTAATTGCCCCTTTGTCATATTTCAACTATAATTAAATATTTATTATTTAATTATTCAATTCCACCTTTACAATAGTCAAATTAAATAAATTATCTTTATTTATTTAATTCAATTAATTTCAATTTCGAATGTTGAATTAAATTAACATTTAATTCATTTATTAATTCTTTATGTCACATTCTTCTGTCATTTAGTTGACTAATCATTCACTCACCTTCTGACTCAAGATCTATTTTTAATATGCCAGCTATCTTCGGGTTCGATATCTGATCATCTCTATGAGAGGACTCTCTATCACAACTAGTCAGTTAACTAGTTCTATCTCATATGCATGAAAGCATTTATTAATTAAATATCTTCATTTAATTAATTAATTCATGTATGCATTCAAATTCTTCATCTTTGAGTTCTAACTTTGTCTTTGACATTCAAAGTCTATTTCTTCTATTTTCGAAGACTCTTAACTCAAGATTAAATTGTTTATTTAATCGAGAACTCTTGTTCTTTCTATTTTTCAAACAGTCTTGACACAAGATTAAGTTATCATTCTAATTTAATCTTTATCTTGCAATCTTTTCTAACTCACGTTCTATCTAACACAAAAATCACATTGCATGACATTCATCAATATCGTCCACCGATCTCTCTTTGAATCTGAGCCGATCGTTCGAAAACCCAAAATCTATAAAATGGCCTATCATTATCATTATTCCTCCTCCCGAAATCAATACTTTTGAGAAGAAACTTATCTTTGATATTTTTCTTAGACATTCAACAAGGTTATGCTTGCATCAATACTGAAAATATGAGGGCAAGAATACTAAAACAACAAAATGGAGAAGGACAATCAAGATAATTCGAAGGAGTAGACGCATATTCGGTGAGAGCTTTCCAATTGATTTGTTTAGTTTAATCATGTTCATTTACTCGTTCTTTGTTGTTTTTATTTAGATTATTTGTTAGATTAGACTTGATCATTTTAATCTGTGCAGCTATAGCATTAATCTTTCTAGAAAATCTACGTTACATTTGGTGAACCCGACGTGAACACGCTTCAAATTCATGCAACATCTTTCCATTTTTTCATCTTTTATTTTGCAGGTTATCGTACGACACACCGCATCCACACAAATAAATGACGTATCTGTCTTCATGAACTGCATCTGCTACATTCCGCGACGCATCTGTCATTCTACACCGCATCCATGACACTTTGCACCACATCCGCCTGTCAAAAATTTATGCCGCATTTGACTATCAACACGAACTGCATCCGCCTATTACCATTGAGCCGCATCTGCCTGGTAATAGTTTTTTTTTTTCACTTTTTTACTCACTTCCGTACATTCGCGTTTTCATTTTCATTTTTTGTGTTATTTCATTTTTCACTAATGTTTGTTTACAGCTGTGTTAAGGTGGATTAACTTAGTTTTTGCAGGACGAATCATAGAAGACCAAATAAAACCAAAACCAATATTTTATGTAGGACGAAAGCCGAAGACACAAAAAAAAACTACTGATCAGTTTGCATGTAGGACCTAATGACTTTGTTTTATTTGAAAATATTTTTTTTGGTAGATAAATCATTGTCATTTGGATTAAAAAGAATTAGTGTTTGCTTTGTCTCGTGTGAAAGCACCTTTTGTAACCCCTTACGATTCGGTATATCGAAGTATCCTCTCCCCTTGCACAGTCATGCAATCCTGGGTGTAAGAGAAATGGTTACTGACTCTAGAACTTGGGCCTGTCTTGATGGGAAAAATTACTCACCCCAAGATGACTCAGACCGATAACACGCTTTAGTCAACGACTTCCACCCGGTATATAAAAATGGATTTCTAGGAGAAACCCAAAAAATCACGCTCACTGTTTTGACGAGAAGGACATAAATGGTCTCTCGCCGAGCTAGATGGTGCCCCACACACGAAATTCCCTTACTAAAAACCATGTAGTTTTGACAAAATCCTACCTATTTGCTGGTGCAACAAGTTCAGACCTGTGAAGCCATCTTACATTTTTACAGTTCATGTGTGGAGATGAGATGTATGCCATGGGAGTTTCATGGGTACAGTAGCTTGGCTGCCCAGTATAAGTGAGTTTCATGGAGGGGAGCTAGTGGGGTCAAGCTACTAGTCATCCCCCTTGAATATGCGTAGCTGGATTTATCTAAGTAAGAACTCAGTAAGTATTGTCCAAAAAGCCTAGGTTGTAAATGTTTTATGGTTTTAACAGTTCTATCACTACAAACTAAAAACACATTGATTTTTGTGCTTTTTTTTGCTGTATTCGTCAAAAAACTTGATCAACAAATGGAGTCAGTTGGAAAACAATCTTCAAAAAAATGCAACTGTCAAATTGAGTCACAACTATCATTTTTAACACCGCATCTGTCCTAGCGAGTTGCAATTGTTAGGGTAAACGCCACATGTGTCTATCAACAAAGTCCACTTTTACACAATTTAGATATTACGAGCCGTAACTGTCAATTTTTGAGTTGCATGTGTATATGCAAGCCGCATCTGTCAAACAGAAAACCGCAACTATCTGTCAAAAATTTTAGGTTCACAGAATCCATATTCTGAGTCACAACTATTACCATGAGTTGCATCTATCAAAACATAAATCGCATTTGTCACAAGTCAAAATAGCCTGTCAACATTCGAAACTAGTTTTAGTCAAATCATCACATGTGCATGCTAAACCACATCTGATAGGTGAACCACATATGACTGTCAACAGAAACTGAGAAAACTACAAACTGAGTCTGAAAACATAAATGTCATATTTTGCTTTTGTTTCTTAACATCAACCTTGGACATAAACTGGAAAAATATTCTCCAAACCTTGCATCATTAGGTGTCATATACGTATTAGGCATAGTCATCCTAAGTTGCATGCATATAGATACATCCTAGGGAATTGTATATCATAGAATAGATAACTTTCCTCGTCATTGGATACGTTCATGTTCCAATTTGTCACAATCATTGAACCTAGTCACTTTAGTCCTATTTGTGAATCTTTCTAGCTCAACAGTCTAGTTTGGGAAATTCACCTTGTCAACAGTCTTTGTCCTACAATCAGGTTCCTTGGTCAAACTCAAATCCTTGCATGCATTTATTCCATAGGTGGTAGGTTATACCCATTTTAGAATCTTTTACTGTCATAATCTACTCAAGATTTTGCATATTGTCCATCCATACCATATGTCATCTTAGTATACATCATTTTAGAAATCATTTTAGCAACATCCTTTATTGTCAAAAAATCCAAAAAAACATAGAAATAGGACATATCAACTTTTAGACATAGTTTGCATTACCCCATTTTGAGCAACTTTTAATGGTCGAAACAAGGTCTCAAAAGAAACAAAAAGCAATGTCAGACACCAACGAATTTTTCAATCCTTTCGCAAATCAACCAGCAGGGAAAGAAAGACCACACAAACCTTTTCTTGAAAAACACGTCACTAGAGACACACATGGACAAATTTATATTAAAGACATAGACGCCACTGTGCAAGATCCTGAATTTGCATCCTTTATGGATGAGTGTTTGGAAAATGATCCCCAACGTTATATAGAAAAGTTGCTAGTAGAAGGTGCCACACTACAACCAGGATTTGATATTCATACTTTGAAAACACCATCTATTCAACAAACACAAACTATGACATCAAGTGTTTCTATTCCCCGAATCACCGCAGCAATACCAACTGGAATACCAACTCAAACATCGTCAATTGTGAAACCAACCCCTTTCAACATAACACAAGGTTTACAATTTACTGCAGGAGCAACTTAATCAAACCCCTTTGGCACCAACAGGACTGGTAAGAGATCCAAAGTTGGCATGAATATTCCTATACCAAATCAGAACATTCAGACATGAAATATTCCCTATCCAAATCAGAACATTCAAACAGGAAATATCCCCAATCTGAATCAGAACATTCTAACGGGATATATTCCCTTGCCAAATCACAACTAGTCACAGAACATGGCATTTCAGAATATCTACATTGATCCAAACAATGCGAACATGTCCTTGACACAAGTAGATGTCCTCCAAAACCAAATGCAAATGCTTCAACAACAGATGGAAAACATGTCTATGTTAGGCAAATCAACTATCTCAATGTAAGATCTATGTCCATGTCCATTTGACAAAGCGCTTTACATGACACCCTTCCCCCATGGATACATTATATCGAATTTTCCTAAGTATAGTGGGAGGAAGAATCCTTTGGAACACATTAGAGAATTCTCAATGGCATGCATGGACATATCATATGACCCCACGTACTTGATGAGACTATTTCCACGAACCCTTATTGGGATAGCACTGGAATGGTTTTCTAAATTACCATATGGCATACGATCCCGGGGTGAATTAGCTGAGAAGTTTGTCGAACACTTTTCTTTTAACATAGACAATGAAGTAACAATAGAAACCTTGTGCCACACAACACAAGAAGACGGTGAAACTTTCACTGCTTTCTTCTAGAGATGGAGAAGTCTAGCTAGCAGATGTCCAGTTGAAATACCAGAAAAACAGAAGGTCACGATATTCCTTGAAAACATCAATCCAAAACTGAGAGGTGACTTAAGGGTACATTATTGTACTTCATTCCTCGACTTGGTACAAAAGGGAATCATCCTTTAAAAAGGCCTTATTGACAAAGGAGAAATAAAAGTACCAGGCAAACAACCTAGTTGTCCAACATCAAAATGCACCCAATGATAGAAACAAATTCTGGTCTAGAAACAAAAATGTTACAAATGATGACATTGTTGATGCTAAAACCATACATACTGTGAACCCTAATCCTGCAAATGCACAAACATAGCAAACAAGCATAATGTTAGATCAAATGCAAGTGAGAATCAAGATTCCCCATGAAATCCATTTATAAAATTAAGATAGAAATGAAAAACGAAGAACAATGCATTAAACCAAATTAAATCCATCTAAACTAAGCAAACTCTTGATCCCATGGGGGAGTTGGTGCCAATGAAGTGTTGCAATTAGCCCTTTCCCAAATCCTTAGTTGCAAATGTTGATGATTTGATGAGTGATCCACCTTGATGAAGATTCAATCAAGCTTCATGATAAAAATCTGCATAACCTAGCTAAGAATGTGAAGAAATGGATGAAACTAGATATGCTTGAGAAATATGTTGAGTATAGTGAGTTTACTCAAATTGTGGATGTTTGAATGAGAGGAAGATTCTCTCATTCATAGATCTCAATCTTGGAAGAATGAATGAAAATAAGCAATGTGGGATAAAAGATAATCCAATGGCATTGTGCCACTTGTCCACATGTGATTGGAGGAGGAATGAGCACATTTTGGTCAATGTGTATGATAAATGCCATGAGGTTCAAATTTGAATTTTGAATGTGACATGTGAGAGGGAAAGAGAAATTGAGTTAATGTCACTTGGCTCAATGCACAAGGACATGTAAGAGGCATTGAATGCCTTGTTGGAAGGACCAAGCCTATTTGAATTTGAATTCAAATTGAGGGAATATTCCCTTTTGATGCCATGTTGAGAGAAAATAGGCAAATTAATAAATCAAAGTAATTGATTTATTGTGCAACTTGCATTCTCTAGAGGATTTTAAGGAGAGGGATTAAGTTAATCATGGATTTGATTAATTTAATGAAGAATTAGGTGATGTGACAATTTAGACTTAGATTTATGAATTAATTTAAGTCAAGAATTAAGAGGAAATGATTAATTAAATAAATGATTTTGATTTATTTAACTAAAGGGGATAATGTTAGATTAAATTAAATAATGTTTAATTTATTTAATTTAATAAGAGAACTTTAGAGAATTTAATCAAATAAAAAGATTTATTTAATTAAATAGAGATGCAAGGTTGATTAGATTAAATTGATTAATTTAATCACTGAAAGAGGAAGACTTAGTCAAATAAATAATAGTTTATTAAATTAAGAAATAGAATGTGGTGAAAATCTGAGAATGTGATTTAAGAGGAAACGTTGTTAGTAATCAGAATCAGGTGTGCCAAAACGAATTTGTTCATTTTTCATGTCTACATTTTGCCCCTCTTTGAAGCAATGTACTTGTTGCATTGATTCAAAGAATAAACTGTTGTGATTAAAGTTCAAAATTTCCTAATTTTTGGATGCCCCACTGCTGCCCCAATGGAAGGATATTGTTGGATATTGCCCCCTCGAGAGATCAAACAAAAATGTATGATTTTCCGATCGAGGTCGCGATAAAACGCGAGAGGAATGGTTCTATTGATCAGAGGATGAACGATAATTTCTTTGATGTAGACAAATATGATGATGTATGGACAGTCATCGGCCATGGGTAGCCTCATGTATATTTTGATACAACACACTGATTTTAGATAGAAATGTTAGTAGAGAGAAAAATAAGAAGAATAAGATGGATGGAAGGAGGATCCACACAAGTTCACATTATTATCAATGATGATGATTTGCATTGCTAGGAGTTGGGATTTTCAAAGGGCCAATTTCTTTTTGTTTGATAACACACATAGGTACGATGCATCAAGGTATAAAGGACCAGGATGGCATTGTACCTAGTGTGATGGACTCTGACTTGACAATTAGATAGGAGTGCTCTTATTCACGCTTGACATACGAAAACCTTGCTAGGACGGACCCAACAAAGCAAGTATTCGCCAAGTTATTTTACAAGAGTATCCAACAAGCACAATAGATAAAAAAGATAATGATCGTTGCCCCATTCCTTTCTCTCTAAACCTATTTTGTCTAGGAATCCTCGAGAGGTCCTTGAAATGAGTGCAACATAAGATAAGTCTAAAAGACCAAGATAAAGTAAACAAACAAGCTAATGTTCTTTGTACCGCTAGCCAAGACTAACTACTGTGAGGGGTACCTGATGCTTATGTCCATCACAGGAAAGCTTCATCCTAGGACATGTAGTGATCAGGGTTTTGATGGGGTCGATTGGGTGATAGGCTATTGATACTCCGAGGTGACTAACTTGCTTGCTTCCTGCTCTAGACTTGAGACTTTGATGATTAAGGTGTTCACTTTGAGACTTGCTAAACTTGCTTCTGACTGACTCACCAAAGGGTGAAAGTGACGATTGACTTTATTATGAGTGATGAAAAACACGGGTGAAAGCGAGATGAAGTGGATGCACCATTTTGGTTTTTTCAAATATTTTGAGGTTTTTTTGGGTATTTTCTCATTTTTCAATGTTTTTGGTATTTTGTGTCTCGGGGGCCGATCAAGGATGGCCTTGCCTACATTTAAGCTCAGAGATGACATAGTTCAGATTGACGATGGAGTGACTAACTTGATGATAAGATGGGAAAACGGATTGCCATTTTATTGCTTAAAGGACTGGCCTTAATGTGAAAACTAGATGGGCAAACGGATTGCCAATGCGACAGATGCCTAAAGACTGACCCTAACTGTCTTGGGGGATGATCAAAGATCAACCTTGCCTACATTCAAGCTCAGAGATGACGTAGTTTGACAAGGTGAAAGACTGACAAGACTCGATGATGAATTTTTTGAAGATTTTCTGAGATTTTAACATGTTTTTGGATTTTTGAAAGATTTAGATGATTCGGATACGGATATGTGATGATATCAGTGCTTTATTTTGAAATTTTGTTGAAAACCAAGCTTAATGTTGATCAATCAGATTGATGGATTGATAGTTTGACTAAGTGTGTTAAGTCAAACAAAAGTGATAATGCACTTGTAAAATCTAGGAAGTTGTGTTATCCTAGAGTAAACTTGTACAAAAGTGGATGGTTTGACTAAGTGTGTTGAGCCAAATGAGGTGATTATGGATTTGATAATTTGGCTAAGTGTGTTAAGCCAAACAAGATGATAATGGACTTGTAAACCCAAGGAAGTTGTGTTATCCTAGAGTAAACTCGTGCACAAGATGATAGTTTGACTAAGTGTGTTAAGTCAAACAAGGTGATGATTGATTGGATTCGATTGATCAAGATTGATGAAGCTTGATTTTGAACAAAATTGTTTTGATGATTTGATGTGATGTTGATGTGCAAGCTAGATACGACTGATATTGATTGCTTGGATTGATGTTTGGTGAAATATAAAACTTGATAAGGAACATCACCTTGTCAAAATATGCCATGGGCTAGTGATTTGGATTTTTGGCTCGCAAATGCTTTGACCAGTTTGATTTCATGTTTTCCAATGTTTGGATCACCACATAAGTGTGAAGATATAGATCAAGATTTATTCCCGAAGCAAGATGTAAATATCTGCCCCCAGTGTCTAGCAATGTTTGAATGGATATGGCTTATCTTGTGATAAGACAAGGGTGTTCAAACAGAGGAATGCTCATTCAGATTGTGCTTCAAGGCTTAGATAGCATTGGATAGGATGGGATCAGTGAAAATGACCCATGTCAAGATGTTTACCATAAACAAGTGTGAAGTGCGCACCAAAATTTTCCAAGATCAAGATAACTTGGATTATGGATGCAGATATATGAACATGGATTCGATAAATGATTCATGGATGAACGGATGATATGGCTGAAATGTTGGCTTTATTATGGATGTGATAAGATGCTTTCTCTTGAACTGGCGCACGTAGATGCTCGATTCTACACATGATGCCTATTTGCCAAGTTTTCATCATGGTAACTATCCAAAGCGCCACTGAAATGGTTTTCGCTAGAGGATGATTTTTTTCTTTACTGTTTTCAATCCTTTTTCTGATTTTTTTGTATTTTTTGTATTTTTTGTATTTTTTTGTTGTCGTCAAGATGCCTATTTGCCAGGTTTTCATTAAGGTGACCATTTTTTCAGGACATTTTTTTGATTTTTTTGTATTTTTTGAAAGATTTTAAGCTAATGCTGAACCACCTGGTGGTGCTGATGTAGATGCTTTTGTCATAACATGCCATCGGTATCTTGTTTGAAGAAGTTGTTTTACCAAGATACATGCACTTGACTACAACTTTTGAGATCCTTGATCTGTTTTGTTGATACCAAGGTTAACTTCGTCTCTGTGTGCACATCGCGATAGAGTGCCTTATGAATCCTTATGATGAAGGGTATCCACCAACACATGGTCAATGAAAGAATTGGATATCATGTATGGAGGCGTGGATGGAGTGTGTTTAGGAATAAAAGATGGATTGGTCGATAGTTTGGAACCTTTGACTCTCCAAACTTGGGAAGATGAACAATGATAGGTGGATATGGAAGTGTGCATGGAATTAGGACCAACAACCTAATACACTTTGTATTTCGCTTGAGAAGCTTAATTTTTCTTTTGCGAACATCTTTGATGGATATTTTTCCCTTTTTGATTTTACCCCATAGTTTCTTTGACTAATGGAGTTTGATAGGGATAATTTTTCTTTGTATTCTTTGGTATCCATATGTATTTGATTTGTCCTTCATGCTTCAGTACTTCTTTTTCTTTAATAGCAATCTTTGTGCTTTGATTCAAATATTTCTTTTGATGTTGGTCCCAATTCGTGAATGGGGTGATGGGTGGATGAAAATTCATGACATGGCAGGTTGTAGCATTGGCATTGGTTTCACCAAAAGGATCCTTCATGCCCCCTATGATGATGTTTTCTTGAGACGAAGTTGCCCCCAGTTTTGTGGAAGTATTATTGATATGTTGAGATCCCTTAATTGTTGAATAACCAAGGCCTTGATGCTTAGGATTGCCAAAAATCTGTACTGGTTCCAAGATACCCTATTCATGTAGGCGTAATCCTCTACCTTTATAATTCATTTTCTGAAAAAAAATATTTTCCATAGGATATGATTTACCTTGGGAAAAAGGTGCTACTCGTTCTCTGCTCTGTGGTGGATCTTCAAAGGTCATAGCTCTTTCATTGATAAGATGATTTTCCCTTACAAAGGTGAGTGTTCCAAGTTTATAAGTGATAAGATCCTCTGTATAGGGGATGACTTCTTGATTGATATCTTTGGTTTGATCTTGTGAGATATTAAATTGTAATGCTTCTTCAAGAAGTGTTGATGCTTCACTGTCCATTCTTGATATTCTTTCACATGACATTTTTGATTCACAACTTCTATAGAAACCTTCTTCATGACCCATTTCTGATATGTCTTTGCATTTATCTATATCTTGATCATGTGTACAAATGTTAAGAGTAGGAGACTCTTGTTCATTGGTAATGATTTCAAGAGTATGAGACTCTTGTTTTGAATGAAGATCATCCACATGTCCATCCAAAGAAAGTATCTCATGGGTAGATGGAGGAGTATGTCGTATGTGGATGTGGTCATCTTGTATGGATAGGAGAGTGTCCATTATATCATTGTAGTAGCTTGGAGATGCAAATTCTTGATCTTGAATGATTTCAGAATTGCTTTCGACATGCTTTGGATCAAGTTCTTGACATGGGTCAATTTCAAAGAATGGATTGCTTTCTTGGATATCTTCAGTAGGCATAGGAAGTTTCTCAAATGTTATGAGATCAAAAGATGTCCATATGTTTTGGAAAGGATCATTGCTAGACCTTGGTGAAAGATGTTCATCATGCTTTGGAGTGAATTCTTGAGATATGTCTTCTAAATCATTAGGTGATGTAGAGACATTTTCAACATTATCATTGGTCAAAGGATCTTGATAATCATTTTCAATGATTGTGGTGGGAATCAGTTGCAAGCTTTGTTGTGGGAGTAAGGCCTACATTTTCTGTTGAGCCAACAATGCTTGTTGTTGGTTGTGTTGTTTTTGTTCCAACAATGCTTTTTTTTTGGCTTGTTGTTGAGCTAATTGTTGATGGATTGCTTGTAATAGTGCCTTGAATTGTGTTTTCTCCTATTGAGCCTAGTGCTAGGCTTGAGCTTGAGTCTATGCTTGTTGGGCTACTTGAGCCGCTTGCGCAACTTGTGCGGCTTGTTGGGCCTGGAGTGCCTTTTGGTGGGAAGCTTCTTAAGCGGTTTGAAACATGATGGAGAATGAATTGGTCATGTTGTGTTTTGGCGGCGGCGGTGGTGGGTTGGGGATGGTGTTGATTGTTGGGGTGAGCGGAACGGTCTCATTGATTTCCAAGGTTTGAGTGGTGAATGGTGTGATTGAGATTCTTGGTCCTTGAGACACTTGAGAAACGGTAGATGTGTTAACCGTTGGGGTTGCTTGGATGGTTGCCATTTGTTGTTGCGATATTGTTGGAAAAATGAGAGGATTTGGTATGATGTTTTGATTTGGCATGATATATTGAAATTGAACATTTTTGTGGTTTGGAATCATATTGCCTTGATTTAGGTAACTTTGATTTTGCATGGTGTTACCTTCACTTGAATCAACATATGGAGGTTTCAACATATTGCCTGGATTTTGAACAACATTGGTTTGATTTGTAATCGTATCTATCCCAAAATTCACCAAGTATGGATTTGAAATGGTCATGTTTGGTAAAGTTGTACTTGGCATGTATGCATTTGGTGGGATAATGTTGTTTGGAAAACTCATGCATTGAGCGTTTGGTTGATAGATTTGTAAATTTGGACTTGGATTTAAATCTACCATTATGAAAGGTGTTCCAAACTTTGGATTGGGCATACTCACATTCGTTGTACTTTTGAGGTTTGGAGGAGATAATGATGCCATGTATAAATGTGAGTTTCGATAATCAATTGGCATTTTGAGACTTGGATAGTTTGGATGATTTGGATTGCTCATGATGGATGAATCAAGTTTAAATTCCATGTCCCTCTTGTGTTTTGACCTTGTTGCGAGAGTGAACCTCTAAGGTATTTAGGACCAATGATGAGATGAAAGATGAAAGGGGTGAATGATATGGGTGCTTTGAATTTTTAGAAACTTTGGATCAATGCTAGACTTTAGGAGTTGGTTTGATTTGATAGTTTGGCTAGTTGTGTTAAGCCAAACAAGATGATGGTGAACTCGTAAACCCTAGGAAGTTGCGTTATCCTAGAGAAAAATGTGTACACAAGATGATAATTTGGCTAGGTGTGTTAAGCCAAACAAGGCGATTTTGATTTTCCAAAAGGCTAGCATAAGTGATGTTGCCAAGTTCCAAAAGTTGTTGGTGAGATGGGATTTGATTGATAATTAAGAGATGAGTGAAGTAATGATTTTGATCCTAGAGGACCCTATGAGGACTTACCTACAAGACCAAGGTAATGAAGAACATGCTTTTCCCTAAAGGTAGTTCAAACCAAAAGATCAAAGTTCACAAGGAAACCAAATGACTCAAAAGGGAACAAGCACATGTGTGGTTCAATTGTCTGTTATCTTGCTTAGATTCGGTTCCTTTTTACCACAAACACTTTCTTGATTATGCTTTTCAAACTAAATGTCTAATGTCCTAACTTTCTTTCATCCCACAAAGTGTATTATGTGAAAATCAAGGAAATCAAGGCAAAGGTTACCTATTGTTGACTTTAGTGAGCAAATGGAGATATAAATTCAAATGTTTAGAAGCCTCTAAGGATAGAATCCCTAGGGCAAGCAATAACACTTGAAATTTTCCAAAGGTATTTGCTTCCTAAAGGGTTTGAAATTTTGATGATAGTGTTGAATGTTTGTTTTCCACTGTTTTGGAACCAAACAATGTATTCTTTTCCAAACACTTTTACAATCCTAGGATGATGAGGCAATATCTTATTGGGTTCCCACTTGGATAAATCTAGCTGCACATATCTTGTGCGAATGGCTAAATGCTTGACCACACTAGCTTCCCTCCACAACACTCACTTATTCGGGTCAACCAAGCATTAGTACCCATGAATCTCCCATGGCATACCTTCCATTTCTACAAAAAGACCGCATGTATAACATGGGGCGGCTTCAAAGGACATTACCTTTTGCACCAACAAGATAGACAAGGTTTTGACCTTTTTCTAAACAAAGGGTTCTAATGCGGGAATTCCGTTCATGGGGGATTATCCAACATTGGTGAGAGTCCATTGCTTTCCATCTCATTGGAATAATCCTCGTGATTCTTGAACTTTCCTCAAGAATCCACACTTATATGCCAGTTGGAAGTCACTTGGCTTTAGCATGTTCCCGGTTGGGTCGTTCCCTTGGGTGAGTACTTTTTCCCACAAGGCAGGCCCTCTAAGATAAACAAAAGCGAGCTAACATATCCTGTCGTTTACACAACCTTTTTTGAAAAACAAAGGGGAAAACCTCCACAATATGCCATGCTCACACTCACATGTTTTGTTCAATTTTAAATGCCCAAATTGAAATGTGGAGGCAATCTTTTTAACAACCTAATATTACCAAAATGTTTTTGATTCTCAAGATTGCAATGAAGTGCGAGAGAAGTGCATACACATTTTAGATAATATTAACTTGTAAAAAATATTGCAAAACATGGAAAACATTGGTTCATTTTAACCCTCAAAGCAATGATGACTTCTTTTTAAGCACCAAAATGAAGTGTGAGTTTGCCTTGTTCAATTTGTTACCTTTTTAACCAAATCTAGTGTGTTTGCCTAAAGTTCTTTTTAGCCCCTTGGCAACTTTAGAAAAACAAAATTTGATTGTTCTTTTTAAGGCCCAAAGTAAAATTAGTGTCCTAAGGTCAAATATTTTAACAAACTTTCTTAAGAAGTGTTAAAGAACACTTAAGTGTTTAAAAACACTTTACACAAAATAAACATGGTATCATAAAAAAAAAATTGATTGTTCATTTTAAAGCCCAAAGAAAATTTAGTGTCCTAAGAGCATGAAAGTAAACAAATCCTTGGAAAGGGATTATAATTTCTCCCAAAGTGTTAAAAAACACTTGTTACAATGATATCATAATTTTTTATTCTTTCATTTCCATCCTCCATGATCCTTTAAAACCTGCAATACAAGCTTCAAATGTTATATAAAATAAAGAAATAAAAAGATATGAGGGTTAGATAAAATATTAAGCATATAAACCCTAAAACTTAGACCAAGTTTCATGGTGTTTTGACATTAGGTGAAATTTTGAAAATTTTAACTCTATCAAAGTTGAGAAAAACCTACACCATTGGATATATTAATAAATTCTACCCCATTTCTAAAAAAAAAGCTTCGAAAAAGACTAAGAAATGACCAAGATACGACCATTTTAAAATCGGGTGAAAAAACAAAAAATCATATGCGGTGTTGTTAGCAATTGCGGCTCTGTTTGGAACAGATGCGGTGCTAAACAGCACTGCGTGGTGCTGTTTGGAATAGGTGCGGTGCTATATAGCACCGCACGGTTCTTTGGGTGGGGTGGAGTTTGTGGGTGCGCCGGAGTTTGAGTTTTAGGTGGTGCAATATAGCGTCACACCTCTGTAGGCGGTGCAATACAGCGCTGCAAACCTGTAACCTGCAAAAAAAAATAGAAAACAACAGAATTTTCAACAAAAAACGTGATTTGAACTCGATATTTGCCCTCCTTCTAGCGCAAAAATGTGAACCCTAATCCTGCAAATGCACAAGCATAGCAAACAAGCATAATGTTAGATCAAATGCAAGTGAGATTCAAGATTCCCCATGAAATCCATTTACAAAATTAAGATAGAAATGAGAAACGAAGAACAATGCATTAAACCAAATTAAATCCATCTAAACTAAGCAAACTCTTGATCCCATGGGGGAGTTGGTGCCAATGAAGTGTTGCAATTAGCCCTTTCCCAACTCCTTAGTTGCAAATGTTGATGATTTGATGAGTGATCCACCTTGATGAAGATTCAATCAAGCTTCATGATAAAAATCTGCATAACCTAGCTAAGAATGTGAAGAAATGGATGAAACTAGATATGCTTGAGAAATATGTTGAGTATAGTAAGTTTACTCAAATTGTGGATGTTTGAATGAGAGGAAGAGTCTCTCATTTATAGATCTCAATCTTGGAAGAATGAATGAAAATAAGCAATGTGGGATAAAAGATAATCCAATGGCATTGTGCCACTTGTCCACATGTGATTGGAGGAGGAATGAGCACATTTTGGTCAATGTGTATGATAAATGCCATAAGGTTCAAATTTGAATTTTGAATGTGACATGTGAGAGGGAAAGATAAATGGAGTTAATGTCACTTGGCTCAATGCACAAAGACATGTAAGAGGCATTGAATGCCTTGTTGGAAGGACCAAGCCTATTTGAATTTGAATTCAAATTGAGGGAATATTCCCTTTTGATGCCATGTTGAGAGAAAATAGGCAAATTAATAAATCAAAGTAATTGATTTATTGTGCAACTTGCATTCTCTAGAGGATTTTAAGGAGAGGGATTAAGTTAATCATGGATTTGATTAATTTAGTGAAGAATTAGGTGATGTGACAATTTAGACTTAGATTTATGAATTAATTTAAGTCAAGAATTGAGAGGAAATGATTAATTAAATAAATGATTTTGATTTATTTAACTAAAGGGGATAATGTTAGATTAAATTAAAAAATGTTTAATTTATTTGATTTAATAAGAGAACTTTAGAGAATTTAATCAAATAAAAAGATTTATTTAATTAAATAGAGATGCAAGGTTGATTAGATTAAATTGATTAATTTAATCACTAAAAGAGGAAGACTTAATCAAATAAATAATGGTTTATTAAATTAAGAAATAGAATGTGGTGAAAAGCTGAGAATGTGATTCAAGAAGAAATGTTGTTAGTAATCGAAATCAGGTGTACCAAAACGAATTTGTTCATTTTCCATGTCTACACATACGGGACCAGTTATCACACTTAGAGGTTACAACCCCAATCAAGACATGATGAATAGTCCAAATAAAACAAAACATTTTGTCCAAAATTCATAACAACAACGACCGCAAAGGAGATTTCCTACACGTGAATTTACCCCTCTAGGGAAACCAATCAAGACAGTTTTCAAAGAGTTGATTAAACATAATCTCATTAAACCTTTGGAACCAAGAGAGTATGATCCTGGACAGTTTAAACCTTCATCGTGGGACGAAAATGCCTATTGTGACTATCATCGAACAAAAGGACACAACCTACAACAATGTCGATAACTGAAGAATGTTATACAAGACTTTTTGAAAACGGAACCATAAAGGTCAATGGGCAGAAAATACCAAGAATAGTGATCATAAGGTCTTCAGAGACCCATTACATGACCACATGAAAGGAAAAGCCTCTAGTTTGGCAACCAAGAATAATCCATCAGCTAATTATATAATACCAAATATGACTATGGAAAAGGAATGATCATAAATCACCTTCGAGCTGTGAATGAAAACGTCCATACCATCGTCATTAAGAATAATCTGGAATGTGTTGTAAACACATGCAGAACTAAGATTGTTCTTCCAGGTCATTCTTCTGAGCCACCCACACAGTCCTCCAAGTTTAAGTACAATCTCCTTGATCAATTGAGTAAAACCCCAGCATAGATATCCATTTTGGAACTATTGACTTTATCACCTGAGCATCGAGCCATTCTCGACAAAGCTTTATAGAACATGATTATTCCTACAGACTTAGATGTTAATCGTTTCGAAGAAATGGTGGGATATTTAACCAACTCACATCATGCCACATTTTCCCAACAAGATTACTCAACTGAAAAGTCTGATCATAATGACCCATTACATCTTGAAGTCCTAGTCCATCAAACCAAATTCAGATGAGTCTTGGTAGATGGAGGAGTAGGTTTGAACCTCTGTACCCTAAATTTGGTTAAGGCATTAGGATTCTCAGAAGAATGCATAAACACCTCTAAGAGTATAGTCATCAAGGATTACGATGATGAGGAAAGATCATCAAAAGGAGTTGTCACACTCCCTATCAGAATTGGTCCAACAATTATGAATACTAGCTTCCAAGTCTTGGATCTCACCCTTCCATATAACCTATTGTTAGGAAGACCTTGGATACACACAATGAAGGTCGTACCTTCCACATATCACCAATGTCTTAAATTCCCATATAATGGCACCGAGATCATGATTGATGGTGATCCAGATCCTTTTCAATATTGTACAAGACTAAGGGAAATTCAACAACGATAGGTACCGGTTAACCAAGAAGCTTCATCATCCACTTTATCCCTATACATTGACCCATCACATCTTACTAAGTCCATTTCATTCAAACCACCATCATCCACTCCTAAGGTCGAGATCCAAGACAAGGGTTGTGGATAATATTACATGAAGGCATCATACTGTGTCAGTCAACTGATTCCACCTAAGGCATATGGTCTACCCATGCCGGATAGAAGACAGTCTGTAGTCACATTTCATGTTCCCCCTATAATGAAATTAACCAAATGGGGAGAGTTAAGTGAAGAAATTATGGATCAAGGTGATATTACCTCCTGGTTGTATCAAGAAGACAATGAATACCCCTCACCGTCTATTCAAATATCTAAGGACCAATATGGAAAAGGCTTTAAGATAATGCAAAATGAAGGCTATGATAGGCACAGTGGGTTAGGACTACATCAAAATGGAAGGACGGAACCAATCACTATCTCACCACGATCAAAATACCTAGGGCTAGGGTTTCAACCGCTTAGAATTGGGTTTCCTAGTACTTCGTCACCATTTCAAGAGGAAGTGAGTGTTTGTGCGGACATTGAGATATCTCATGAACCACTTCCCCCAGTTTATGATGAATCTCCCAACTCAAGCGATTGTGAGTGGGATTCGCTTTCCTCTACTAATACCATGAACATAGATGCTCTATTTGGAGAATTGGACCTAAAGATAAAACCTGTACCAAAACCATCTAGTCCCCATCATAGGAAGCACTTGTCCAAAGAAGAATGGCATAAGAACTATTATTGGGAAACCCTTGATCGTGCATCTTGGGCACCTAACAAACCATGTTCTGACGACTTAGCCCTTACAATAGTCCCACATCAGAGTTTACCTACCCATAGGAAAAATAATGAGTTAGTTCAAAACTTATGTGACCATGTCAACCACTCTATATTCACCTTGTTAGCTTCCACCTTTAATAACTTCGATGATGACATGCCTCTTATATATCCCGAAATTATCGATTAGGATCAACAAGGTACACCCATTATAGACACATTTGAGAATGATGAAGCAATAGCTGAGTTCATGGGACTTCGAGAAGGTATACCAAGAGGGGATCAT
Organism: Sequoiadendron giganteum; assembly: GCA_007115665.2. Lineage (NCBI taxonomy): Eukaryota > Viridiplantae > Streptophyta > Pinopsida > Cupressales > Cupressaceae > Sequoiadendron > Sequoiadendron giganteum. Next base: position 229,984,503 of record CM021102.1, on the reverse strand, counting down.
AAAGCTAGTTTTACCATAGACTTGGATGATAAAGCATATTTTGGGGAGTCTATTTACACCTCTAGTCGCAAAAATGAAAATAAAAATAAAAATGATGAAAATGAGAAAAATGATGAGTCCCTAGGTGAAAACCGAAAGGCGCCTTTGGATAAAGAAACAGTCAAAATAAAGGATGTATCTGAGGGTGAAAACCTCTCTGAGGCACCCGAGGATAGAGGTTTAAATATTCTCCCCATTGAACAAGAAAAGTCACCAATGATAGTAGAAGAGTCTATTGAAGTCAACATAAATACAAAAGAAAACCCTCGGCACATATTCTTTGCAGCATCATTGATAGAGACAGAACAACCTAAGTTTAAAGACTTCTTCGCAAAGAGACAAATAAACTTTGCATGCTCATACGCTGACATGCCTGGGTTGGATCCAAACCTTATATTGCACCATCTACCATTACAGCCAGGTATTAAGCCAGTCAAACAGAAGTTAAGGAAAATGCATCCACAGATTGCTCTACTGGTCATAGCAGAACTTAAGAAACTCTTGGATGTTGGATTTATAAGAGCTATAGACTATGCAGACTGGATTTCAAATCTTGTACCAGTGACTAAACCAACTGGGGGCATCTGCATTTGCACAAAATTTAGAGACATCAACAAGGCATGTCCTAAGGATGACTTCCCTTTGTCGAACATAGACATGATAGTAGATCTTACAATAGGGTACGAGATGGTATCCCTCATGGATGGTTTCTCTGGATATAACCAAATAAAAATTGCAGCTGAAGACCAACATAAGACAACTTTTATGTGTCCATGGGGCACATAATGTTGGAATGTTATTCCTTTTTGGCTTAAGAACGCAGGAGCTACCTATCAATGGGCAATGACTACGATTTTCCATGACTTTGTACATACTCTCATGGAAGATTATGTAGATGAAATTATAGGTAAATCAAAAACAAGGGCAGATCATTTGAAGGTTCTAGACAAGATATTCAAGAGGCTAGAGAATTACAACGTCAAGCTAAATCCAAAGAAGTGTGTCTTTGGAGTAAAATCAGGGAAACTTCTAGGGTATATCATTTCTAGAAGAGGCATTGAAGTAGATCCAGAGAAGGTAAGAGCTATCATAGAAATGCCTCCTCATGTTAGCATTGGTCAACTAAGAACACTATATGGAAGATTACAGTCCATCAGGCATTCCATTGTACAACTCGCAGACAAAATACACCCATTTCAACATTTACTCAAGAAAGGAGTACCATTTGTGTGGACACCTAAATTTTAGGAAGATTTCCAACAAATCAAGGATTATTTTCTCACTCCACCTATCTTAATGCCGCCAATAGATAGAAAACCATTGATACTATACATTTCAGCAACTCAGTCGGCATTAGGGGCTCTTCTCGCACAAAATGATGATCAAGGTCATGAGAGAGTAGTGTACTACATCATTCATACCCTGGTAGGATATGAATTAAATTACAACAACATAGAATGTGCCTGTCTTGCGGTAGTCTTTGCTACTCAAAAAATTTGGCACTATATGCTCAATCGCCAAATAATGTTGGTCACAAAGATTGATCCCCTCAAATATCTCCTAAGTAAGGCAGTATTAACAAGCTAATTGGCTAAATGGGTTATGATAATTAGCAAGTATGACATCCAATATGTAGAGAGGAAGGCTATAAAAGGACAAGTGATTACAAATCAGTTAGCAGATGCACCCGTGAAGTCAGAGCATCCTCTAGTGGTAGATTTTCTTGACAAATTTATCTTCACAGTTGACACTAGAACTGAATGGAAATGATACTTTGACGGGTCACATACGAATCGTGGGTCAGGAGCAAGTATCCTATTTGTTACACCTCAAGGTGATACCATTCCTAAATCATTCAAGATTGATTTCCCTTGCACCAACAACATAGCAGAGTATGAAGCCTTAGTGATAGGATTAAAAATGGCAGCCTAGTGGAAGATTAAGAGTCTACATGTTTTTGGCGATTCACAGTTAGTAGTCCGGAAAGTTTATGAGACTAAGGATGAGAAACTTTCCCCCTACAAGTGCATGGCTGACAGTTTCAAGCAATAATTTGATGACATTACCTTTCAACAAATACCACGTATTCAAAATAGGGCTGCAGATGCTATGGCAACTATGGGTTCCTTATTAGATATTCTGAGCAACATGCCTAAGTTTGAGTTTCTGGTTGAACAGCTGTTGGTCCCCACCTATGATGTCCCCAATTCTGTGATGGTGTGTATAATTTTTGGTCCTACTTCCCTTTGGTATAAATACATATTCGACTATCTAAATGACCAAACCTTACCACTAGACTTGTCAAATAATCAACGCAAAAACTTTATCCGTAAGTCAGCTAAATACACCATCATCGGAGATACCCTATATAGACGTACCTTAGATAACACCCTAATGATATGTCTCGATGCTGAAGAAGCACAAACAACCTTACGAGCGGTACATGAGGGTATATGCACACAAATATCAAAGTTTATCCTAAACTATATCATTTGTCTGTATGGTGTACCCCAATCCATTATCACAAACAATGGTCACCCATTCAAAAACCAAGAAGTACACCATCTATGTGAAGAGTTCCATATCAAACATCATTTTTCCACCCCATATTACCCACAAGGTAATGGCCAAGCTGAGGCATGTAATAAACCATTGTTAGAATCCTAAAGAAGACTTTCAATGACACTGGTCGTGACTGACACCTACAACTAAATCCTACCTTATGGGCTTACCACACAAGCACCCTTACTCCCACTGGCGCCACTCCATTCTCCCTAGTATTCAGGTCCGAAGCTATCCTGCCTATTGAGGTTGAAATTCCTTCCTTGAGGGTATCCTTGAAAGGTCACATTGATGATGAAGAATACCGTGTATCTAGATTACAAGAGCTAGAATTACTAGATGAGTGAAGACAAAAAGCACTAGACCATTTGCAAGCATATCAGAATTATCTTCATCGTAGCTATAATAGGAAAGTACTAAATAGACACTTTGACATTGGTGACCTGGTTTTAATGGAGAATCCCAAGAATCAAGCTAAACAAAAAAAGCCAAGAAAGTTTGAACCTAACTGGTTAGGGCCTTATATTGTCACATAAGCTTTTGGATCAGGAGTGTACCAACTCTCTACCCCTGAAGGAGAGCCACTCTTGTCACCAATCAACATCCTGCATCTGAAAAGGTTCTATGTGTAGCTTCTGAGAGTCTTTGTCTTAATCAAAAAAATACAAAAAAACAAAAAAATGGTTACCTTGATGAAAACCTGGCAAACAGGCATCTTTGTAACACCAATTTTTTTTTGAAAATCAACAAAATAGTAAAGAGAAATAATCCATCCAATAGTGAAAACCACCTTGGTGGCACTATGGAAAAGTACCATGGTGAAAACCTAGCAAACAAGCGCCATGTGTAATCAAACTCGCTCTTTCATCTACCATCATTCCAAATAGACTTTTTCACCATCCCTCATAATAAATGGTTCTCATATCCGTTGCTTGAAATGATTGACATCAAAGTCCATTCCATCACATTCCCCACTCCATCTCACATGTCTTATTCCCGATTGGGGGTAAATTTGTATTCTGTGCCATGAGGACCTTGTACATAGCATCACACCATCGGAAAATGTCCTCAAAAAAAAATTCCAAAAACAATAGAAAACTTCAAAAAGACAAAAAAATCAAAACATGTCAGAAAATCCCAAAAATATAGTCAAGTCAGTCATGTTAAGTCAGTAGTAGACATAGTCGAACTACGTTGCCTCTACGACTAGACGTAGGCAAGGCCATCAATCGATGTGCCCCCGAGGCATTAGGTCTGTCTATCTAGGTTTGTCATGTATCACACACATTAAAATCATGACTCTTTGTACATTCAAAGTCATTGGTCATGTTGAACTACGAGGTCTCTATGTGTACAACATAGGCAAGGTGAATCAATTGATGAGCTCCCGAGACCACACTAGGTCAGTCCAATAGGTTTTATCACATTCACATTCACTATCACACACGTTGCATATCATCAGCTTACATGCGTATCTTCAGTTAGTTATGTCAGTTAAATTTTGGTCGAACTACGAGGTCTTTGCGTGTACAATGTAGGCAAGGCTAATGAATCGATGAGCCCTCGAGGCCATATTAGGTCAGTCCTTTAGGATATCATCTCAAGTCATACATAGTCAATACACACACTTTTAATTAGTCAAGGAATCAAAACAAGTCATATACCAACAAGGCAACATCTCAAAATAGTCATCAAGTCAATATCAAACACATTGTCAAAGTGATCAACTTATGTCTTAGCAAGATATGTCTTTCTTGTCAACAGATGTCGTCAAACTGTCATAGACTCATGTAGCTTTTTGCATCAACGTCATCAGGCTCCAACGTCTTATACAACATGTGTCTTTTTGAAACCAGGCTTTGACATGCCTTATACAGATATAGTCACCAAGTCGAAACCAGACTCAATGTCTTATTGAAGTATGTATCATCCCTCACATTACGCTATGTCAAACATCAAACAATCCCACAAGATCAAGTTTTTGGTGAATACTTTTATTTGGCTTTATGACTTTATATCTTATTTTGTCTTATCTTTTTATCGATTTGTGCATAATTTTGGTTACTAGCTTTCTCAAGGATGCCCCTTGAAGGATTTAGAGAAGCAAGGATGTCTTAGGACTCTTTTTCTTTGGTTGTTGTCTGTCAACTATCTTTTTAACATTGCTTTTTGAGTCATGTTACAAGTTTCCTCAAGGGTGTCCTATCAAGGATTTATAGGAGCAATGACGTTTTATGACCCATCTTTCTTTGTTTTCTATTTGTAGTTTGTCTCGACAAAACGACTGGGGTAATCTTGTCCTTAGTATGAGTTAAGACACTCCTTGTATACGACTGTCTACTTTTCATAGATGGATGACTTTGTACACTATGGTCTATCTCATATCATGGTGTGTACTATCCATTTGTGTCATGTCCCACCCAATGATGATAAAAAGCAAGCATAGCATATTTGGCAAAATATCAAGATCATATGTTTTTCAATCAACCACCTTCATTATTTCTTACTAACATTTTGAATTCATTCATTCTATCATTTCTCTTTTCTGACATAATGATAAAGTCTTGTTACACAACAAAAACATTAGATAATCTGCATTTGCATACATTCTATAAACATTTCATACATATAGGAGCATTAATATCTTCATTACATATTTACGACATCATTACATGTACATTTCACCATCACATATAAATAACATAATATAGAACATGGAATTTCATTATCATAAGCATGTATAATCATCATAACATCATAAACTACATAAACTCATCATGTAGAAACATTCATTCATAACACATATACATACATCATCTAGGAAACATAATCATATAGAAGAAATGCATCACCATAAAATAGAACTACATATCATATAGAAGCTGCCAAAATCATATATATATTGCTCAAAATAATGTGTCACAGTACAATGTCAGAATGTATCCATAAAAAAAAATGAGCTCATAGGCTATCTCTAATAAAAATACAATGTCTACTTATATAACAGTATCAATGTGTCCCACTACCACTATTGTCACGTGGTGAAGGTGGTGGAAACTGCCTCAAAGGTACTCTCTGTGAGGTGGAAGGCCTGTCATATGGACCTATCCTCAGTGGTCCTACCACACCCCCTATACTTTGTGTCTTGGTATGAATCCTGCTCTGTGATCTCTGGCTGCGAACCTCTGAAAAGCTAGGAGCTCGTCTCTCTGCTAGAACCACTGCCTCATATAAATCCCTATAATAAGTAGCTCTCTCTATTGATCTAAATAACTCTCATACCATACCATCAGATGAAGTGCCACTACAAAGGCATCTGACCTCTGTGAACTGCTGCTCTATCTCCTATCTCCGAGCTATGGCTTGATCTCTCTCCATAAAAGCACTATCTCTCTCTATCTGTATGGCATCAAGCTTTGTTGTCATCATTCTCAACCTCTTCTCCAAAGCCTTCCTATCACTGTCTCTAGGAGCCTCCTCATCCTATCTCCCCTCAACAATCTAATCTCAGATCTCTCTCTCCTGCTCCTCCATAGGTATCTCCTCCTTGATATCATCCTCCCCATAGCCTGCCAGAATACCAAGAGGGTCAATCTCCACATCAACCTCCTCATCCTCTGTTGGGTCCCCTCCACCAATCTCTACCTTTGGATGCTCCTCTGCTACTACTTCCTCGACAACATGCTCATCTCCAACCTATGCCTCTACTCCACCTCTAAGGTCCATCATCGGTACATCCTCCACCTTTGCCTCTCGAATAGGTGATAGTCCACCTACTCATCCACCTCTCCATCCTCGTCTACCACCACCACCTCTGCCATCATCACCACCACCCCTACCACCACGTCTACCACCACCTCTTCCTCTATGCCATCCTCTTGGCCCTGTGCCTCATCTCTCAACTGGTGTCGGTTGATCTGGATCTATGTAAGGAACAAGACGATGCTCTGCCCACCATGTGTCATATACAACTATAGTCCCTAGATCTGCTACTCTGTCTCTCCATCCCCACTATAATGGTTGTAAAGCCTGAATCTCTACCTCTATAGTAGCAATTGGAATCATAGGCCCCCAGTGTGAAACCTCTCTAGATGATCGAGAAAACTCTGTTCTACCTCTAGGCTCATCCTAAACCTCCCCAAACTGTCTCAATACCCAATCTGGCAACTATCTTTCAATAATATGAACACTTGAAATAGTCCTCCCAATCAGGTACTATGTCTACCTACAGTAAGTCAAATGCTCATCCTCATCAGACCATCTCTCATAGTCCATGTATGGCCTCCAAGTAAACTGATCCAATATATCAAGTGCATGTCTCCAGTAACCTGTATCTCCGACATGACTTTGAGTGATGTTTCCCATATATCAGAAAACATATGGAGATTTGGCCTGTCGCTCTGCAATCACAAGAGGACGAAATACCGCAATGCGCTCCCATGCCCAAACCATGAGCAGCGTGGTACCACAACTCATAGACTGTGCATCTCTGTATACTATATCATGTAGATGGAAGTATAGCATGCCTAGCAGACATGGACCCCAGGCATACACAGTCTCCCTCTCTAGCATCCCCACCAACAACTCTCCCCACCCGATAGGAAAACCATGACCTCATTGGTCTGGAAGAACTATCCCCCCTATCAATATGCATAGGATGCAGTCAATCCTATCATACCTGTCCGCCAACACCTGCCATCTAATCTCGTAGTGCTCTATCCCTAGACTCCTAATGTCGTCAAATACATAGTGTCTAGTGAGCTCACTAAATCCGTGCTGGGTATCATACACAACCCGATCTCCTCTGATAGGAAGTCTCAGTATCCTATATACGTCCTCCAAGGTCATAGTCACCTCCCCAGTTGGCAAATGAAACGATGACATCTCTGAATGCCATCGCTCACACAACGCAGTCAACATGCCTCTATTTTCTCGAATCATGGGCATAGTAAGCACATTTTGTAGTCTGAGTATCCATAGTAAATGAGTCTCATCACTGACCAACCGAGATCTCAACTCGAGAGTATCAGGACATGTCTCCCGAGTATATATCAGATCTAAAAAAACCTGCATTTTAACCAACATGTCAAAATTTTCAAGCTTTTCTTAGAAATTTTTTTTGAAAAATTTACCAGCCAAATGCGGCTCACTATCACATATGCGGTGCATTCATACAAATGCATTGCATTAAAAGCATTTGTGTCACATATTTCATATGCATTGCACAAAATTCAACCATTTCCAAAAAAAATGCAAATGCGTTCCAAGAAAATAAATGTGGTACATTATCCTACATGCGTCTATCCTAAATGCATATGCGACTCACAGATACAAATGCAGTGCATTTTAATTCATATGCGTTGAATGCCTAAACTAGCCTAACTTAGCCTAGACATCATTTTGTAGATGCGTCATTTCGTAGACACATGCATTGTGCATGAACGCATATGCATCGAACGTGAAAGACCGCATGTGATTAATAAACTTTACATGCCTAAAACTACGTGCAAAATGAAATTTCAAAGGTTCATTTTAGGGTACATACCGGTGGTCCTGCATCGGATGGCCATCTATAAGTTCGGATCCAATAACCACGATGCACAGTGTAGGGAACTAGAGACATTTTTGTCCTAAGCTCAGAGCAATTTTCTCAATTCTTCAACTCTTCCGGGTGCAAATGAATTGGTTTTCAACCTAATTCCTATTTATACCTAGGGTTTGGGTGACATTTCTTTTGACCTTGTCTATTGGCCACTTAACCTTCCAACTTCTAATGAACCGTACATGTCCATAACACATCCAAATTCAATTCCGTCAACTCCATAGCATTTCTAACCATCAAATTGACTTATCGAGAAAATTTCTTGATTTTTTTGAAATTTCTCAAAAATTTGTCAATTTTCCTGAGAGGGGATACCCTAACCTATTTCATACTGGGGCACAATCGGGGCATATTTTTTTTGACACAACGCCGAAATGAAATTCTATCAAAGATGGGCAAACTGTAGATACCAAAAATTGGTCTAGGCCTATGAGCACCACTTTCGACATAATTTTCTATTATCCATGGTCATGATTAAATAATGTTAATTATTTAATTACCTTTCTAACACATATTTCCTCTATTAATTAAATACCCCTTTTTAATTAATTCATTAATTCATAATGACCTTTATTCAACTTGATTAATTAAATAAATCATATTTATTTAATTATGTCGCTAATTGATTAATTCTTCCTTCTTAATTAAATATTTATTATTTAAATACCCCTTTGTCATATTTCAACTATAATTAAATATTTATTATTTAATTATTCAATTCCACCTTTTCAACAGTCAAATTAAATAAATTATCTTTATTTATTTAATTCAATTCATTTCAATTTTGAATGTTGAATTAAATTAACATTTAATTCATTTATTAATTCTTTATGTCACATTCTTTTGTCATTCAATTGACTAATCATTCACTCACCTTCTGACTCAAGATCTATTTTAAATCCGCCAGTTATCTTCGGGTTCGGTATCTGATCATCACTGCGAGAGGACTCTTTGTCACAACTAGTCAGTTAACTAGTTCTAACTAATATGCATGAAAGCGTTTATTAATTAAATATCTTTATTTAATTAATTAATTCATGTATGCATTCGAATTATTCATCTTCGAGTTCTAACTTTTTCTTTGACATTCAAAGTCTATTTCTTCTATTTTTGAAGACTCTTAACTCAAGATTAAATTTTTTTTTTTAATCGAGAACTCTTGTTCTTTCTATTTTTCAAACAGTCTTGACACAAGATTAAGTTATCGTTCTAATTTAATCTTTATCTTGCAGTCTTTTCTAACTCACGTTCTATCCGACATAGAACTCACATCACATGGCATTCATCAATCTCGTCCATTGATATCTCTTTGAATCTGAGCCGATCATTCAAAAATCCAAAATCTATAAAATGGCCTGTCATTATCATTATTCCTCCTCCCGAAATCAATAATTTTGAGAAGAAACTCATCTTCAATATTTTTCTTAGCCATTCAACAAGGTTATGCTTGCATCAATACTGAAAATCTGAGGGCAAGAATACTGAAACAACAAAATGGAGAAGGAAAATCAAGATAATTTGAAGGAGTGGACGCATATTCGGTGAGAGTTTTCCAATTGATTTGTTTAGTTTAATCATGTTCATTTACTTGTTCTTTGTTTTTTTTATTTAGATTATTTTTTAGATTAGACTTGATCATTTTAATTTGTGTAGCTATAGCATTAATCTTTCCAGAAAATCTACGTTACAATATATATACCAAACTCCATTGCAAACATCAATTTGGTCAGCCTAATTAGATGTAGCCTCAAATCATACAAAATGTGCCTAGTCAACACCCAATTTAAATCAAAGTGTCTTCCCACCCAAACATATGCAATATAGGTCGGCATGGACCTATAATAACTCCCTCTTCCACTCACATCACATATTTAATCTCGATAAATCTTTGCATATATTAAGTCATCCAAGCATAGAACCCAAAAGAAAAGTACTCTAATTGATCATCACCATAGAATATGTGGATCACAAAATTTCATGCTAAGTAGAAAATAAAATATATTAGCACCTGTCAACATTCTCCCAAAACCAAAAAGTCTAACTCAAATCCATAGAGAAATGTGAAATAGTTAGGTAATAGTCAGTACACCAAAAACTATGTAAACTATATTTGTTGATCTTTTGCTACTTGCAACTTTTTGAACCACTTATCCAAAACAAATGAAATTCTGAAATAAGATGCTAGTGATATCCATGAGAAACATATTAGAACCGTAGAAGTAGATCTGAAAGGGAAAACAAATATGAACCAAATTATCGGAGGGCACTGTTTGCTAAAACTACCAGTGTAGACACTTAGCAATAACCCTTTTGCAAAATAACTCTTCTATAAACATCCTTCATACTATTTTAACATCCATCTTGTAGTGTTGACTTCAATGACAACTCATTAATGACAACCTTCTTCATTCTTTCAACAGTTAAATGTCTCTTTATCTCATGATATTCACAAAAAAAAATTAAACTCATTTGAAGTAAACTCACCACCTCTGTGAGACCTTGAAATATATTTTTTCAAATCCATCTCATTCTCAACCATAGATTTAAATGCTTTAAACTTGTCTAGAGCTTTTGATTTTTCTTTGAGATAGGTCACCCAAGTCATTCTAGAGTAATCATCTATTAACAACATAAAATACATATCACCTTGAGAGCTTCTTGTTTTGGTAGGTCCACATAGGTCTATGTTTACCAACTCCAAAGGTCCTATGGTAGAATATTCCTTGATCTTGAACCTCTTCTTTGTTTTCTTTCCAACTTGACATTCTTTTTAAATTACATTTATCGACTTTGTAATTCTTGGCAGATCTTTCATAGCTTAAGTAGAGTTGATATTCACTAGGCTATCAAAATTGATGTGACATATTCTCTATGCCATAGTCAGCTTTGATTAATTTGATTCATAAAGTACTTATCACCATCACTCTTAAGATATTAAACATTTCCTTTTATCCTTGTTCCTACATGAAACACTAAGAAGATTATGTTGAAGACCCTTTACATAGAGAACATCATTTATCTTATTCTTAACATCAAAACTATGTGCAAGTGTTTCTATCCCTAAAAATGCAAAACAATCGAAGGAAATACAAAAGAAATAACACAAAAAAACACTAGAATTAGGCCTAGTTAAATCTAAACAAAACACAAATGAAATTGAAGCCTTTTACCTTGTTTAGATTGATAGTCTTGGTTGGCCCTTTGACTGCTTGGAATGTGTGCTTCTTGGTGGAAAAATGGCTAAAATCCTAGCTCTAAATGATCATGGAGTGATGAGGATTCTAATGATGCAAGTGGGTATTGTAATGGATGCAAGATAAAATCTCAAAATGTGGATGCAACAATGGTGGACGATATGAAAATTGCTAAGTTCTTGAGAGTATGATTGCTAGAATGGATTATAAAAATGGAGACATTTCCACCATCGAGCGGTGACTAGGATGGCTGACGGATTGAGTGGTGACAAGGTGTTCTTGGACAATGAGCTGATCTACCAAGGTGAGGAGGTGTGGAAGTACTACTACAAGCACATAGTACCTCGCCAGGTAGGCCTCAAACCCCACTTTGTGATTTTGATTTGGATTTAAAGCACATTTTGAATTTTTTGGGTTGGGTAGATTAGGGTACGGACACACCACAAAAGGGAGAATTCACCAATCTGACAAGGAAAATTCTTCCATCTAGGGGGATCAGCGAAGAAAGGGGTGAAGTCATGCAATGCAAGGGTGAGAATGCTAGGGGAGGGGCAATTTTAAAATTGCCTCTCCGTAAAAGAGGGAAATCCTACATAACACAAGGGTGGGATTGAAAAGAGATAGGCAAATGCGAATTCACCAAAATTGGGAAAGGGCCAATACAAAATTTCCCAAAAGGAGAATAGGTGGATGTGATTCCACCTGTCAAAGAAAACGGTGAATGAAAATTCACCACTCGAGGGGAAAAGATACAAGGGCGAAAAAAAAATATCCCCCAAGGAAAAGAAGGGTGGGTTCATGCCTGAACAAAAAAGAGGCGAGGGCACTTGACAAATAGGTGAACTCACAAAAGGACAAGAAAAGGGTGAATGCAATAGCTAGACAAGAAAACACGTTGGGATGGAAAAGGGGCGAATTCTCCTTAAATAGAAGAAAACTCACCAAATTAGGATAGGGGTGAAAAGTTAAGAAAAATAAATGAAAATGATAGGAAACTAATAGAATGGTCTGCATGGATGTAGAAATTCGAGAGGCTAAGGCCATGTGAGCGACACTCGACAATGTTAGAGGTGATAGTTAGGGTGGTGAATGCCCATCATCATGGATCATTAGCGCGAGCGAGACTAATACACATGTTGGGGTATCCAAACATCAAAGAACACAAAGGATTACTGACCACCTTGATGGAGTGATGGAGCTCCGAGACCTCGACCTTCTATCTCCCAATAGGGGAGATGATGGTAACTTTTGAGTACATCTAGAGGATTCTATGATTTCCCATTCAAGGGAACTTTGTCAGCTGGACCCGTAGCTGAGCAGTGGACAAGATCTTATGGGCTATGTTTGGACCAATTGAGCTACCTATCTAGGGGATGGAGTTGAATCTGGATGCTTGCTTAGGGTTGGAGATGTCAAATTTTCCATTATACCTTTGTGGCCTAATCAGTGATATCTTTTTATCGAACAGGAGTGGACACTTCTGCACCCTCAAGGTGATTGAGGTTATGAGAAACATTATGGAGAGGCAGGAGAGTGATTTTGCATGGGGAGCATGTGTGCTAGCTCAACTGTATTGAGACATTCAGGCCATCTATTATAGATAAGAATTGAGTGTCACACATGTGACTTTGCTTTAGGTATGGACCTGGGAGCACATAAGTGTTGCTAGACTAGACATTCTAGTTATCAGGGCACGAGATGATACATTGCCCGTAGCATATTGGTGGGGGATGGAGCATGGTTGGAGACTGCATTACAAGGATGTGGGGGATTTGGAGGGATTGAAGTGGTGATTAGATGATCTAAGAGTAGAGGATGTCACCTGGAGGCCATACCTGGCACAATGCTTCCAAGGGTGGAGAGAGGATTATAGAAGGTACATGGGTTACTTTTTCTTATTCTACTATTTGGTTGGTTGAGACCCCTTTATTATGGAGTTGTGCAGACTAGACAGGGTCACCAAGCAGTTTGGAATAGAGCGGGATATTCTTGTGGGACCTCAAATATTTAGACAGATCACTCATGAGTCAGCAGTGCTATGGAGAGGGAAGATCACAACATATTTTGCTCAACAGATGTGGGAGGGGGTCCAAATGACATAGTACCTGTGGAGGGGAGGACCAACGGATGTAGGTACCATAGTATGGTACTCAGCATGGTGGGTAGAGAGGGGGCCAAGGAAGATGATTATAGTGCACTTGATTGTAGGGGCACTAGATTTCAGATCATATGAGGAGAGGCAACTAGCAGGGAGGTAGAGGAGGAGGAGGAGAGGGGGGAGGTAAAGGAGGGGAGGAGATGAGGATGTTGAAATGTAGGAGGTAGGGGGAGAGTAGGCCATGGATGTGGATGCCCCAGAGGTGTGTTCATTGGTGATTGTACCATTTGTACCAACACCACTAGAGGATCTCACCATATTATTGACAAGAGCCTTAGCTAGGCTAGGCATAGCAGAGCATTGATTGAGGGTGTCTAAGGTAGATCGAGACAAAGTGAAGAGGGAGGTGGAGAGGCTATAGGTTATGGAGAGGGATGGAGGGATGGATTGCATGGCCTTGGTAGGTGAGGCCTTGAGGAGAGTGTAGGAGATGCAAATGGAGAGAGATGAGGCTAGGAGGGAGAGGGATGAGGCCAGGAGGGAGAGCTATAAGGATCAAGATAAAGCTAAGTGTGTAGAAGAGACCATGGGTGATGCAGGAGGATTGTTGGAGAGGGAAAAGGCATATGTGTAAGCATTACAAGGCGAGTGGGATGTAGGGTCATAGAGGATAGCACAACTACAAGCACAGGTAGATCAGATGTAGTTGGCATAGGATGCATGGAAGAGAGAGAGAGGTGACATATCAGTGGACTACGTGATAGATGTCAGATAGAGAGGGACTTGGTTAGAGCACAAGTAGTAGAGGTGGCCGATGTCAGGACAAAGGCCAGCTATTATATGTTTACATATCATTAGGTCATCCCAGATCTGACACAGAGGGTGTTTCCATACATCAAATTAGTCCCACAAATTCTAGAGATATCACAGGGGGCCACCCACACATGAGGATACAACAGTTTCTGTGAGACACCCCTGAGGTAGAGGTTAAGTGCTAGACTCCCCCCAGACGGCAGATGTTGAGAGCAGTGGTTTAGTGAGGAGAGGAGGATGAGGGATAGGACCCAAATTTTTGATAGGTGCAGAGTAGATGTGAAATACATAGAGACAAAGGTTACAAATTCTTTGTACATATTCAGAGATTGATCGATTGATTCATTCTTTATTCGTTATTCAGTCAGGAGATGTAGTCTTTGTATTTGATTAGCGCTCTGCACTTGTACCTTTATTGCATGGATGTTCATGGACTTGGTGGGTTGACTTTATATTATGTTTTATCATGGACTTGTTATAGAATTTTGTGATATTTTATTATGGACTATGATGGACTCGATGGATACTATATTATCATATATATATGATATGCGATGGACATTGATGTGATGATGTGTGGTTATTATGTGATGTGATGGATATTTATTATGCTCTTGTGTATGGTTATGATTATGATGTATGCATATGATTATGGTGATTTATTTCTATGTCTATGTGGATGATATGGATTATATACATTATGACTAATGATTGTCGATGAAGGATGTGATGTGACATGATTTATGCTTTTTGTGATGAATGTTATGGACATGCTACTAATGGTGTGTGATGTAGGTGGTGATGTTATTGTGATTATTATGTGATGTATGCATATGAAGTATGATATGATAATTGATCATGTATGGCTAATGAATAATATATGGATGGTAATGTGATGATTAATTATGTATGGATGAATGGCATGAGAATGTATGTAATGTAATTGTTGAAAATATATCATGCATGTATATGTGATCATAATATGGATAGATGTAATGAATGTGATGTAATACGATGCAAATAATGAGATGGATGAATATGTTTAGATTAATAACTCTAAACAATGGAACATGATAATTCAAATGGTAATGAGATGTTATGCAATGATCTTAAGATGCTTAGAATAACAAATAAATATTAATCTAAACAACTCAATATTATAATGAAAATGATAATGCAATGAAATGATAATGAAATAAAATGGAATGAACTTAAGATGCTTGGAATAAAAAATAAATATTAATATAAACAACTTAAGATGGTGAAAATGATAATGAAAATGAAATGATAATAAAATGAAATGGACTCAAGATGCTTAGAATAAAAAATCTATATTAATCTAAATAACTTAAGACGATGAAAATGATAATGAAAATGATAGTGAAATGAAATGGAATGAACTTAAGATGCTTAGAATAAAAAATAAATATTAATCTAAACAACTTAAGATGATTATGAAAATTATAATGCATTGAAATGATTATGAAATGAAATGGACTTAAGATGCTTAGAATAACAAATCTATATTAATCTAAACAACTTAAGATGATGATGAAAATGATAATGATAATATAATGGATCATGATAATGCCAATGCAACTAGGTGAGAAATGATGGGTGTGGAAATGCATCACATAACATATCAAGATGAATGACGATGGGTGTGAGAGTGCACCTGTCAAAATATTAGGAATCCTATCAAGAAGAATAGGTGGAAGGAAAAAATTTCCACAACCAAAATCATTAACCATAGGCTAGGGGAAGGAAATGGATGGGGGAAATGCAATGCTATGGGAAGATAAATGAAATGTAGATCTAATGCCATTTTTCCATATTAGGAGCACTTATTTTTACTATAACATGGGACATGATATGCTAGGGTATGAGGAACCAAGGTTGATTAGTGTCCAATGCATAAAATAGACACAAAAAACAAGGAGGCTATCCCAACACCCCAAACCCATAGGGGCTTTGGTTGGTCCTGATGTTGGGATAACCACAAACACAAAGGATTCCCCATCATAATTTAAGACCATAGGAATCTTGGTGGGTACTACATGGGACAACTAGGAAGACACAAACAAACAAAAGATCAAGATATGCCTCTATTTCTACCTGTCAAAGCACACCATGATATGATGGATCATGGTGACCCTAACAAACTATAATAGGAAGCTCAAATGATAAACAAAATTTCAAAAACATCAAAAGATCGCAACAAATTTCAAAATTCCTTTGCCATAGGATCGGTAGGCGGATGGGATTGATACATTATAATTTAGGAAGGATGCATCCTATTAAGACCAAAGGTGGTGGATAGATTAGGTGATCAACATGACTTAGGATACTTGAAACTGATTGAAACTCATGACACTAGTGACCTTTTTTTGTAAGAATCAACTGAATATGGACACACTTGATGACACGAAGCAACATCGAAACACACCCTACAAACCTAGGGGATTGAGGGCTAATCTTGCCTATGTGAAATAATAGACCCCTTGTGGTTCGCTAAAAGACTGACGACTGACTATGGATAAAGGTAAAAAGAGGACAATGGAGACCTCAATGGATGATGAAGACCAGATGGACATATTCCTCGAGGTTGATCAAATTATTAGCCTTGCCTACGTGAAAGCGCAGGGGCAATGTAGTTCAAAAAAATGGATGAAAGACAAGATGAGACCTAATGATGACCAACATTATGGAGGATTCTAGATGAGGATGCAAGACCAATGAAATGGCATGGATATACAGATGACGAAGGGCTAAGGATTTAGGATAAAATCTCATCACTTAGGATAGATGATCTAAATAATCTAATGCTCAATCAAAATATATCAATATATGGATAGATGGGATTTCGATGGGGAGGATAGGTATGATAGGATGCAAGGATAGGCTATGCAGATAGGATGGATGGAAGCACAAAGCAACTAGGATGCAAGGTATATAATTATTAAGCCCTCTACGACTGGTGCCTATTACTAGGTTTTCACCAAACGTACTTATCCAAGGTGCCACCAAGGGTGGTTTTCAGCATAGGATGGATTATTTATCTTTACTATTTTTGGATTTTTTTTTACTTTTTTGATTTTGTTTTGTATTTTTGATGATTTTTTACTTTTTTTGGATTTTTCTTGGTAGGATAACCTAAGTAAGTTAGGTATAGAACCTCTTCAGATGCTTGATATTGATAGCCTCCTCCAAGGGATATCCTTCAGGTGTTGCAAGCCTATATGCCCCTAAACCATATTTTAATGTGACAACATAGGGACCCAACCAATTTGGTTCAAACTTTCCATTCTTCTCTTTGTCTCGTAGGGTACACTGGTTTTCCTTTAGGACTAAATCACCAACGTTGAACTAACAAGGATAGACCTTCTTTTTGTAGCTCCTCCTAAGATAATGATGATATTCTTGAAGGTGATTGTAAGCCTTGATAAATTTTTCATCCAAGAGTTCAAGCTGACTTAAGCATGCAACTCAAGCATCTTCATCATTGATGAGATTCTTCAAGGAGATTCAGAGTGATGAGATCTCAACTTTGATCAGAAATATCAAGTCGGTACCATATACAAGAGAGTATTGAGTGGCACCAGCGGGAGTGTGGATGGATGTACAATATGCCCAAAGGGAAAGATGGATGTGGAGGTGCCAATCTCAACCAATATTATTGACCACCTTCTTGAGGATTTTGATCAAAGTTTTGTTGGTTGCCTCCACTTGACCATCAACTTGTGGGTAATAAGGGTGGACCAACAATGTTGGATGTGGTAGGTCTCACAAAAGAAATTCGCATGCTAGATTTTGAATGGATTTCCATTGTTGGAGATGATGGTGGAAGGGATTCCATGTCTACAAAGAATATGGAAGAGGATGAATTTGGATATCTGAATACTTATGATTTGAGAGAGTGGAATTGCTTCCACCCACTTGGTAAAGTATTCAATGGCTATGATAATGAAAGTATGGCCATTAGAGGATGGAGGGTAAATCTTGCCGATCAAGTCAAAAACCCATTGAGAAAAAGGCCATGGTGTTATGATAGGTTGAAAGTCCTATGTAGGAGCATGCATTAAATTTGCATGTTGCTAATAGGGAAGACATTTCTTCACAAACTCACAAGATTCATGCTCCATAGTGGGCCAATAGTATCATGCTCTGAGAATTTTTTGCTAAATCCATTCCATTAGAATTGGACCCACAAACACCACTATGCACACTATTTAATGTGATATGGGATTCCTATTCATTGAGACATCGAAGGAGCATACCATCATACCCTGGATGATAAAGTGTATATCCCATAATTGTGCATTAGAATGAGCGTTGGATAAATTATTTTCATTGGTTGTGGGTAAAGTTGGGTGGAAGGATTTTCTCATGGAGGTAGGTATAAATTTCATGGTATCAAGGTGAATCAAGACCTACAATATCACACACCATCTCATTATCAGGGACATCATATGCTAGGATTAGTATTTGCTCAACAAGAAATTCATAGTCTATTTGATCTTTGGGCATGTTGATAAGGTAACCAATCATAGACATTGCATCTATTACCTTGTTCTAGACTCTGTGAATCTATTAAAATTGGATGTGAGTGAAGTAATTTTTAAATTCATCCACCATGTGTTTGTATGGAAAAATATTATCATCTTTTTTCTAAAACTCATCATTAGCCTATTTGATAATGAGTAGGGAATCACTGAAGACTTGCAGATGGGTGATGTTCCATTAGATGGTGATTCTAAGGCCAATGATTAAATCTTCATACTCAAAAATATTGTTGGTGCATGAAAAGGCTAACCTGAATGACTTTGGGATATAGTCACCTTGAGGAGTGATGAATAGAACACCTACACCAGCTCCATTATGTGTATATGACCCATCAAAGTAGAACATCCATATATCTATTTCTATGACCATAAGGACCCCTTCATTAGGAAAATTCGCTACTAATGGATGTGTCAACCAAAGGAGAATTGATCAACTGATCCACTATCACCTATCCCTTGATTTCCTTTTGGTCCACATAATCTATGTCAAACTCATTGAGTAACATAACCCACTTGGCCATGCGGCCGGTCAAAGAAGTTTTGGATAACAAGTACTTAAGTGGGTCAACTTTTGATATTAGCTTGATGGGATGATTGAGCATATAATGATGAATATTTTTTGAACTGAAGACCACTGCCAAACAATAGTTTTCCATAGGAGAATAGTTTAGCTCATAGCCTACCAATGTTTGACTGATGTAATAGATAGCACGTTCCTTGGGGAACTCATCATGTTGGACCAGTAATACCCCTAGTGCAATGGATGTAGCTAAGATGTATAACAAAAGTGGTTTTCCTGGAATAGGAGGCATTAGAATGGGTGGGTGAGCCAAGTACTCCTTAATCTTATCAAAACCTTGTTGACAATCTGAATCCCACTTGAAAGCGATATCTTTATGCAATCGATGGGTGAATGATTGACACTTGTCAGCAAGCTGGTCTATAAAGCGTCTGGTGGACTATAAATTTCCTTGAAGACTCCTTAATTGCTTGAGAGTGTGTAGCGGGAGAGTTTCCATTATTGCTTTGACCTTCACTAGATCCAATTCTATACCCCTTCTAGAGACTATGAAGCCCAATAAATTTCTAGATGTGAAACCAAACACACACTTCTTCAGATTCAGATGTAGCTTGTAGTGCTCCAACTGATCAAATATTTTCTTCAAGATCATGGGATGCTCTTCTCTAGTCTTGGACTTTCCCAATAATTCATCGATATAATCTTCCATGATGATATGGATGAGGTCATGAAAGATAACAATCATCACACGTTGATAAGTTTCTCCTGCTTTTTTAAGACCAAAGGGCATGACATTATAGCAAAAGGTTCCCCAGCAGGTGGTGAAGGAAATTTTATGTTGATCTTCTAGTGTGATTCTAATTTGGTTATAGCCAGAAAATGCATCCATGAGGGATAGTATCTCATGCCCCACTGTAAGATCTACTAGCATATCGATGTTTAGAAGAGTGAAATCATCCTTCAGGTTAGATTTATTGAGATCCCAAAAATCTGTACAGATTTTTATATTCCCATTTGGTTTGGAAATAGGCACTATATTGGAGATATAGTCAATAGGTCTTATGAACCCAGCTTCTAATAATTTGTCCAATTATTTCTTAATGAGCAAAGCCACTTGTGGATGCATTTTTCTTAGCTTTTGTTTAACAGGTCTGGCATCTAGATGAATTTCCGAATGGTGTACAACTAGTATGGGATCCAATCCTGGCGTGTCTGAATAGGTCCATGCGAATTTGATGATTCCTTCCTTAAGCAAGTTGTTGATGGTGGAATGCTCTTCCTTTGAAAATTATTTGGCTACGTAAGTGATTTTGGGGTCTTCTTCTGTTCTCAAATTGACCTCTTGTGTCTCTTCAATTAGGATGGAAGATCATTCAAACAAGTGAGTTCCTACAAGGGGAAGATGAACATCCACATCCTCCAGTGCCTCATTGAGGATTTAACTATCGGATACAACCTTTGCTTTTACTTTTGATGAGTCAGGAAGTGCCTCGATGAGGTTTTCACTAGATGACCCTTTTTTATTTTGTTTCTTTCTATTTTTGTGGTTAGGTTCTTCATCTTCCCCCAATAATCCATTGAAGGATAAGTGTTGATAGGTGTGCTACATCATAGGTCCCAATCAATCAGGTCAGGGTGGCAGAGGGAAAGGCTAATTGTAAATATTGAGTGGAATCAAAGAGGGATGTGAGATCTACACCATTGTATGAGAGTATGATGGTTTCTTTTTTTGGTATGTCCTCAAGGAAATAATCATCTATATTGAAATTATTTGAGGTACTACGGGATGATGCAGGACCCTTTTTCTTTATGTCATAGCCTAGGACCACACATTTTGGTTGCATAGGTGTCTCAATAGGTTGTAGTCTTCCTGATCTTCCATGCCAAGACCTCCCCCTTATTAATTGTATGTTTCTGACAACCTTGATGCATGGGGATAGACCTCATTGAAATATTCTACAAGGGGATGTGATGGCTCTAGTTCCTCTCCATAGACCCATTGGTTGATGCCATCTTCCATCTGATCTTGAAGTGTACCCAAATCTTGGAATGTTGTCGAACTCATATTATTAGAGGTGAGGGTTTTAGTTGAGGGTTTTAGTCTTTTCCTCTTCCTTTGGTTCTGACTGAGAGGGTTTCCCATATGTGCAGGGAGATGGTGGAATTGTCACCATGTTGAGTGTGGTACACATTTCATAGTCCCAACAACCTTTGTTGATGATCTGGACTTTGGTGATGGTGGATTCAGATATAGTGGATGGAATGGATGATGTGTTCGATTATGGATTGCGAGATGGATTGGAATATGATCCCTAGGGTGTTCCTATTTCAACTCCTAGGAAATATCGGGAATGAGGGAAAGAGGCTTTGAGAGCATGAAAATATTCAAAAGGTTGACGATCAACATGAATGGTTACCTCCATCCTATTGTAAGGAAATTTTAGGCACTAATGGTAAGTGGAGGGAATGGCTTGCATGGAATGAATCCATGGGTGATCGAGGAGAAGATTATATGGGAGGTCCATATGAGGGACATGGCACATGGTGTACTATACAACAACGCCAACCTAAATAGGAAGACAAATAATTCCCTCAAAATCCCTTTTTGCATTATCATAGGCTTGGATGGTGATAACCTGATTATTCAAGTTAGCTTGGGTATACCCTACCTATTTTATGAACTTTAACGTATAGAGGTTGAGGGTAGAGCCATTATCTACCAGGACCCTTTTCACATTAAGGCAGGCTACAAGGACTTTGATGTGGAGGGGATAGTTATGGTTTGAATCTTGATGACATATCATTTTGACTGAATCCCAGCTGATATGTGGATGAAAAATGTCCCACTAAGGCTTGAAATTGAGTAGGATCTATATCATTAGGCACATGTGTATCCTAGAGAGCTTTGGTGAGGATTTCTTGATGGATGGGGGAAGAATTAAGAAAATCCAAAATGGATATCTGAGCAAGATTCTTTCCAAGATGATCAAGAATGTTATATTGGGAGCTCACGAGAGCTGGCTGGGATGACGTAGAGGGTCCAAGAACAAATATGCAAGTGAAACATGTAGTAACAACACATTGTGGGTCTTTGCATTTAACATAGATCATGGACATGTGTGGCTCTACCTGATTGATGTAGATAACTATGTCATCATAGTTATAGGGTACATTCTTATAGCTAATATTGTTACTATTGTTACCTTGGTTGTTATTGCTATGCGTCAGATTAGTATTGGAAGTGCTAGCACCTTGATTGTTCTTAGGGAAATCATTTTGATATATTTGTAGTTGAGCATTGGATGATGTCACTTAATTTGCATCCACTATTATATCACCTTGATCTATAAGATATTGGATATACATTTTAAGACCTTGAAACTTATTTGTGGAATGACCCTTGATTTTTTTGAAGTCATAATACTTGTTTTCCCTATACTAGGCAGGCTTTGGTTTTGAATCGTCAAAGGGCTTCATCACAGGATAGACAATTAGATAGCTCGCTTGAAGCAACCTATTGAAAATGACACTTAAGGGTTCTCCCAAAGGGGTGAATGAGTGTTTATGGTTCCCCTGATTGTTTTGATTGGACTGTTGGGGAGGACGGGGTGCACCATGCGGCATAAATATGGAATTGGGAACCAATTGTTGATTAGGGACATATTGTGATATTTGTGATGTGTTGGATACTTGTACATGCTTGGTATCACTGACACCATCATTGAAAAAATTCTTATTCTTATTCTAGTAGTGAGACCTATCTCTAGATGACTTACCCTTATCTGATTTAAATATTTTGACTTGTCCCTTAATAATGAGGGCCCTCTCAATAGTGGTGCCTTCTCTATGACCTCTCAGAAGGTGGTAACATAGTGAAGATTAAGATTATGCACCATGCCAGGATGGGAATTTGCAATCAAGATGGTCAACATGTCCTTCTCATTGAGATGGGATTTCAGTCAACTAGCCAGGGCACACCACCTTTGTAGATATCTTGTGAAGCTTTCTCCCTCATGTTGTTTTTCTTTCAATAGATCTAAGGTAGCTATGTCCTTCTCCAAGTTAAAAGAGAATTTTGCAACAATTTTTTCTAATAGATCTACAAAAGAAGAGATTGACCCCTTTTGTAGACCCATGAACCAGTCTAGAGCTATCCCTATCAAACTTCTAGGGAATAATCATAGGAGATAAGTATCAGTGTACGAGACTTCTTGGCAATGTGTGTAAAATTCCTATAAGTGGGTTCATGGGTCACCCTTTCCTTTTTATTTATCAAACTTTGGCATTTCAAAGTGTTTAAGAAAGTGGACAAGTGAGATGGAGGGATGAAATGGATAGGGACAAATCTCGTCAAATTTAAAGGACTTTTTGGATGTCCTTGCTTGCAATTCCTTCAACATGGCCTTCATCTCTTCCCACTCCTTATTGACCGATACTAATGAGGAGGGCCCTACTTGATTAGATTGATCATAAGGGATATTTTTTTGATAGTATGAAGATGAAAGCGAGATGGATTGATCATATGATGGAGGAGGTGGATATGAAGGAGTTTTCTAATATTGATTGGGATACATGGATTGGGGATTGGAATAAGATTGTTGATATGATGGCGGGACTTGGTAATATGAGGAGGAGGCACCCTATTGATATGATTGTGACTACTAATAGTAATACAAATAGGATTGGTAGTTGTAGATGGGTTGCTTCTAGGAAGTGTATGGGGGTTGTTGTGGAGTAGATTGTTGGTAATAGGGATGTTGTTGTGATTGTTGAAGATTGATGTAGGATGGCTACTACTGGGATTGTTGTGCATAGGATGGTTGTTGTTGAGATTGTTGTGGAGTGTAGTAATAATAATTAGGATTGGGATTGGATGTAGTCTCTTGTGGATGATAGGTACTTTGAGGATGATATAAGTACTGAGCAATAGGGTTGCTGAGGATTTGTTAGGAGGATAGTTAGGAATGTGTCAGGATCTGTGAATGTTGAGGTGGTTGTTGGTAATATGGTGGTTGTTGGTGAGGAGGTTGAAATGGAATTTGAGGTTGTTGAGGGATGAATTTTGATTGATGAGGAGGTTGTGAGGGAGTCCCCTGAGGGTGATGTGGAGGTTGTTGTTGATGTTGCTACAAGATTTGACCTTATTGGGGATTACCTTGCGAATGATGCAAGGGTTGATATGGATTACCCTAAGCTTGATGCAAGGGTGGGTATTGAGGCTATGATAGTGATGCAAGAGCATCCTTGGTTCTTGGCAATATTGCATCAACAAAAAATATTTTCATTCAATTTTTTTTCTTGTACAAGTCTTTTCTAGTTCAAGTTGGTAGATCTGGTGTTTCTTTGTGTTTTCTTACTATACCTCGTGGATCGATGGTTTCATCATGGATGCATTCCTTATTCCAATTTTTCAGCTTGATTGGATCTTTTTCTGGCAAGTTATCACTTTCGGATTGAGTGATAGTTTCTGGAATTAGCCCTGGAATAATTCCAAAACCCAATGGCTAATTTGATCAATCGCGGATCTCTCTCATAACTTGTGGATCCTCATAGTGTGTTTAGATGTGTTCCTAGGAGTGTCCTCGACCTTAGTTTTAGGTCGACAGTTCATCATATGCATCTACCATGGAAGAAATTCAAATTTGAGGCCAACCTATTGTTGCACACATTATGTTTCCTTCATTAGAGATTGTAATGATCTTTGGCCGATGCGGATGTTTCTTGACCCACATATATGATATAAATCTTGTAATGAATCATTAGGATAGCAAGGAATCAAGATCAAGTAGACTAAAAAGATTATAGATTTAGATTTGTAGAATTTTTGCTTGCATGTATGAGCACTATATTTTGAGCATATTGTAATCAGGCCTATGAGTCGAATCTGTAAGCTCAGATGTGGCCGACTAGGTGTAATTGAATTTTTTGATAATAAGAATGTTAGTATCTGCATTTTCCTCCATATTCTATGTTGCTTCTATTGTGTGACTCTTGCTGCATGGTCTAGATTGTTCTCTTTGAGGACCCTCCTTCTGTGTCTGTATCAGATTGGTATCAGAGTGAGATTCATTCCTTGCAAGATCATCAGAGTTTGTGCAATCATGTTGGAGATTTTTTGTGGGGTGGCAAATTAAGGATCTGACCTATAGCTATAGAGGACTTGTGTAAAGATGGTAGGAAGAAGAAATGGTAGAGGAAATGGAGCACGTGGAAATGCAGACCCAAATTTAATGGAAATGTTGAGAGGAATCACTGCCAGATTAGAAGCAGTTGAAACAACCCAAAGAAGAGGTCAACCAGTTGATGATGTGAGTGATGAAGAAGTAGAAGAATAGGAAGAAGTTGCAAGAGAAGAGCAACCTGGTCTTGATCAGGGAGAAGAGAGATTCATAAGAGCCCTAACCAGAGTGAACACTAAGCCACATTTCAATCTACCAGATTATAATTGTAAGTTGGATTCAGATGAATTACTTGATTGGATAACAGAGATGGAAAAGTACTTTGATTTTGAAGGTACCACAGGAGACAAGAAGGTGAAATTTTCTTGTACAAAGTTGAAAGGACATGCATCCCTTTGGTGGGAACATTTGCAGGCAGATAGACAAAGAAAAGGGAAGGAGAAGATAAGATCATTGGATCAGATGGTGAATAAGTTGAAGACAAATTTTATGCCTACAGACTATCAGATCAGTTTGTTTTGAAAATTGCAAAATCTGAAGTAGAAGGAATCAAGTGTCACAAAGTATATTGAAGATTTCTTCAAGTTGAATATCATATCTAGACATTCAAAAGATGAGACCGAACAAGTAGCTAGATATATGAATGGTTTGAGGTCATCTATATGATGGAGCCTCAAATTTCATTCTTTGAGTTCCATTAATTTTCTGCCACATTACTGGTTTTTCATGCTATTCTAGAGAAGCCTAGGGTTGGAATTTACTTTTTGCCTTCATGAAATCCTAATGTTCTATCTTAAACCCTAGGTTGGATCTATTTCGTCATTACCTTTTTTAGGGAGGTTTTAAAACTACTTATGCCCCATTGACTCGTCTAGGTTGGGCCCCTTTAATAAATTGTATTAAATATTTCACCTCGACTTTATTATTTCCTAAGTCTAGGTTGGCCCATGCCCCTTGTTGTATTTTAATGACCATCGATCATCCTACGGTTGATCTTGATCATTCCCTGCGATCTCATGATGACATTACTGTTGGGTCTCACCTGATTGCGATATCACGGGCGGGCACCATGTGTCTCAGCTACCGATGCCGAAGAAGGATTAATAAAGTGATTAAAATTTGTGTCATACTTTAATACGTTAAAATGTGGGTTACTAAAAGAGTTGAAAGATGCACGTGCTCAAGATCGATGGTGGTGTTTGAATCTTGATGAAAAGTTGCTTGATGGTTATGTTTAGTGTTGCTGACTGCTATGAGTGAACACTATCATTGATGGTGGGAATCAACGGTTGCCCGCCATCATGTGATCCAAAGATGCAGGGTGTTTAGTGATTGTGATATCACGGGCGGGTGCCACATGTATCCCTTTGGAGCTGCATATTTTGGTGGGCCCTCGATGCTAACATGGAGATTACATCAGCCTTTTTGAAGGTGGCCATTTGATGATCTGACAAAAACAAAAGATCAATGGCTGAAGTTTAAATTCACATCAAATGCAATTGGAGTTGTTGGCACGGCATGCAAATGGGCTTTAATTGTGGATGAGATGTCTACTAGCTAAATTCAATCAACATAAAGTATTTTATTTCATTCTATTTTCACCACAAAAGAATTCAAGTATTTTCGAAGTGGTTCAGAGCCAAAGATAAAGTTTTTCAAGCAATCACAACGAAGGTTTGGTTTTCTGCAAGGTGCGAAATCCTGTGAGTTACCTTCTGTATCATTGGTTTATTTGGACTGTGATTCTTGTGAAAGGTTGTAGTGTGCTGGTCAAGGGGTTGTTGATTATTGTTATAGGGTTACTAGTTCATTTGAATTGTTGGAAATTGCATAGTTGTGTTGTAATTTCATTTTTTGGGTAGCCCTAGTTTGTTCAACAATTTGAATTTTGAGAAAGCCCTAGTTGTTTGAGATGGCGCCACCGAAGCAGCACTCTGGCCATGTTGATTATTTATAGAGGAATTTATATGATGATTTTCTGGATCAAATCCCATTATCAACAAATGATAGAAGAAGGGGTTTGGTTTTAATGAATGGAAGAACCCTGGGCGAGGGACTAGTGTGCAAAAATTATAATATTGCAGATGCTAGGGTTCTAATGACAGGTCTAGAAATGTTTAGACTATGGTATGGACAAATAAACCTACCCCACCCCTTTTATAATGGTTAGAGATATGACATGGGGAAACTAGCAGTGCCGAATGTGTTTCCTAACGTGGACCTACTCAGAGCAGTGGCAACACGTTATGACCCAGTTACAAGGGTAATTAGGGATAATGATGGTGGGATTCCATTGAGAATAAGTGCAGTTGAAATTCAACAGGTTTTTGATTTAAGTGATTCTAATTGATTCTTGGTCCAAATTGATTTAGAGGAGATGAAGCAGGAGTATGTGAGGTCAAAGCCTCTTTTCAGATTAAAGTTACTTCCTCCTCATCTAGCCAGGGCAAGCAGTTCAACGATTCACATCAGCCCAAATGACCAAGAGCCTTTCAGGCTAAGCTATTTTGCCAATCACTTTTTGGTAACATTTTATTCATTGTGCCAGATTTTGGGATTCAGCCCAAATACAGTGATACCCAATTCATATATGTTTATGGGGGCTCAAATTCAACATCCCAATTTCTCCATGGTGTATGACTATGAATCTTTTCTTGCAGAAAAGATACATGATGGTTTGTTGAAGTTGCTTGTGGGGGATGTTAGCACTCCTTTCTTTTGTTACTCCCTGTTAATGCATATGTTCCTGTACAAGAATGCCAACTTCTTCTCAGAGAAGATGGAGTTGAGGCAAGAGGTGAATGGAGAAAGTTTACTAGTACAGGTGTGGAGTGCAAATTTGTCTTACAATAGGGGAGGTGCCAACTTTGTGCAGTTTGATAACTGCTTTGCCTCTAGACTCAGAACTAGGTTGGTGGTAAATGTGCCAAGGGTTCCTGAAGATTTGCATGACTTCCTCCGACCAAAGGTGAGGAAGCCTGATTTAAAGGTCTACCACAATTGGGGTGGCATCATCATGTACCTCATGAGAACTGTCCTAAGGGTGTTTGGTTTCCTAGGAGCCCCTCACATTCTCCCATATAATGTACCATCAAGGATGGGATTTGCCAAGGTCATGTGGTAGCTAGGTTGTATTCATGAAGACAACCTGACAGGGAGAGGAAAAGGGACTTTGTTCCCTGATTATATGGTTGTTTCAGATTTTATCTTTTCCAAGGGAGGATGGGTCCACTTTGGAAGGTTTTTTTATGACTATCATTTGAAGAGTGGATCTAGGAGGTAGCATGACCCCGAGGGATTCTTTGCCTTGTTCAGGAAATTAATTAAAGGTGGCAGATTTGTACATGAATTCAACTTTCCTGAGGACTTAATTAGAAATGAGTTTGATTTGAATAAATAGGAATTGAATAAAGAAAAATGGATTGCCTATGAGAAGCTGCTGGCCATGGTGCATAAAATGGATCCAAAATATGATCCATTAAGGGAGTTCACTCCATTCCACAAGAGAATTGTGTTCTTGTTGGATAATTTTAAAGAGATCATGGGCACCTTGATGACCAAGAAGGTCAATTTGGAAATGGACTTTGGAATTCAAAGACCAGAGGTGAGGCCTGAGGAAACAAGGACAACTTATCAGTGCCTAGTTGAAAAACCTTTATACAAGAGAAAGAGGAATGATAGAAGTGAGGAAGATGAGGGGGATAAGAAGAGAAAACAAATAGTGAAAGCATCATCACAGCCGACCCGAAGGATCAAAGCACCTGGAGGGATAAGGATTGTGGATTTAGATTCACCACCAAGAAGTGATCCTATAGTGCTACCATCAGAGCCAAGCCCTAAGAGGCAAAAGATTGAGGAAACACAAGAGCCTTTGATGGATGAAATAATTGTCTGATCAAGACATGCATATTGGTATCCCTTCCCCTCCTAGATCAACACAATTGGTGTTGTCTGATATGGATATTAAGGGGTAGTGTGTACAAGATGCTAGGATGGAGGTTGCAAGGAATTCTTAGATGATGATGCCTTTGTGAAGACTCTTGTATTCTTGAAACTAATTTGGAGGATGAAACTAGAGGAATACCAGGATAAGTGCAAGAGAAGGAGAGAATCAAGACCTGATAGGTCTGAGCAGGAGAATGGTGATGAGGTCAAGGCCGAACTAATGGAGGAATTCAAGAACATCACTCCTGAGGAAGGAAGGAGACTTGTGACTCAGGCTGGTGTCCTAATTTTTCCTGAGTGGAACATAGCCGATGCTATAGCATTCAATGCTATCCTACAGTCCAAGCATCCTATGCAAAATAGTGAAGAAGAGGTTAAGGCAGCTTTGGAAAATTCTTCCTTCAGTGAGGAGTATGAAACTCTATCCATATGGGCATTAGCACCCCAAGGAAGAAAACCAAATGTAATAGATATTAGTCCAAACCTAAGTGGAGGGCTAATTATCAAGAGAGATTCTGAAACTTCAACAACAGAAGCTACAAGCCTAACAGTTAATGTGGAAAAAATGGCCGAAAACATAGCTGAGAGAGAAGAGGCTGAAAAGAAAAGTTTGATGGAGAAGTACAACATAATAATTGGAGAATATAGTAGGATGTAGCAGAGGAATGTTGAGCTGCAATCTAAAGTAGATAGGCTGAAATATGGGCAGGTAGGAGAATCCTCCAGTGCTCCTAGTATCAGAGCATTACCTCCTACTTCAAGATCAGTTCCCCCTACTACTCCAATTGTTTCTACTCTAGGATTCCCCATCCGGACACCTGCTCTCAATCCTACACTAGGGCCAGTTGAAGAAGAAGTTGAGTATTCTATGGATCCCACCAAGAAGCAAATATTAAATAAGATCACAGAATTACAGGCTGCTTTAAAGTCAAGTGAGGATGGTGCAACTACCAAACAAAATGAGGTGGTGGACACAGTTTTGAGGCATTTAAATGAGGGTGGATGGTAGATTACCATCTATACATTCTTTGTATTCTTTATTTTTGGATGGAATAAAAAATATCAATAGGGATCTGGAAATAGTTTTTCCTTTGGCTAAGAAGTGGATCCCTAGGGCCAGCGATCTGGATATTATGTATAAGGCTTCTAGGTTTGATGCAGACAATAGGCCCCAGTTATTGAAGCTTACTCAAATCTTTGTGAAATCATTGAAGGGATTCTAGGCCCTACCTGATGATTTGAGTAGAAGAATCAGGGAGCTGGTAAAGAGCTTTGATGACTGGAATGATACATTTTTGCCAGACATCACTGATGCACAAGGAAATGTTCAAAAAATTGCAGTAGTGGCAGGAAAGGGCAGAATAAGTTAGTAATGCACAAATCAAATTGATTTGTGATGATTCTGATTATGACTTGTTGGTAAGTAGCATGGATAAAATAATTAATACCAACACATTCTTAGAGTCTTTTGAAAGAGAAGCCAATCAAGTTGCAATGAAATTTACACCTTACAATACTAAGGTGAATGAGGTGGTGAATTTTGACTGGCCAACATATGGAGAGTATCAAAAATGGGTGGACAAGTACTTAATCGAAGAGGAGTAAAACGGTGTCTACTATCGGCAACTAACAGCTCAGTGATTATAGTTGTAACTGATTATGGTTTTGTCTCCATGGTGGCTTTTGGCGTAGGTTTTGAGGTTTGGAAAACGCAGTGGCTATTCCCTAATGAGTGGAATTAACAAGAAGATGTTCCCTAGACTTGGCGATTGTAATCATATTTTTGAAAGGTCACAAGGCAGTCTAATTGACCGGTGACATGTGTATTTTCTGGCCCGATGCTTGTTTGCTCCTTCATTCTCTATAAGAAGGATTTCAAGGCTAGAAATAAGGGTTGGCAAGTTAGATATTTTGAGGTCGAGTTTAGGCATAGTTTCTAAGAAAGTTGTAAAGCCTGAATGTTTCAGTGTAAATGCAATTTAGGTTTTGTGTCATTCTGTAGTTAGGTTTTGGGTTTACGAAGGTTTGATGTTTCATAAAAGTACTAGCATTTGAGTTATAATGATTCATTTCAAGCTCATGTCTCTCCTTTGTATAAGCATCTCATAATTTTGAATAATATAATCAAGGGTTATTGCATTCATCTCACTATTGTGGTGTGTATGCCTTCCATTTTGGCTTTAATTCAGAGAATTAATTAAAATGCTTGATTGGAGTTATAGATGGATATGTTTATAAAGGGATTGGGTAAGAAGTATTGGGTTAGGATATAAATTGATGATGTTGTAAGGAAATTTTTTTTAGAGATCTTATATGCTATGTG
This sequence comes from Sequoiadendron giganteum, assembly GCA_007115665.2. Classification (NCBI taxonomy): domain Eukaryota; kingdom Viridiplantae; phylum Streptophyta; class Pinopsida; order Cupressales; family Cupressaceae; genus Sequoiadendron; species Sequoiadendron giganteum. Next base: position 229,952,666 of record CM021102.1, on the reverse strand, counting down.
TTTGAACCTACCATGGAATTTTAAATATTTGTGAACTTGACTCCCCAATGGTATATGGCATTGGTCTAAATTGTATGTGTGTGTGAGGTTCTGTGTTTATTTGTCTATGCTTAGAGCTTGCTAGCAAATTGAAAATTAAATGACTATCTTAAGTTGTGAAATATTGTTGTAATCATCTTATGCTCCAAGTAGATGTTATTACTGATGAAAATCCAATTCAATTCAGTATTATCCTATTCTATTGAGCTATTAAATGGGATTATCTATTAATTGTTAATTATTTTTTATAAGTTCGGTGCAGAGATTATAAACACATTATAGGGACCACCCTCTTGGGTTTTGCAGAGCCCGAAGTGTAGGAGGTTTATTGTTAAAATCCTCGTTAGTTGGTCCAGGTCCTTCAAGCTGCCCTCGATTAGAATTGGCAATTCTATAGGTAAAATAGAAGATAAACTTGGTTACAGTAAAAACAACCAACACTATACAAGATGAGATTAGATTGATTAAGTTGTTGACTATGGAAGAGGCATATCAGTGTGCCCTAAAAGTAGAAGAGAAGCTAAATAAAATACATGAGTAGAGATAAAGAGGAAGATGTGGAAGATTTCAGAGAGGAAGAATATTTGCAGGAGGAGGAAGAGGATCTTTTACAGACCATAATAAAGATAAGGAAGTTAGTAAGAATGATAATTCATATCGTAGAGATGATGGAAACTCTCATCGAAGAGGAGGATATGGTAGTTATAGGAATGAAGGATATAGAAAAGAGTATTCAGAGGAACTTGTTACAAGTGTAGATGAGAAGGACATAGAGCATTTGAATGTAATCAAGAAGGGACAAGCAGGAAAATAGAGAACAATAGGAGGGAAACCTTTGTTGAAGAGGATCATGATGGATCATCATCTAACAAACTAGAAGAAGGAGAAGTATCGGTAAATAGAAGAGTATTATGTCAAAGTGAGATGGAATAGGAACCATTGCAGAGAAAGAATTTGTTTTGGACTAGATGCAAGGTGGTTGGTAGATGTTGCAAAGTGATCATTGATAGTGGAAGTTCAAAGAACTTGGCTTCTAAAGAAATGGTGACCAAGTTGAAGTTGGAAAGATTGAAACACTTGAAACCCTATTAGATAGCATGGATTCAAGATGAGCATAAGATACTGGTAAGTGTACAATGTTTGGTGAAGTTCAAGATAGGAAATTACCATGATGAAGTTTTTCTAATATTATGACTATTGATGTATGCCATATTTTGTTGGGAGGACCTTGGCAGTATGATAGATGGGCTATTCATGATGGAAAGAAGAACATATACACCATTGTTGCTAATGGGATGAAGCAAACATTGTTTCCATTGGAGGATGTTCCTAAAGTGGAGATTTGTACAACTGCTAGAATTTGTTTGGTTTATGGGAGGAAATTTCTGGATGGACTAAGACATGAGAGCATGTGCTATTCCTTGATTCCTAAGAAGGTTGAAGAATTGAAGCATGTAGAAGAACCGCCAGAGGAGATAAAGGGGTTGCTGACATAATATGAAGCTATCATTTCAGATAATGTACCAAATAGATTTCCACCTATGAGGAGTATTAGTCATTGCATGGACCTGATTCCTGGAGCTAGTTTTCCTAATAAACCAATACACCAGATGACACCGACAGAGAATGAAGAATTGAATAGATAAGTGCATGAGTTGTTAATAAAAAGGTTTTATTAGAGAAATATTAAGTCCTTATATAGTACCTATTGTATTAGCACCTAAGAATGATGGAGAATGGAGGATGTGTATAGACTCTAGAGCCATAAACAAGATCACAGTGAAGTATAGATTTTTCTTGCCCCATATGGATGAAATTATGGATTGTTTGAGTGGAGCTAAGTACTTTACAAAGATAGACTTGAAGAGTGGATATCATCAGATCAAATTTAGAGAAGGGGATGAGTGGAAAACAACTTTTAAGATAAATGAAGGATTGTATAAGTGGTTGGTGATGAATTTTGGACTAACAAATGCACCGAGTACTTTCATGAGGTTGATGAATGAGGTATTGAATAAATTCTTGGGTAAGTTTGTGATTGTCTATTTGGATGACATCTTGATTTTTAGTAAGACTAGAGAATAACATTTTTTTCACATAAGATAAGTTTTGCAGAGGTTGATAGAAGAGAAGTTGTTGATAAACATCAAGAAGTGTAGTTTCATGAAGGAAGAGTTGGTATATCTAGGATTTGTAATATTAGTGGATGGATTTAAGATGGATCCTGAGAACGTAAGAGCTATTTTTGAATAGCCTACACCTGAAATTATTGGAGAGGTAAGATCATTTCATGGATTGGCTAGTTTCTACCGAAAGTTCATTAAGAATTTTAGCTCTATTTGCAGTCTTATGACATAAACAATGAGGGGAGATAGGAAGGATTTTAGATGGACATATGGAGTGGACATAAGTTTTGAGTTGTTGAAACAAAAGGTGATTGAGCAGTCTATGTTGGCTTTACCACATTTTAGTAAGGTATTTCAAGTAGATTGTGATGCAAGTGGAAATGCAATTGGAGTAGTATTAAGTCAAGAAGGAATACTAGTAGCCTATTTCAGTGAGAAGTTGAATGATGCTAGAAGAAGATATTTAGTGTATGATCATGAGTTTTATGCCATAGTTCAAGCTTTGAAGAAGTGGAGACTTGATGTCTAAGGATTTTTTGTTGTATATAGATCATCAAGCTTTACAATATTTGAATAGTCAAGGTAAGTTGAATCAGAAGCACATGAAATGGGTAGAGTTCTTGTAGAATTATAATTTTGTTTTGGAGCATAGGAGTGGAAAGTCAAATAGAGTTGTTGATGCTTTGAGTAGGAGAAGGAATTTATTGGCATAAATGAAAGTGGAAGTATTAGGCTTTGATGACTTGAAGATCTTGTATGAGAAAGACCTGGATTTCGTAGAACCTTGGAGAGCATGTAAAGAACTAGTTTTGGAGGATAGAAGTTAGTGGTTGGATTATTTCATTCAAGAGGATATGTTGTTCAAAGGAAATCAATTGTGTATACCCCGAAGTTCTATGAGGGATAACTTGGTAAAAGAAAAACATGGTGGAGGATTGGTAGGACATTTTGGAATTGATAAAAGATTAGCATTGGTATGTGAGAACTACTTTTGGCCACATATTCATAAGGATGTTAGGAAATTTGTGCAGAGTTGCAGACTTTGTCAAGTTGCAAAAGGGATTAGTCAAAATTTTGGATTCTATAAACCTTTGACAGTACCAGAAAGACCTTGGGATGATATCAACATGGATTTCATACTTGGTTTGCCTAAGACACAGAGAGGTAACGATTTTGTATTTGTGGTGGTGGAATTTTTTTCTAAGATGGCACATTTCATACCTTGTAAGAAGACAATAGATGCAATATATGTAGCAAACATTTTTTTCAAGGAAGTGGTCAGATTGCATGGATTACCTAGGAGTATTGTTTCAAACAGAGATACAAAGTTTGTTGGTTATTTTTGGAGGAAACTTTGGAAGAAGTTGAAGAAATATTTGCAGTTCAGTTATAATTTTAACCCATAGATAGATGGATAGATAGAGGAAGTAAATAGGAGTTTGCAGAATTTTCTGAGATGTTTGGTGGGAGAGAAAATTAGAAGTTGGGATTTAGTCCTTGCTCAAGCAAAGTTTTCCTACAATAATTCAGTGAATAGGAGTACTGGGAAAACACCTTTTGATATTGTTACTGGAATTCATCCTAGAGGTATATTAGAGTTGTGAGACATCAATAAGGAAGATAAAGGAGTGTAGAAGCGGAGAAATTTGTAGAACACATGAAGAATGTGCATACTCAAGTGATGCAGCATTTGGAAGACATGAACTAGAAGTATAAGGAGAAAGTAGATGAAAAGAGGAGACATAAGGAGTTCAAAGTTGGGGATGAAGTGATGGTATATTTGGGGAGGGAAATATTTTTAGTTGGAAAATACAATAAGCTCAAGATGAGGAAGTTTAGACCCTGTAGGATTTTGAAGAAATTTGATTCAGGAAATGCATATGAAGTAGAGTTACCAGATGAATGGGTATTTCACTTATATTCAATGTTACAAATATTCATCAGTATCATGAAGCAGAATTCGGTAAAGAAAAATTATAAGAACTACTTCCTAAACAACAATCATATGGGATAGAAGAGGTTTTGGATGTCAGAGATGGGAGGAAGACTCGTGGAAGACAGTACAAAGAATATCTTGTGAAGTGGAAAGGTAGACCAGTGGAAGATTTTTCTTGGATTTCTAATGCTGAGGTAGACCATCTTGGTTTTCCTTTGGCCCTAGAAAAGTGAGAGACTCACTTTTTAATAACCCCAGATGTCTGATACAAGATCATCCTTGGTTCTTGGAAATCTTGCATCAACCAAAAATATTTTCATTTAGTTTTTGTTATTGTACAATTCTTTTCTAGTTCAAGTTGGTAGATCTGGTGTTTCTTCGTGTTTGCTCACCAAACCTTGTGGATCTATGGTTTCATCGTGGATGTGTTCAATTTACTTATTCCAAGTTTTCAGCTTGATTGGATTTTTCTGGCAAGTTATCACTTTCGGATTGAGTGACAATTTCTAGAATTGGCCCTGGAATAATTTCAAAACCTAGTGGCTAGTTTGATCGATCGCTGATCTCTTCCGTAACTTGCAAATCCTCACGATGTGTTTAGATTTTTTCTTGGGAGTGTCCTCAACCTTAATTTTATTTCCATACTTCATCATATGCATCTACCATGGAATAAATTCAAATTTGAGGCTGACCTATTCTTACACATGTTACATTTCCTTCATTATAGATTGTAATGATCTTTGGCTAATGTGGATGTTTCTTGACCCATGAATATGATATAAATATTGTAATGAATCATTAGAATAGCATGGAATCAAGATCAAGTAGACTAAGAAGATTATAGAGTATGATTTGTAGGATTTTCACTCGCATGTATGAGCACTATATTTTGAGAATATTGTAATCAAGCCCGTGAGTCGAATCTGTAAGCCTGGATGTGGTCGACTATGTGTAATTGAATTTTATGATAATAAAAATGTTTGTATCTTCATTTTCCTCCATATTTTGTGTTTCTTTTCTTGTGTGACTCTTGTTGCATGGTCCAGATTGTTCTCTTTGAGGGCCCTCCTTCTGTGTCTACACCAGATAGGATAACAGTGTGAAGTGTGGGTTGTGATAGGATTTTCTATGGTGGAAGATTGCCTTGGGGTAGCTATTGGGGTGTAAATAGAGGTGGTAGTAAGTTAGATGTGGGTGTAGGATCAGGAGGCAGAGGTGGTGTAGTGAAAGGATTATAAGAATTGCCCCTAGTATTCCTTGGAAGTGGACCAAGTTGGTTTGATGGAAGAGGTGGAGCAGATGGTATGGGGGTTGAACCTTGTGGGATATTCATGCCTTGTAGATTGGAAGGACCTTGCGGCATACCAAGACCAAGAGGATTGTTAGGATTAAGCGATGCACCCATAACCAAAATTGGAACTCGAGGGGGTAGTACAAGAGGTGTCACTAGATAAAGAAAAAAAATTAAAATCCAGGCTAATACCAACCCTCTTGGGGTGGACCTTGGGGGATGTATGAATTGCTTGGATCATTTTGGTAGTTTTGAGGATCTTGTGGCACAGGAGGTGCAGGAGTTGTAATGTTGACATGTTTGGATAAGTCAAATTTTGGCGGTGGTTTGATACCTTTCATGATTAAGGTGGAAATAATCTTATCCCCACGCTCATCTAGAAGATGATCCATCATTTGAAAATTGGTGGGATTACTAAGGTATTCATCAACTATGAGCTCAGGTTGATTAACCGTGCTTTCATCAGGAGGAGACTGAGTGTGTACCTCATTGTTAGATTATGATGAGCCACCATTGGTGGGTTGATCCTGGGGGATTTGAGGTTGAGTACCTTGAGGATTTTTTTACTCCATGAGTTTCTTTTCTTGTGATCAAGTGGTAACAGGCATGAAAAAGATAAACAACTAGGTGGCTAGGATGACACTAAGCTCTAGGATGCACTTAGACGACCTAAATGATGACTAAAGGATTGATTGATTGGATTAGGTGGGATGATTTGGATAATTGATAGGATTGGATCCAATTGGATCGATTGGTTGGATTAGATGATTGATGAGATTGGATTATTAATAGGATTGGATGATTGATTAGATTGGATTGATGAAATTGACTCTAAACTAGGTTCATGGGCTTAACTTGATGATAACAGTATGATGAGAACATATAATCCACCGCATGATGAGAGGGGATTGATAAGGCCATGGAGGATTACTAACTTAGGAGAGATAACAATCCCAAGTGAGCATGGATGATGACAATTAGGGTTATTTACCTAGCCCAGCTGAACAAAAATCCCCTAAAACAAAGTATAAAGGATTCATATTAAGGAAACAATAATAGAAATGCAATCTAGGGATGTCCTAAGATGCAACTATGTGATCAGATTGAGGATTTGATGACTTCTTAAAAATGTAGATGGACTAAAATGATGATTACGGGTGGCAGATGATAAAAAAAAATTGATTCTAGAAATGGACTCAGAAAATGACAAGCTTTCAATGGTTAAGAGGGTTAGCTCTCAGGATTTTTGTATGGGAAGTGCATATGCCTCTGTGCCTAGCAATTTTTCCCCTCCAGGTAACAGGTTTTCCTATCTAGGGGTTAGCAAAATCACCTCTGTGTTTGACAAGATCACCTCTATCTAGGACTCAAGCTCTCCTATATCTTGAGATGTCAAAAGGAACAGGAAGACACAAGTTCACCTATCTATAGATCAGGTTCTCCTATGTGTATGACAAGATCACCTTTCTAAGATATAGGATCACCTATATCTTTGGACACCCAAAATGAAATGAGCAGACATAGGAAAAAAAATTGTGTATCTAAGGATCAAGTTCGCCTCTTTCTTGAGATGTATGGATGCAAACAAAAATTCCTATCTAATGGCCAATGAATTCACCTATGTATTGAATTATACAGATGGGGATAGTAAAAAAAGATATGGGATCATCCTTGTGAGAAATAGGTTCACCTATTCTAAGGGATGTATAGACAAGGAAGACTCAGACAAAAAATGAGATTGCCCCTGCAGACAAGAGGTTTGCCTGTTCAAGGAATAGACATGCGGGGATGACTTGAACTCACCTATGAAGGAAGAATGATCACCTATTCTAAGGGAACAAGTGAACACAAGGTCACCTAATGGAGGGACCCACACAAAAATTCACCCCTGACAAGGATGAGTTCACTTAAAGGATGACCTAGACCGGACTTAAGACATGGAATCGCCCCTATTTAGGGCAGGATCGCCTATCCACAATGTAAATTTTCCCTTGTGAGAAAAATAATCACCACTGAGGGTAGGGGTAGACTATTGAAAAGGATAGAAAACATGGAAAGCAATAGATAGAAGTATGGACTGACTCAGACTAAAAAAAGCACTAGTTTCACACAAGAAGACGCGCTAGGAAACACAATCCTAGAATTAGGGATAAAGGGATTACAAACTTGATGTAGGCCCACCACCTTGAGGGGACACCCCAAGGTTAATACTCTATGGTACCTGGGTGGTTCTCTAGATTACCCTTTCTCGTGAAGGTGGATAGCTAGAGATCCAGTGGCACAAAATCATCAATAGATGCCATAGGATCACCTTCTCTCTGTCACTCAAGGACTATCATAGTCCACAACAAGGATTCCTATCTCAACCCAAGGGAGTATGTGGTGAGTAACTTTGGGGTATGGTGCACATCCCCTACACTACACCAAGTTGCATATAAAACATGGGTCTCTATCTAGGATAAATAGGCTATCTCGTGCATCCTCAATATATGCTAGGTATGTGAGGCATAACCATGAACACTAGCCCATCACAAGCATGGATTGAGAGCCCTAGTGAGGTACTAGAAACTTGAACCAACCTTGCATGTCTTATCTAGGTATCACCCTAGCTTTGACGCTTCGCTAGACATGACATGACTAGATTGGGGTACAACTTTAGCTCTCCCCCCTTTATATACCCCACCGGTAAGACATGGTTAGAATCATCCCCCGAGTGATGAAATCCTAGGTAGGTACCACTAAAGGAAGGAAATAATAGATGCTTCGACTGGTCTCCAAACTCACATATAGTGCAAGGGGAGAGCCTAGATGCACTAGCACTTCTTGGGTAGACTGGACTGAACTGGAATGAATTGTGATTTCTCATCACCCAGGATCACCGAAAGGCGCAAGGGGAGTGGATGTTGGAATTAGGGAACACTGAGAGGGGGGGTGAATCAATGTTTTGCAATATTTAAATTTATTAATCTGATCTTTAAACCACTTACAACATTGAATCAAAAGAAAGATGCAAGAACATAAATAAATCATCCACAACACCATAACAGAAGGATTTTTACATGGAAACCTTGTTAGGGGAAAAACCACGGTGGAGGTTGATGGGGAGTCCTATCCCTCAAGAGCACATTTTCTCTTCCTAAGACCTATTCTTTGGTCTGTTAGAGTAATTGGACATTTACTTTATTAATTAAACAATATTTGTTTAATTATGTAAAGTTTCCTTTTAACTCTTTTTCACTTAAGCTAACATTAGGTGCATAATAATTAATTACTTTATTAATTATTATTGTGCAAGCCTAGGGTTTTCCTTTTTAGGGTTTTCATCTATATGTAGTTGAAAACTATCTTTTGTATCATTATTCATTTTACATTTTCAGGTGAATACATTGCTCCACATTCTTGAGCATTTCTTTTGTTGCTTCTCTTTGTTTCTCCTTGTAACACTTTATTTGTTTGCAAAGATCTTTTGGACTTCTGTGGTGTTGTATCTTCTCAACTCCAACATGGTCTTCCTAGGGTATCCTTCTCTACCCTACTCAGAGGCCACTCCTAAGACCCCTAACTCCTTTAGAACTCTCCACCAATTTCAAATGCTCACCTTCACTCTCAAATCACCATGAGCTCCCATGGACTCAATTTTTCCACAAAGCTCCCAAACCTTTCTTGGGACTCGAAATAAGTCTTTCAGCTATTCCTAGGGTGATCTTGCTCCACCCTGATCCTTCTTATAGTTTTCTTTCTTCATTTTTCCATCGCATTCAAGAAATCTAGCTTTTAGGCCTTGTAGCCTTTTTGCCCCAATTAGGCCTCCTAAACCCAGTGTTCTTGCCTTTACGCCTAAAATTCCTTAACAAACCCCCAAAATCTTCATGGATTCTCTCTAAAGACCCCCTAGGCTTCAAGATTTTCTGGGTCTTAGGTCTCCTTGGCATCCGTACACAGGATTTCCACCAAACCCCTATTTTCAAGGGTTTCTAGGGCAAGTGTCACAGTCCAGTTACTTTAGTTTAATTGAGGGCTCTAATGGCCTCCTCTCCACTCCTTGCAAAAAAATGTCTAGGACACATGCCCCTACACCCCTACACCTCGAATTGACACACACCAATCCATTTAGCAACTCTCCTTGCTGCTGTCCTCTCCAAGCTACTAGCCAGAATGCACTTGCACTCGCCTCTTGCGTGATGATTTCATCATCTCCCCTGCACACAAAGACTCCAAACTCCATATTTAAACTGTAAAAATAGTCCCCTACTTGATTCCAAGTGGCCATGGTAGCTTTTCCATGAGAATTCAAGTGGGGATCATTATTTACAAAACTGGCCTGAACCGGTAGTGAGACCAAGAACACCAAAAACTCACAAAACTATTAACCAATCGAATTAAATGACTAAACTAATGCCACAGAAAGCAAGAAAAAATCACAAATGAAAGACTCAAAACATCAATAAAGCCCTTTCAATCCATTCTTGACAGGATGAAGGTTCAAACACATAAATTCAACCAAATTTGCACTCTTCCAACTCACAACACTTCCTTCCAAAACTCCAAATCATACAATAGCTTTCCCACATGTTCAATTAGGGTTTTTCTAACCTTATATACCTTTCTCCCATGTGCTAGGACCCTTTGGTTGGGCTTAGAGCATTATTAATGCCATTTTCCAACTTTTAGGACAAATAGCCAAGGCAACATTGCTCAAAATGCTCACAGTGTCTAAGACTTACCCAAACTTCAAGCCCCTAACAAACCTATTTCCAATCCACTCATCAAAAAAAATCTTGGGACTTTACATCATAGTCCTTATTCCCTTGGTGGTTGGCTAGAACCACCTACAAGCCAAAATTGCAAGATCTCTCCAAAAGACCTTTAGGTGCTCTTGCACCAGAGGTCAATCCATAATTTGAGTACTCAAATATAAGTGTTTTGCAAATGGGGAATGCACATGCATTTAGGCACACTGCTTAGAGCTCACTGCTCGGATACAAAACAAGACTTGTTGTCTTACAAAAGATTTAGATTACATCCAGAAGATTTGAACTGAGTGAATAGAATCTGCTAATGCCTAATTATAGTTCTGGTTAAGCTCATCAGTCACATTCTTTGACCTACTTGTTTGATTCTGATCTTATGCTCTGTCTAATTTCATTCACATCACAAATCCCTTTTATCCACAAGTGAATCTATACATAATCGCTCTGCTATCCTTCTAAATTTCACAACATACTTTGCAACCTCAAATTCGCACCACAAAGTGATATAAATGATCACTTATATATATCCACAACGAAAGATTTAATAACCCATATGTCGACTTTAATAAAACATAAAATATTTTCCAACCATCAGCTCAATCCACAAATGATTTTCAATGCACACCATCCAAAGTTGGACACAACATAGTGAGGACCCAAAAAAAATCCTCAAACCCGAAAATACTTCAAACAATTTCGCCTCGAACATCTGCAACACACCACATTCACTTACTCAGCCTTCTAGAACTGTTAAACATAAAATCAATCAATCAAATCTCCTAACTCATACACCAATTTATGCGACAACACAAAACTCGAGAATAAGATATTTTAGATACCCAATGACCTTCCCTATGATCCACAACTCAAACTGATAAACTGGTAATGCAAATGGATTGATAGACTCAACTTCAGTCAGATACCCTGTTCTTCACTTTGTCTCCTAGTATGGACAAATACTAAAGTGTGAACCAAATCAATGACTTAGGTTGCCATAAATGACAACACTAGAAGCCATATGCCAAAAATCTCCCCCTTTGGCATTGATGACAACACTTAGTGAAAAATGACTAAGTGTCAGAACCAACATACTGCAATCCTTCAAGACTTCACAACTCCCCCTAAATTTGATAAGGCATTTTTCACTACTCTCCCCCCCCTTTGACATCAATGACAAACCAAAAAAAATCTTACAGTAATCCCTTTTAGAGTGTAACCAAAAACTTATTCAAAAAATGGTTCAAAATTTTGAATAAATACAACTGCTACTTGAGTTAGAAGATTATTTTGTATTTTTCTTCCATCTCTGGAAGAAACTTCTTCCATGCTTCTACTACAATCCCGATTATTATGATCACACTGTTGTTTTCAGATGTTTGGTTGATAATCTTGATGAGGGATTCCAGAATGGTGATGGCTTCTTCTAATATCCCTCCCTTCCTCAGTATCTCAATCAATTGTTCCAGTCTACATTCTGTTATGTCTTTCACTTTCCAAAAGGTTTCAACAATATTGTTTATGGTGTTTTGAACATTTTTATGCTCTATCTATAATTCTTGAATCCTTTTCTTAATTGCACCATCTTGATCTTGAAACATGTTAAAGTCTTGTCCAATATTGTTCAACTTTGTTTCAATTTGTTCCAACTTTTCTTTATAATGTTGATTGTATGAGGCCATCGAAGATAGTAGTTGTAGATGTTGTTTGTTGTGTTTATGCATTACCTTAGCTGATTCATGTGCCTTTTTTTCTTGGTGAGTGATAATTTGTACTACTTCTTCAGGTGTAAAATTACTTCTTCTTCTTCCTTGTTCTAAGACTCAGAGACCATCATTTCCTTGATGCATTCAATCATCTCTTCTAGCAACGTATTCTGTAAACTTTCTAATGTAATATGGCTGTGCACAAGATGAGAACTTAGTATGTTTAGAATCATGTCTTGCTCATATGAAGGTCTGATAGACCATATGTTTGTGATTTTCTACATTCCATCTTCCTCATGAATAAGATACAATAGCTCTTCTTTGGTTAAATCACCTTCTTCTTCACTTTCTTCTATCATTTCCTTTTCTTGTTTTGGTTCGGCTATTTCTAGTGCTTTTATTTGGTTGTCCTTAGTTTCCTTATTAGATTCCTCATCATAATAGATTCCATCTCATGCTTCACGACAACATTTTCTTTGATGATTTTTTCACATTCTTCTATTTTTTCTTTCAGGGCTTGATTCAAGTGTTCTTCTTCCATGTCTTTACTGTCTTTCTGCTTGATTTGATCACAAAGTTCCTTTCTCTTTTCCCTTGACTCATTGATTTTATCTTTGAATGATTGAATGAATTTCTCAACATTCAAGAGGCTTTCTTGCAATTCCCTGACTTCAGATTTAGACTGATCAAGATCATATAGTGCCACCAAAAGTTATTGTTGAAGACTATTTGAATCCATTAAGTCACTTTCCCGGATCTTCCCCAAGCTATTAAAATTATTCTGAGGAACTAGGGTCTAATACCAATTGTTGGAATCAGGGAACAATGAGAGGGGGGTGAATTAGTGTTTTGCAATATTTAACTTTATTAATATGATCTTTAAACCACTTACAACATTGAACCGAAAGAAATATGCAAGAACATAAAGTAATCATCCACAACACCATAACACAAGGATTTTTACATTGAAACCCTGTTAGGGGAAAAACCACAGTGGAGGTCAATCCATAATTTGAGTACTCAAATATAAGTGTTTTACAAATGGGGAATGCACATGCATTCAGGAACACTGCCTAGAGCTCACTACTCAAATACAGAAGAAGACTCACTATCTTACAAAATATTTGGATTACATCCAAAAGATTTGAACTGAGTGAATAGCATCTACTAATGCCTAATTACAGTTTCAGTTAAGCTCATCAGTCACATTCTTTGACCTACTTATCTGGTTCTACTCTTTTGCTCTGTCTAATTTCATTCACAACACAAATCCCTTTTATGCACAAGTGAAGTTGTACATAATCGCTCTGCTATCCTTCTAAATTTTGCAACATACTTCGCACACTTGAATTCACACCACAAAGTGATAAAAATGACTGCTTATATATATCTGCAGTAGAATATTTAATTACCCATATGTTAGCTTCAATAAAATATAAAATATTTTCCAACCTTCAGCTCAATCCAAAAACTATTTTCAATGCGCACCATCCAAAGTTGGCCACAACATAGTGAGGACCCAAAACAAAATCCTCAAACCCAAAAATACTTCAAACAATTTCACCTCAAACATCTGCAACATGCCACATTCACTTAGTCAGCCTTCTACCACTGTTAAACATAAAATCAATCAATCGGATCTCCTAACTCATACACCAATTGATGCGACAACACAAAACTCGAGAATAAGATATTCCAAATACCAAACGTGACCTTCCTTGAGATCCACAACTCAAATTGATAAACTGGTAATGCAAATGGATTGACAGACTCAACTTCAATCAGATACCCTGTTCTTCACTCTGTCTCCCGGTATGGAAAAATAATGAAGTGTGAACCAGATCAATGACTTAGGTTTCCATCAATGAAAACACCAAAAGCCATATGCCAATAGTGGATACATAAAAAATTCACCCCCAAAAACAACAAACAAGTTAATTGACCCTTTAATTAGTCTACATGTGCCTAAATTAGTGTGAAAAATATAATAGACAAAGCTAACTATTGGATCTTCGATTGATCATCCTATATTAAATATGTTAGTAGTTTCTACCATCAGTCTTGGACAAATGATTCACTGCACAAATGTTAGTAAAACACATACTCATAGACAAATGAGTTAGTTGATCAGTACCCAAAACCAAAACTAAATTTCAGCTCAAATTGAAAAATTTAAGGTTTAGGATTACCATAAATTCGCCTCTGTACGAGATGATTTCACCCTTCTTATGTGTTCATTTTTTCCTATTTTGAGAGATGGTCCAAGTCGCAGTAGCCTATCACATGGAGGGGTGTATATTTTTTCACCTCTGTAACTCTTGCAAGGCTGCCTCTATACCTGGAAAATTCTTCCATTCAAGTATTCTTTTACAAATTTGCCTCTATAATTGGTGATCCGATTGATCAGATGCGAGTTTGTTCCTTTATTAGAGAGGCAAAAGTGTGTTCCCCTATTTTTAATGTGGGTCCTCCTCTGTATCCTATGGAATCGCCCATCAAGGGTGTATTTTCCCCTGCAGTAAAAAGTTGCAAATTTTTAAACAACATCAAACAATAAAATTGACCTATGAGGTGGGTCCCACCAGGCATGCCAGAAATGTGTGCAAGTGTTTCTATCCCTAAAAAATAAAAAACAATTGAAGTAAATGCAAAAGAAAGAACACAAACAAACACTCAGATTAGGCCTAGTTGAATCTAAACAAAACACAAATGAAATTAAATCCTTTTACCTTGTTTAGATTGATAGTCTTGGTTGGCCCTTTGATAGCTTGAAATGTGTGCTCGTTGGTGGAAAAATGGCTAAAATACTAGCTCTAAATGATAATGAAGTGATGGGGATTCTAATGATGCAAGTGGGTATTGTAATGGATGTAATATGAAAGCTTAAAGGTGGATGTAACAATGGTGGGTGGTATGAAAATTGCTAAGTGATTGAGAGTATGATTGCTAGAATGGATTATGCAAATGGAGACATTTCCACCATTTTTAGGGGAAGTTTCTCTAAGGCAATGGAGGGTCTAGATTAAGCCATGATGTATGAAATCAAGGACTAGGGTGAGTTGAGAACTTGCAAGCCCTCACATCTTGACATGTGGTAGATGAGATGGAAAGGAGGGGATGAGGTGGAGGTGACATGGAGGTAATTTTGTGTACCTTGGGAAGGGACAAGATCTCCTCAGAAAGGATTTCCTATCCACATGTGTTTGAGAGGACATATGAGTAATTAAAAATTCCTCACAAATTCTCATCAGGATGCAAGGAATTTAAAATTCCTTAAAATGCATTGGGGGATTAAATGTGAATTAAAAATTCACATAGGGAACGGGTTTCCTTCTCCAAATGGAGAAAGAGTTTAATGTTGGTTGACTTAGGACATATACCATAGATGTCATGCAGATTAGGTTGGGTTAATCAAGTGATTAAGGTTGTGCAAATATGGGATTAGGTAGGCTAATGACAGATTAGGGATAAGTGGGATATCATGGAGGATATGACCCTAATGATAATTAGGGTTGTGCACATCCTAATCAAAAATTAATTAGATTAATATAGGTTAGAGAAAATTACGAAGGATGTGACATGAGGAGAGAGAGGAAAATGAATTAAAAAATAATTTAATTCATAAAAGCTAAAGTGACTAAATTAAATAAATTGGGGTATTTATTTAATTTAGAGATGAATGGGGTAAGGTATTTAATTGGTTTATTAAGTACCTTAGGGGAAATTAGGATGGAAGGAAATATTAATCAAATAATGGATTATTTAATTAATATGGATGAAGGATGTGGGATGGAATAATACAAGGGTAAATTTGACAGTATGTGGGTGGTCAAATTCAGGTGTTTACAAAAACTAATTAAACCTTTTCGACATATCTAAGTATATGTATCATCACCAAACTTAACAAGACCACCATCATACTTTTCAGCTTGAAAAACTTACTCTTATCACCTATCATATGATTTGAGCATTTTCTATCAATTATCTAGTAGTTTCTCTCCTCTTGCATGAAAAATAGTCAACATAATTCCTTCAATATTGTGACCTATTTTCAGAGGAATTTATTTTACACATATTTCAAGTTTAGTAGAATTACTTCCAAATTTCAAATCCATGAACAAGAATTCATCACTTCCATCATTTGGATAGTATGATTCCTCATCATCAGACACACCACTATCTTCTTTAACATAATAACTCTTCTTGAAATAAATTTACCTTTATGATCTTTATGTTTGTAAATTTGAGACTTTGACTGGACATTTTGAAGCATAATGACCTATCTTTCCATAATTGAAATATTTGAAGGGTAACTTACTTCTGTATTTTCTATATCCCTTTTTTAATATCCTTAAAATATTTTCTTCCACCTCATCAAGATCATCCGGATCAGATTCATCATTCTTCTTTTTCTTGTTGACTTTAAAAGTAGTTTCTTTCTTTGTAGCATCTTTGTCAATCTCCCTTAATTCAAAAGTAGTTAAAGAACCAAACATTTGATCTCTAGTACATTGATATAGATTCTAACCTTCCTCAATAGTAGAAAATTTAGTACTATAATATTTAGGAAGAGTTCTTAATACCTTTTTCACAAGTTCAATTTCCTTTAGTTTTCCACCAAGACTGTTAATAAAATTACCAATTTAATTTGCCTGAGCATGTAGCTTGTAATATCTTCATCCTCTAACATCCTTAGGGTTTCAAAAAATTTCTTTCAAATTCTACAACTTTTCTTGTTTGACCTTATCATCTCCTTCATAAATTCTTTGTAACTTTATCCAAATATCTGTAGAAATTTTGTAGCTTATCACCTCTACGAGTTTTCAATAAAAAATCCCACTCAAGAGAGAATTCCTTGCTTTGTGATTATTCACATAATCCTTGATATCATCATCACTTTTTGGAGCCATAAAAGGTATATTATATCCATCTTCAACTAACTTCCAGATGCCAAACCTTAATGAGGAAAGAAAGGCTTCTATCCTAGCTTTCTAGAAGGCATAATTTTTTCCATCAAACACAGGAGCTTTGACACCCTTCCTATGCACCATTTGGATCTACCTCAAGTAGTTAAGCTTCTTCAAAGGATCCACAACTCTAATACCAATTTTTAGACATACATGAAACCTAAGAGGGGAGTGAATTATTTGTACATTGAAACCTTCAAACCCTCATAAACCATCAAACCCTTATTAAGCATCAACATGTGTAGACACATGAAACATAAATAAATTCACAACCATACACAATAAACACTAGATTTTACATGGAAAATACTAATCTTGGAAAATCCATGATGAGGATTAAGAAACATATATATATGAATATCAAAACCAAATGTAATAGGCTCACTATCGAAAGGTTCACTACCCAAAGGACTCATTATCCAAAAGAAATAAGGGCTCACTACCAAGGGGTCACTTCTTAGAGGACTCACTGTCTGAAATAGAAATAGAATAGAAGAAAAATATTACAAGGAGGTTTACTACCTCAGAGAAATAATAGAATCCACCACAACAACTCTTCACCATTCACAACCTTCATCTCACTACCTCTAGCAACTTCAGGCACAATGAAATGTAGCACCTTCTACTCACTATTGATATTCATAAGCATTCATGCTCGCACTCAGATCTCAACATGATCACATCCACATAATTTCACATCACACAAAAAATTCATCACTTTTCCAAGAATTCATCTTGTATATGTATCATCCACAACCTCAAAAAATTCTCCAGTTAGACCTTAATGAAATGTATGCACCTCAAACATGCAACGACAAAATAGGTGGGAACCCTAAATTTTTGCATTGGAAATAAGTGAAGGTAGACCACACCATAGGTTAACTAGGACCCAAATCTACACTCACATGCTTCACCATACTTCCAAAATCAACATAACACCTCTACAATCATTGCTAACACACTAGGTCAACAAACCTACACTAACACCATAAAGCAACTACATATACACTTCTCCAAGTCCATAAACATCATGCAGACCACATAGAAACATCACATAAAATATAAGAGCATTCCAACATCACTAGAATATTCAAATACATTGGTGTGACCACCTAGAACTAAAGAAACTATCATCTTGTGCAACTATTCAAACTACCACAGACATACAACTCATGAATCCAAGCTTGTGGAATACCTAAACACTAAAAAATCCAAGAGAAGGTAGATACAAGCAATGTAAGGACATTCCTAAATCCACAAGACAAGAAAATTCAACACAGATAAATATGGATAAGTTCCATTTCTTCCAAACAACCTTCTTCACAGGCCAAACACTATCAAAAAACATCTACTACCACATGATCAAGAACTTGAAACTCTAGATATAATTGTGATCCCCTAAACCTGCAATTGCACAAAAACAATAAACAGTCACGATATTAGATCATATGCAAGCAAGAATGAAGGATTCCCCATGAAATCCATTTACTAAAACTCGAACTAGGAAAGATGAAGAATAAAATATAAAAATGCAATTAAATCCTAATTAAGCAAGCAAACTAGTGATCCCATGGGGGAATTGGTGTCAATTGATGTGCCGAAATTGGCCCTTTCCCAACTCCTAAATTGTAGTGTTGATGATGTGTGGATTGATCAAATCTCCTAAATGAGATTTTGGCATAACCTAGTTATGGAATTGTGAAAATGATGAATGTATGGAATGAAGTGCACAAAATTGGCTCTCAATGTCAAGAGAGTAACTTTGCCTGAGATTGTGGATGATGATGAAGTTGAGTATAGTAAGTCTACTCAAATTGTGGATGATTGAATGAGAGGAAGAGTCTCATTTATAGATTTCCAAAATGGAAGAGAGAGTGAAATTGAGCAATGTGGGACAAAAGACCAACCAATGAGAGAAGGCCACTTGTCCACATGTGATTGGAGGAGGAATGAGCACATTTTGGTCAATGTGCATGATAAATGCTATGAGATTCAAATTTGAAATTTGAATGTGACATGTTGGAGGGAGAAAGAAATGGAGTTAATGTCACTTGGATCAATGCACAAGGACATGTAAGAGGAGTGAATGCCTTGTTGGAAGTACCCATCCACTTGAATTTTGAATTCAAATTTGAGGGAATATTCCCCTTTTATGCCATGTTGAGAGAAAATAGGCAATTTAATAAATCAAAGTAATTGATTTATTGTGCAAGTTGCATTCTCTAGAGGATTTTAGTGATTGAGATTAACTTAATCAAGATTTGATTAATTTAATGAGAGGTTAGGTGATTTGATAATTTTGACCTAGATTTTAGGATTGATTTAAATCAAAATGAGAGGAAAACAATCAAAGACTTAATTAAATAAAGATTTGATTTATTTAATTAAAGAGGGATGATATTGGATTTAAACCAAATAAAGATTTATTTAATTTAAATGAGATGACTTTAGGGATTAATTAAATAAAATGATTTATTTAATTAAAAGGGGGATTACAGAAATAATTAAATAAAATTGATTTATTTAATTAATAGGAGATGATGACTTAATTAGATAAAGTTGATTTATTTAATTAAGAGATGAAGAGTGATGAATTTAATCAAATACAGATTATTCGATTAAATGACTAGTAAAGGAGATGAGTCAGGATGAAATGGTGTTAGTAAATCAGGATCCAGTGTGTCAGATCGAATTGTATATTTTCCATGTCTACAATAACACCTTTAAACATCACACCCAAACCATACAAGAACATATTCAATAATTAATAAATGTAGAACATAATACATAACACACATCTTCCACCTTGTACACTCTTTATGCAAATTTTCTCAAAATCACTTGGAAACCAAGTGAACATGCTCCATCTGCAACACTTGCTCAACACCACAACACCTTCTGAACATAACCATGCTAGAGGTTGACATGAATGAAAATACTAATGACAACATAGTGCAACAAGTTCTTAGTAAGTTTATGTCCAACCCTTGTAGAGGGAATTAGACATATGTGGCAAGGTAGAGGTTTTGGTTGCAAGGGTTTCTCCAAAATTATTTAGTGTCAATATGGTTTTCATATTTTAGTTTTTCTTCCTCCTTATTTCATTGATTTTATTAGCTTGCTCATATTATTTAATATGTTAAATCACTAATTTAGTAATATTTATATTGTGTAATTATTGGGAAATGTGTCTCGACCTTGCTTTTAATATATTAATACCACACAAGGTGTGATTTTTTGGTATAAAAAGAATGAAAGTAAATTTTTGGTTATAGGCTTAGGTTTTTAGCCAAAATAAAAATTCTTAGTTGTTTGACAATACCTTAAGGTGGTATCCATTGCATAGATCTCTTTGTGTACTTTAATTTTTTTTAAATGAGCCCAATTGCCCCATTGGATAAAAAATTATAGCCCTCAGAAGTTTGTGTAGGAAATGTAAAATTTTGTTGGACACATAAAAGAGTTGTAAAACAGAGTTACACCTATTAATTAACATATGATGTGAATTATGACACATCATAAGACATATTTTATTGGGGGATAATTTGTGCAACACTTTTGGGTAGTTTTAACTCATGGTTTCAAAATCCATCTGATCCCAACCTCAAAATGTTCCTCCAAACCCACCTCAACCTAATGAAGAAAGATTGAAATCTCTAAAATTATAAAAAAATGTTTCTACTTTGCAAACTACATTAACTACATTCAATAATGATCCTCTTGTTCAATCCTATATGTATGGTTTTGTCAATTAAATGCAAGTTGTTGTAGATTTAATAAATAATATTGATTCTAAAGGTATAGAAGAGGGAGATTTATGCTAACAGCATGTCTAAATATAATTTATATATAATAAAAATATATTTGATATCTTATTCATGATAATTAGTCTAAGAATACTCCAAGATTGTTTCTCCTTTATATTTGAAACGATATCATTTTTTAAATTATGAATGAAATTAAAATTTTAATCTCTTTTATACACCCCACTATATATTTATAATATTTTGGTGATTGAAGATCATGTATTTAATTAAATTTTATGCCTTCCTATGAAAGTCAACACTCCATCATATTTTCCTAATCCACCTAATTTAGTCCATTCCAAATTTGAAAATTGTAATTTTCTAATCATGTTGATGGGGTGTGATGAATGACAAGCAGAGGAAGGAGACCCTTGATGTAGATATACATAGCTTTCTAATTTACAAACTACAATAATTGGATTTAATAATGATCCTCTTACTCAATCTTATATGTGTGGTTTTTTCAATTAAATGCAAGTTGTTGTAGATTTAATTAAAAATATTGATTCTAAGTGTGAAGGGTTTCATAAGTGAAAGGTACAGATGAGTGAGTTTTACGCTGACAATGTTTCTAAATAAACAATTTATATATATTAAAAATATATTTGGTATCTTATTCATGATAATTAGTTTAAGAATATGCCAAGATTGTTTCTCCTTTACATTTGAAATATTGATATCATTGTTTAAATTATCAATGAAATTAAAATTTTAATCTCTTTTATACACCCCATTATATATTTATAATATTTTGGTGATAGAAGTTCTTGTATTTAATTAAATTTTATGCCTTCTTCTCAAAACCAACACTCCATCATATTTTCCTAATCCAACTAATTTATTCCATTCCAAATTTGAAAACCATAATTTTCTAACCATATTGATGGGATTTGATGAAAGACATGCAAAGAGAGGAGACCCTTGATGTAGATATACATAACTTTCTAATTTACAAACTACAATAATTACATTTAAAAATGATCCTCTTACTCAATCCTATATGTATGGTTTTGTTAATTAAATGCAAGTTGTATATTTAATTAAAAATATTGATTCTAGATTTGAAGGGTTTCATAAGAAAAAAGTATAGAAGAGTGAGTTTTATTCTAACAGCTTATCTAAACAAATAATTTATATACATTAAAAATATATTTGATATCTTATTTTCAATAATTAATCTAAGAATACTCCAAGATTGTTTCTCATTTACATTTGAAATGTTGATATCATTGTTTAAATTATCAATGAAATGAAAATTTTGATCTCTTTTATGCAGCCGAGTGTGTATTTATAATATTTTGGTGATGAATGACAAGGAGAGGGAGGAGAGCCTTGATGTAGATATACATAGCTTTCTGATTGTCGGTTGTATCTTCTTCCACAGATTGCTCTTAATCTCATATTATATCCTCTCCTAACAAAACAAAAGCTTGCGTTAAAATATTTTCTTGAAGATGACATTTGAGTCTGCTTTACGAAATTTTCATGTTTACGGTACACACCATAATAAATATATGATTAGGGCATTGAGAGCTTCCAAATATCTATTAATAAACTATTTAAGTGATAAATCATTTTTAGAACTTTCTTGGTAATTTTAAAATCTGAAGAGTATTTGTATTTATAAATTATCAAAGCTTAATATTATATAGATTGGTTTATTTGAAGAATATTGTGTTTTTTAATTTTTAGATTTGAATTTTAAAATTTTAGGGGTTAAATTCAATATTTTCACATCTATAAAAATCATTTAGAAAATAAAATAAAATGATAAAATTGGATGGGCAACTTAATGCATAGAGATAGCTGGATAAATAAGTATAAGAAATGAATTATTTGAATAAATATATCATAAAAGAAAATGTACTCATCAATAGACAAACTAATAAATTAAAAGAATCTTCATCATGCAAGTCAATATGATTATCCTCAACTTGTTAAATCAATAGGCTAACTAATAAATTAAAAGAATCCTCATCATGCAAGTCAATATGATTATCCTCAACTTGTTTTATCTTTTTGTCTATAAGATATTGAATTTGACATTTGATATGCATCTATCCATAGAATGCCCATGTATATGATAACAATGACAAAAAGAACTTAGTCATATGTGATGTAAGCTTAGACATATCCTTTGGTTGTTAATTAGAGGTAAAACAATAAAAATGTGTTCTCAAAGATAATTAATAGACACATCCTCATTGCTCCCATAATCTAAATGTGATAATGATGTTAACTCATAAACACAAGGGAAAGAGCTAGAAATATTTTATATAAAAGAGGATTTCCAATAGAACATGCCTACATTTACACACAATAGCACAACATGAGGCCAATCATATTTCCCATGGTTTCACCAAATTGGGGTATAGATGTCTTATCGTGGAAATGACTTGAGTCAAATACACACCCATTGATCCAATTCATGGAATTGAATACAGGATCTAGAGATCAACAATGCCAATCTCATTCATGGAATTGAGTCAAATACACACCCATTGATCCAATTCATGTAATTGAATAAAGGATCTAGAGATCAACAATGTCAATTGCTTCTCTCTCCTCGCTCGGTGGATGATTATGAGCTTTCCTGGCTGGTTGTGTTGAGAAAGAAGAAGGGCTCCCTCTATCTGTAGCTGCTTCTCGGCCTTAGGTTAAGGGAGTCAATTTGGTCCTCCCTAATTTTGGGGTTGTCTATTCCTCACCAGTTGTTCGACAACTGTCTGTTAGTTGTTTCTGTGTGAGGTATGTTCTTTTCCTAGTTCATTATTGATTTGAACTAGCTTCTTTTTGGCCCTTTGGGCTCTTTGTATTAAGGGTACAACACTTTGAAAATGTTGCTTATCTTATCAAAAACAATGCCAATATCATAATAGTGATAAAGGGGATTAGAATGTGTGATGTCATGATCTAAATTTACACACGAATATGCCACTTATAAGATAATTATTGAATTTTATAAACTCTAATTGGAGTGGGTAAACATAATGAAGAAGGGCATGAGTGAGTTTGACCATTACAATAAGAAAATTAATGAATAAATTCAAATCATATTGATTTTGAAAAATTAAATAGTTCAAAACATTGAGGATTGCTTAAATATATAAATTTAAACTTTCATTAAGGTTAGTCAAATCATATAGTTTTTCAAAAACTAAATAGCTCAAAACATCTAATTATTTTCATCTAGATTCATCCATATGTATTATGGAATTATACTCTTCTACTCACATGATATATTTTTGTCTACTCAACACATGGCCACACCCTTTTCCAACCCTTGGTCATGTGGAGACAAGGCGTCAAAGCCTAGGGGGCTAGAGACCCCCCTTTTTCCTTTTAATTCCATTATAAATCTATTTTACATAAATATGCATAATTGTTTTACCCCTTTGATCAAATTCTCAAATTTTATAGTCATTAGAAAGATGGCTTAAAGATCTTCAATATGGAATAGACCATTTTTAAAATTCAACTTCTAGCATTAAGTAAAATTTCTCAAAATTTATACTTTTTTAATAATTTTCAAATGGTCTTAACATTTGCTTACAAACTTGAATTTTGGTGAATTTAAAATAAAGTTATCAAAAAATCACAAGGAATCTACTGGTAGAGTCCAATTTTTATGATCTACTATTTCTTTTATGATTTTATATTTATCACTTGAATGAAGAATAAATCTAAAAGTACTAATTCATGGTTTTGTAAGACATGTTTTTTAAGATTGTTTTAGGCCTTTTATTTTTTTGTTGATTTTTCTTTATTTTCTTTCTCACCATTGAATAATCTAGTTGAATTTTACTCACATTTTTATTCAGGTTTAAAATAAATGAGTGTTTTATCCATAAGGTACACTTACTTATGCTCTCCTCTCACACTCTAGGGTGATCTTGAGGATAAAAAATAAGTGGCTTATTGTTTTATTTTATAGAGTCCTACCTTGGTTTTTATCACAAAGAGGATGACCTCAACCACATATTGTAGTAGGGTATAAAAACGGGGGAGAGTTAAATTTATACTTAATCTATCCATCATTGTGTTTGGTAGTGTTGAATGCACACAAGACAACTGAGAGGGGTGGTGAATCAGTTGTACATTAAAATTTCAAGACCCTCATAAATACTGAGATCCACATCAACTTAAATAACTCTTAATCTTTAAGAATGATTTAGAATGAAAGAAAATAATAGAAAATGAAACACATCAACACCATGCATAATAGAACACCAGATTTAAATGGAAAAACCAAGAAGGGAAAAACCACGGTGAGGATTAGCTCACAATATAAAGTAATTATTGCACCAAATATAAAAGGCTCACTACTAGAGGGATGACTACCCAAAAGAAAGATGGGATCATTGACAAAGGCTCAATGCCAGAATACAAAAAAGAAGTAAGAAGAATGTTATAGTGAGAAATCCATTTGAATGCATCAAAAAAATCCACCATAGCATCACCAACACATTCATAGCCTTCCCAAAGATTTTAGACACCTTTTTCTCACTACTAGTATTCTAATCACAACTTTGCAATTTGCATCACACTCTTCATGAATAAATTCTCCATTAACTTCATAACTTATCTATACCTTCTTCAACCTTGAAAACTTTCTCCAAGGTCAATTATGCACCTCAATTGTGAAAATTCAAATTAGGTTGGCACCAAAACACTCCCACGGTGGAAAGGAATGAAGGTGGACCACACCACACCTTAACTCATACCTAATTTCATTCATACACGCCATGCCACACATCCTCAATCACCGAAGAAAATCTAAAATTAGTGTAAACACCCAAGGTCAAAGAAACCTATGTTAGCACCATTAACATTTGAGTACACACTTACTTAAATGCAAAGATGACTCACAAACCACACACCACACTTGAACATAATCTGGAATATTCCACAAATACCAAATCCAACAAATTCCTTTGCAACAACTTTCACTTGAAGAATGTACACACCTAGTACACTCAAACAACCTTCCATACTCTATTACTCAAGAAAAAAACTTTTGAAGCACCAAACCACAAAAAAACTTGACTATAGGTAGATATGATCATTATCATCACACTTCTAGAATCACAAGACTAGAAACCAAACTATAGAGAAATGCTAAGCAATACCATTTCTCCTAGACACCACTTCAACACAGTTCACACACTAGTGAACACAACTTTGTCTGCACAAAGAGCCAAACTAATAAATTCTAGATATAGAATCTTTGAACACCTCTGATCAACATATTTGAACCACATAAGCAGATATTTAATACAGAAGAAATGTGGAGCCAAACCAAAACACCACTCTATACACTAGAACAACTCTGCAACACATAATTTCCTTTTTTATTCATTTTTTCTTAAAAGAACTTGAAAACCAAGAACTAGAGACACATACTCATCATCTTCAACACTTCCTCATCATCATCAAATCAATTGCAACTCAACTATACATCCATAGAATCTTATCAAATTAAAGCAACACTAGAGGTTGACACCAGTAGCACTTACTAGTGAAAACATAATGAAACTAATCAAATAATCAACACAACTAGTCATCAATGACAACACAAACACAATCCTACAAAAATCTCCCCAAGCTTGTTGAAATTTATGACAACACCAACTACTCATACTTGCAACAATATCCCCATTTTTTATTGGTGGAAACACATGATGTGAAAAAACATCAACAACAAACATAATATCTCTGATTACCAACATATTGCTCCATACCAACTCTCTTTCTTTCTTTCTCACATTACTCTCTTAGATACACTATTCTTTCCCCCTTTCATAACATTTTTCACATTTCTTTTCTCACCCCCTTTAACATCAATGGAAAAGGACAACACATCTTGCATCTCTTTCTCCCTTTGACATTGAACATACACATTTTCTCTCTTTACTATTATGCATGCTCTCACTTAGGAGCACACAAAAAAATGCATCAAACATCAACAATTGCACATACATTTGAAAAAGGACAACACCAAATTGCATCAACACTTACTCCCCTTGACTACAACAACCAACAAAGCCACTATCTACTCCCCTTTAGAGGTAGCCTCCAACATTAGTCTAGAACACAAAATAAATATTGAAATCCACTGGACTGATGCATATGCATATCCTTATGCATCTAGTTCAAGGAGGGGTAATAACCCCTAACTTCTTTCGGAGATACTCAAAAGTATCCTTAATTAGAGCCTTAGTGAAAATATCAGTAACTTGATCCTTTGTAGGCACATACTCAAGCTTCACTTCATTCTTTGTAACCTTCTCTCTCAAAAAGTGTTACCAGATTGAGATATGTTTTGTTCTTGAGTGCATCACCAGACTCTTTGAAATGTTAATAACACTTGTATTATCATAGAAAATATAAATCAGTTCATCATATACCACTTTGATATCCTTTAAGGTTTATCTCATCCACAACACCTATGTGTAGCAATATGGTGCTACAATATATTTTTCTTTTGTAGTAGATAATATATTGAATCTTGCTTCTTGCTTAGCCAAAACACCAATCCACATCCAAGAAATAATGCACCACCACTTGTACTTTTCTTTTCATCCACACAACCTGCCCAATCTACATCTGTATAAGTACTCAAAGAGAAATCAATATCTTTTGGATACCACAAGTCATGTTCTAGAGTGCCCTTCAAGTATCTAAATATCCTCTTCATTGCTACAACATGTGACTCTCTAGGTTCTTCTTGAAATCTAACCACAAGACAAACTTCATGCATGATATCTAGTCCAGTAGTAGCTAGATATAATAGTCCTCCAATCATCGATATGTACTTTCTCTAATCAGCCTTAGGAGATTCATCATTCTTACTTAGTTTGTAGCAGTAACCATAGGAGTACATAATAGTTTAGAATATTCCATTCCAAAATTCTTCAACATTTCCTTAACATGCTTTGATTTTGAAAATAATATATCTTTCTATGTCACATTGATTTACAGTCCAAGGAATAAATTCATCTCCCCAAACATAGACATCTCAAACTCTTTCTACATCTCTTCTATAAATTTCTTGCACATAGCTTCATTTCCTCCAAGTTTATACAATCAACATACACAACTACAATCAAGATTTGATCTTTTTCAAATTTGAAATAAGATTACTATCTGTGGTACATTTATTGAAACATTTTTGTATCAAGTACTTATCCAACCTTGCATACCAGGCTTTGTGAGCTTACTTCAATCCATATAATTCCTTCTTCAATCTGCAAACCATATCTGGTTTGTTTGATAACTAAAATCCTTCCAATTGTTCAATGTATACCTCTTCTTCCAACTCAACATTCAAGAAAGTAGACTTCACATCCATCTGATAAACCTTGAAATCTTTGTGTGTTGCAAAATCCAAAAATATCCTGATAGATTCCATTCTTGCCACCAGAGAAAATTTATCCTCAAAATGTATTCCTTCTACTTGTGAGTAGCCCTTACACACAAGCCTTGCCTTGTTTCTTAATACTCTATTCTCATTTAGTTTGTCTCAAAATACCCACTTAGTTCCAATAACATTTTTGCTTTTTGGTCTTGGAACAAGCTCCCAAGTATGATTCTTCACAATCTATATTAGTTCTTCTTCCATACCATTGATCCAATACTCATCCTTGCATGCTTCAATCGTTGTTTTAGATTCAATTTTAGAGAGTAAACATAGGTTTTACCTGTTAGAAACGAAGATCAAACATGCAAACTAAAAGGCCTTCCACAAAAGGGAAAAACAATAAAAAGAAAGAGCTTTGCATGAAGATGTGAAAATTGATATATTCAGAATTAAGATATTACAAGAGATGATTTTCTTTATAAAAGCAATGTATGCAACCCTAATATTGACCTAAAAGGGAAACCCTAGTGTGCACACTTAATAATTAATCAATTATTAATGTGCCTAAGTTTAGCTTAAGTAACGAAAGGAATACATGACTTAATTAATTAACCAATATGATATAATTAATTAAGTGGAATAACTTATTACTCTAACACCCCCCCTTAAGATGAACTTAGGAAGTAGCTAAAAACCTAGAAAAAAGATGCATGAAAGCAAAGATGGGTCCCAACAACTAGGCCTGATCAAGTACCCATTTACAAATGCAAGAATGAGGTAGAGAAGAAAAACCCAGTGGGACAAAACCCCCCTACAATGAGATGACATGCTACAAAGAAGCACTGGAATAACACTATGGAGTAACACTGGAACCGAAATCCGGCAAGCAAGGAAAGATACTTCTGTTTACAAAAAACCATATCGGAATCATAATAATACAACAACAGAACCGATGCCATGGAACACTTGAAAACTCCAAACAAGAACAACCCTAGAATCTATGAAGCAACAGTAGATAAAATGAATGATGTATTACTAAAAATGAAGTGCAAAGATTCAAGTTGCACCCTCCCAACTGCCAAAATATCCAAGTAATCTCCGAAACACCCATCGGGCCAAATCTGGAATAATGATAAACTTGGGATAGATACAAAAAAAAGTGCATTAACATCAACATCGATCTCCTCAATACATTTCCAATGCCGCAAAGATAGCGAAAATCGGAGATCATGGCAAAACGTTATGAGCTCAGAAGTGATAAATGAACATTTGACTTCAAATAGAAATAAATGCAGCTAAATAGAAAAATAATGGAAAATAAACTGCACCACAGTAAAGTGCTCAGAACTAGCTTTTCGACGATATCTCGTTTGCTCGATTTGGATACTGTATGCCCAAGTTATGCCAAAAACAAAAAAAACTCTTGATGGTAAATCAGGGCTAGGAGGGGGCAAAGAGGGTCGTACGGCCGCTAACGTCAGCACTTCATGCAAAAAAGTTTGACGGCCATCTGGTCATCGCCGCAAAAAATCACTCCCCCTGCAAAAAAAACTTTTGACAGAGCCCCTGGTCACCATATGACCGCGCGGTGTGGGCTGTAGTCGGTCGAGGGTTGGGCGCATAGCACTCGGTCCCCCATGTGACCACAACAGGTGTTGGCCGAGCCCGCGGGGCCTGTCGGAGGAGGGCAGAGGGATTTGGCGGCACCGCCCGGTGGCTGTCGGGTGGCACAACAGTGGCACCTGGCTTGTAAACTGGAGGCGTCGGTGGTAGTCCCAAAAATCACATTTCTTTTTTAATTTTTTTTAATTTTCATGAAATATTTGCCTCATACGGCTCCCTGGCAAAATTTTTTTGCCTCAGAAACCAACTTCTCATAAATCAACAAAACGAAGGGTGATCTTAGGGTTTTTGGCCACTGCAAACGCGATGGTGACCTCCGTTTGTGCTCAAAATGCTCCAAAAAAATGGCTACCTCCAAAGCTTCCAAAAAATCATCAAACTTGAAACCCTCACAGATCTGGCAAACGATGACCAAAATCAGTAAAATTAAAACCAATCTTGACTTTTTCCAATGCTCTGAATCCAATGGTGAAGCCCGATCTGATCCAAGACACTGCATAAATGAAATCAAGGCATGATACCCTCGAGGAACCCCGAACAAACTCTGCTATGATTTTCTCCAGAATTTGAGAAGGGGTTGCATGTCAAGGCTTTGATACCATGTTAGAAACCAAGATCAGACATGCAAACCAAAAGGCCTTCCACAGAAGGGAAAAACAATAAAAAGCAAGAGCTTTGCATGGAGATGTGAAAATTGATATATTCATAATTAAGATATTACAAGAGATGATTTGCTTTATAAAAGCAATGTATGCAACCCTAATATTGACCTAAAAGGGAAACCCTAGTGTGCACACTTAATAATTGATCAATTATTAATGTGCCTAAGTTTAGCTTAAGTACCTAAAAGAATAAGTGACTTAATTAATTAACCAATATGATATAATTAATTAAGTGGAATAACTTATTACTCTAACATTACCTATTCTTCTATCATAGCAACTTTTCTTCTTGTCAACACACCCTAGCTTTTGTCACTAATGATCTGATCTTCATGATGATTCTTCTGTAATACTTAGGATTTATAGGGATCTTTTTTGGAGCTTCTTCCTCTTCAATCTAAACTTCTTTCACCTTGCCTTCATCTCTATCATTTTCTCTGCAAGAAGACTCGTCTAATTCATATCCATCTATCACCAAAAAATTCTTTTGTAAGTCTTCGTCCACTTTGACATTTGCACTTTCAATAACCTTCTTTAACCTTTTTGTGTAACACCGGTAATCTTTTATTCTTGTACAATATCTAAGAAATATACCTTCATTAGATCTTGTATCAAGCTTTTGTTGGCATAATATTGTAATTGATGTAAAAATTTATCATTGATGTCAAATGACAGATCAATGAAGGCCCGGATGTCATTATTCTTAGTAGATTAGGTTTTGGAAGAGTTGGTGCAATATGATGGAGAAAAGAGCATGTTTTATATAATTGCAATGTTGCTCAAAAAGATGCAAAGTTATCATGAAATGTTATCACAATTTTTTAGAGGTCACTTCCAATGGTCAAAGGAGAAAACTAAGGCCTAATTCAATGGGTTTTTCGAGAGATTTCCATTGATGTGATTTTCATATCTTGGAGACAAAAATGGTTCGCAAAATTATTTTATGTTTTCTCTCAGATAAATTAATGTTTTACAAATAAACCCTAGGTGTTGCAGTCATGGCGATGAACATATTTTCTATTTTGATGTTGACTATTTATAAGTGGTTGCAATTTTCTTAAGTCATCACTTAATCCATTAGTGTCATCTAGGAAGCAACCCATTTGCTTAGTGTTACCGGTTGGTTCGACAGAGTGTCCATCACAATGATCCTTCACATCGCGGTTTGTGTTCACTATGACGATGTCTAAATTGCGACATGTTATTTTCCCTTGAATAAGATCAATGGTGCATGTTGATGCTTGTAAGATCAGATGACTATCACAATTCTCCTTAGCATCACAGATTGAACTTTATAGTGGTCAATTCTTTGTGTGATGTGTGATTAACTTTGATAAATGATAGTCATTAAACTGGATTAGATCGAATGATTCCCTACTACCCTCCAGTGTGTATGGTGGGTTCCTGTCTAGCCCTTGCATGATTGTAGGCTAATGACATGTGGATAGTGGGACTAACAAAAAGTGGAAAGATCTCAATAGTGGAAGATGATATCATCAGTTACATGTGGCGAATTATGATTGCATCACATCCTTACTTCACATTGGTTTTGTGAAGCAAAGAGGTGTTAGGTGTTATGTGATATGTGAAGTAAGTGTATTATGACATCAACCAAGATAGGTGGCAGCATCTTGCTATCCTACTAAAGATTCGGTGGCTCCTTGGTTAGCCTTGCAAGAATGCATGATAGTGACATGTGTTCCCTATGAGATAGGTGGAAATGTTCTATTGCATCACATGGATCCTTTATATCATAGAAAAAAATTTAGATCTCAAAGCATTAGTGTGATGGATATATTCCATATAATATAGATCAATGAATCAGATTTAAGGATGGTCAATCGAATGGTGATTGCATTAGCTCTTCACATCGTGGGAATGAAGAATGATGCTCCAAGAAAAGTTGTGATACACAATGGTGATGAAACGATGTCAATTAAAAGGGTTTTCATCACACAATTGTGTTTTAAAGTTGAAAGATTAAATGAGGGATGATGGATTGTGGCATGAAGATTAGACATCAATGGCCCAAGTTTAAAGTTGAAGACATTTAATAGTTATGAAAGTGTGAATAAAGGTTTCGACTGTAAAGTGACATTGTGAATTAATTTAATTAGTTTATCAACTCTAGTGACCAATTTAAATGGTGACATGATATGTAGAGCAATGACATAGACTACAAAGGTGATCGAGATCAAGATCAAATTAGATATACAAGCATATGGCATTAAATGCATATCAGGTTTATGGTTTTGTAGGTTTCTATGTTTAGCAAATTCAATGAACCTAAATTTGGTGATGTGTGTATGGCTAGGTGGATAAGTGGCTTGCTGAAGAATATATTGTGTAAACCCTAGTAGATAATTTATACAGGTGTGTGTACAAAGCTCAATGTAATGATTGTGGTTCAGTGAAGGTATGAAAATAAAAGACAAACAGAATTTGGCTAAGTTTGAATAGATGTTGTAATGTAGTGTGAGCTCTTGAGATGGACAGAGAATGCACTAAAAAGAAATGGGAAAGTATAGCAGATTAGTGTACATATGAGCTCTTGAGGCAGACAAAGAATGCACTGAAAGAAAAGGGAAGGTGAAAAATAGAGAGAAATATAAGGTAGAGATTTGTGTTGTAGAGGTAGCAACAAAGAATTGAGCATTTTCAAACATGGTTACAACATTTAATTTTGTTCAATAGAATAATTTGTATTACTATCATTGTAAATTTGATTGGTGGGTGCAATTAGATAACTGGGTAGGTGCTCAATATAGGGAGTTGGTGCTTCCTTCGAGTGGGTGCTCCTAAAACTAGGGGATTGGTTTCTCCTTAGTGTTGGTGCCCTTAAACATTGTACTCAAAAGATATTCATTATGAGGTTGTATTGGGAAAATAGATCCTAACAGTTGTTCTCACCGTGGTTATTCCCATCTTGTGTTTTCCACGTATATCTTGTGCTGTGATTTTTTGTGTGTGCATGTTTATCTCTTTGCATGTTTAGTTTTAATCTAAACTGAAAGATCTAAAAGGAGTTAATAAACTCTAAGTATCAAGGGTTATATATTTGAATTGATCTACTAATTCAGCCCCCCTCTCAGTAGATTGTTGTGTTCCAACAATTGGTATTTGTAAGTGTGAAATAAGTATGACAATAAATACACCTCTTAATGCGACATTATATCAAGATTCTATATTAAACTAATTTAAAACAAGAAACTTGAAAGCATCTCATTGTCTCCTATCTCTAAAGATTTATCAAGTCAAGAAGCTCTCAGATTTAATAAGACACTATCACTGTTAAAATGACAATTTAAAGAATGAAATGATGCTGATACAATGATCTAATCCTGTATGATAATATCTAAATGATAAAAGGAAGCTAATTTAATCTATGCTTGACATGAAACTGATGGATGAAACCTACATTATGCAACCATGATTATGATTCTAAAATTCTATGATACTATGATTGCTTGATGATTGCTTGATGCTATTGCTGCAGAGTAAGTTTGCATAAAAATTGGGATCCTTTATTTGTTGTACAGGGTTGTATTTATAGATTTCTAGGCAACACACTTGCATAGGGGCAGCAAACAGAGGTTTGGATTCAATCTAGAGGATTGAATGGTGAGAGATGAAGAAGCTGGAGAAGATTTTGGGACTGGTTCCCACCCATGAAAACACCAGGCAAGAGGATAGGAAGAATTGATGGAAGAGGATTGAGAGATTGATTCAAATTTATCTCCAATTTGTCTCCAAATCTTCCCATGAAGATTGAATCAAGCAATTTAGATATAAATTTGACATAAATTAGACATATGATATCTAATTTGGTTTTGAGAAAATAGAGGAATTTGATTTATGCCTTTATTTAAATATTTTGATTTATTTAAATTAGCAAAAGGGAAATAAATAACTTAATAAAATAAACTATAGAAGGTGTTTATTAAATTAGAATGGAACAAAATGATAATTAAACAAAACAAGTATTTAAACCTTGTTTAATTTATTTAAATGATGTGATAAAATAAAATAGGGGAAATTGATAATTAAATAAAACAAAGTATTTATTTTTGTTTATTTAATTAAGATGAAATAATAGAAGAATTTAGAAGAATTTAAATGTGAATTTAAATGTGAACTATATAAATAAATATTTCTATTTATTTAATAGTACAGGAATTTAGGATAATTAATCAAATAAGTCGTATTCAATTAATCAGATTCTCCAGACCAATTTTAGGTGTATACATTTTGCCCCTCTTTGAAGTGATGTGTTTACACATTGCTTCAAAGAAAATTTTGCTGCTGTTGCTAATATCGACGAAAAAATATCAGTATGCCCCAAACATTGATTTTCAGGTGATTGATGATAATATGCCCCCTTGGGAGATAAATTCATGATTTGTTGATTTTTTTTTGGATTTCTTAGAAATTTTTAATTTTCTAATGATTTTTCAATGATTTGATAAAGATTTGATGATGAAATAATTTATCTCCCGATAATGATGAAAAAAGTTTCCCCTTGGATGAATTTCAATTAATCTCCCAATAAAATTAATTAAAAAGTTAAAAATCCCACAAAATTCCACCTTTAAGAAACTAATAAAAGGTCAAAAGGTCTTTTTCATACTCATTTGTGAACTGACTTTTGAAATATTTGTGAGAGACATTTTTGAGCCACTTGGAGTAGGATGCCGATTCCTTACCACAACCACCAGTTCAAGCGTGTGCGACATCATCAACACCCAACCGCTTATGGACCTCCGGTATGTACCCATAATCCTCCTTGTATTTTGTGCAATTTTGATTTTCGTGTCTTTTTTCACATTTTTAATTTTTTGTAGTTTTAGCACTTCAAGTACGCACTTTAGCGCTTTGCACTCTGATGTAATGCTCCTAGGACCTGTTTTAGCACTTTTGAGAATTAGTGTTTCCGTTAGATTTGTTAGCACTTTGATAGGATAGATTAGTGCTTTGAAACTAGTAGCGCTTTGATAGGATAAATTAGCGCTTCTATAGTTTAAATTAGCGCTTAGAGGGTTTTAGCACTTCGAGATATTGTTTCGGCACTTTGACCTTCCAAAATGGTGCTTTGATTGATGTGGCACTTTGATAGCATGTTATAGCACTCCTGAGTGATAAAAGAGCGCTTCTAGTTTTTTTAGCGCTTTGAATGCCTGTTCTAGCGCCTCCAAGTGATGAAATAGCACTTCTGATTTTTTAGCGCTTTGAGTAACTGTTCTAGCACATCCAAGTCAGATTTACAAAATTTGTCAAATTTTAAACTTGATTTTGTCGATTTTGATCATGGCCACTCTTTGATTTGATATGATTTGATGATCAAATAACCCTGATGATTGATTTTGATGTTAGATAAGACTTTGATTATCCTCATGATAGGTGAGGAATAAAATCAGTTTTGATGAACCTCATGATAGGCGAGGTTGATTTTAAATAAATTGACCTCATGTAGATGAAGTACAATTTAGATTGATAATGATGACCTCTTGATAAATGAGATTTGATTAGATTTGATAGGATAATGACATGTGATTTTTGACATAGTGTACTGATTTAAAACATTTCATGATGATAGGAGCGTCTAGGTAACCTCTAGGTTTGAGAGCGTTTCCCATGGACATTTGATTTGATTCCACAGTTGACACCAGATGAGACACAAATTATTATTTGATGTGGTCTTGGTTCTCTTCTTGACATGCCCCAGATTAGGATTAATCAGGGTCTCCTCATAGCATTAGTTGAGCGGTGGCACAATGACCACAATACCTTCCACCTACCTACTGGCAAGATGACAGTCACTCCAGAGGATGTATAAAGGATATTTAAAATGTCGTTTGTTGGGGAGATTGTAGCATATGATTCACATGAGGCTGGTGGGATAGATGCTCTCCATAGAGGTTTTTAGGATAATCACATTGTAGGATTGTGGGTTTGGTGGTGTACGATGGCCGATGCTTATGCTACTTTACCAACAATGCTTGCTGGATTCATTGGAGGTTTGCTTTGTCCTGATCGTAGGTCACAGGGATGCTCTATTGGTTTGGGCCATGTACTTGAGAGCATGGTCATGCATGGGACCAGATATGCTTTGGGGATGTGCATGCTAGTACATCTTTATCATGATTTACATTTAGTTGTATATTTAGGAGGGCGTAGCTTGTCAGGGGGAGTTACTTTACTTCAGGTTTGGGCATGGTAGCATATTGCTATCATGTGACCACTGCCAATATGAGATAGACCTACTACCAGGCCTTATGTTTTTAGATACATAGGTCGACTTACCTATTGTGCACTTTTTGCACACACGCCCCACTGAACATAGGGACCCTCTTTCTTGCTCTTTTTTTTTCGTTCTTGGTCTTTTGGACCCTTTGTTTTTTGGGGATTTGGTTGTCCTGGCATGTTCCAATTGGTTATCCTATTTGTGCAAATGCCCCTTGAGGGAGGCACTTTGAAAATTTTGCATTATGGGATCTATCTAGGGTTTTTCTCTATTTTTGGAAAAATGCCCTTGGAGCGAAATTCCCCGAACACCGTAGAAACCTGATGGAGGCTGCTTTGTATTATTTTCCAAAAATTTTGGGACTTCGTGGAATTCTGCCTGGACTAGATTTTCCTAAGATTTTGTCGTGCCTTCATATCCTTGGGTTTGTTGTTTTATCGGTGCATTTATGTGCCTCATACGGTCTTGAAGTTTGCCTTTATTGAGTTTATTTTCATTTTATCAGGAGGTTTATGTCATTTTCCTTATTATGAGATTTGAGGAATTTTATTTCAGATTGCTGCTACTGAGTTGTGCGTGTGAGCTTGTGGTCGAGGGTTGCAATCGAGCTTTTTGGTGATCGCTTGCTTTCTGCCCTGATTTTCTGGTTCTCTTATCGACTGCCACTACTTCGATTTCTTTGTCCTCATGGTATGTACATACTACCCTACCTTTTGATGAATGAGTTGAATATGCTTTAAGGTTTGTGGGTATATGCTTTGAGCTAGGATATCGGTGTGGTATGGTCTGGTAGCAGTGCTAGGGTATCCAATTGCTGGCTTGATGCCCTAACTTTTGGCTCGCGCCTCCTCTCCTTCTGCATGATTGCATTTTAGGAAGGTTTGCCATTTCTTTGCCCCACCTATTTTTGAGCTTCCCTCTCTTGAGCTCTAGTTTAACGTGAAACTCCCTAACTTGTGGTGAAACCGTGTCCTGGCGAAGTGCGACTTATTGCTATCATCCAATTCAATAATCGCCCTATCATTAGTTGACTCATGTGGGAAGAAAAAGTAAAGTGAAATAAAAAAATTAAGATCTGAGTTGTGTTGACACGGTGATTTCCTAGGGTTTCTTTCATTGAAATCCTCCCTTTTGTGGAGTGGATCCTTGTTGTTTGATTCGAATCTGGATTGTTTATCTTGCAGTATAATTCATTTGAATCCTAGGAGAAATCCCCTATTCATTTGATTGATCTAGGTGAAATCCTAGAGAAGTCAAATATTTTGGGTTTTCGAGTCCCTTGCGGATTTCTTTTATCTTGGGATTTCCCCGAATTATCCATCACCTTGTCGATTTCCCAAAAATGGGCTCAAAGTGTGAAAATTGCATTGACTTCATGAAATTTTGTGCCTTCGGGATTTTCTCGAAATTTCTTGGTCCCTTCATTTTCCCAGAATTTGCAAATTGTTGTCATTTTCGCGGATTTCCATCCCTAGTGGATTTCCCCGAGATTTGATTGAAAATGGAGAATTGAAAGAATGTATGAAAGTTTGGTTAATAATTATGCATATCATGATTGATTTAACTTGTTCTAAAATGTATCATGTGATTTATTGGTTAATTTTATTGATAAAATGATGGATTGGATGTCTCTTTGTGGTTGTTTCACTGGATTCTGCCTAGTCCGAAATTTCCTAGAATTCCTCTCCAGCCCGGATTCTGCGAGAGGGATGAAAACCTGAACTTTATAATGAATAATTCTTATGGGGTTTTTGGGGGATTTTTCTCATTAAGGGATTTTCTTAAGGAATGAGTATATCATTTGTAATGGATCTAATTGAACTTTGTGCTATGATGAATCTTATTTTGGTGTCTTTGTTGTATGCAGGCAAAATCAAGTCAGGTGATTGCTAGGCAGAGTAAGGGTAAGGAAATGAATCCAAATCCCGAGGGCTCAGCTATCTCTGAGGTAGAAAGAGTTAAGATGGATTTGAAGAGCAGAGTCCCTAAGAGAAAGCTGACCTTCATTTGGTCAGGGATCACTGATACAAATTTTTGGCTATGGGATTATGAAGAATTTAAGGAAAGAATGGCAACACAAAATCTCTCCTTGTTGGCCAGAAAAACATTGGAGACTGGGTTGGCAGATGTTGTTGAATTTCCTTCTATAGTCCAATGTTATAAGATAGTGCTTGAATGTGCCAAGCACTATGACAAGGGCACATAGAGGATAGTTTCTCCTCAAGGAAGAATTGTTGTAAATCTCAATCCCGTGTCCATTTGCTCAGACCTTTGACATGCCTGATAGGTCTCATGTTGTGGTGTTTGATATGGACGTAGCAAAGAAGTATTATGATGAGAATGCTATCAAATCCCAGCATGTTGTCAATTGTTGGTTGGAGAAACCCAAGTCCCACTTCTCCAAGTTACCCAAGCAACTATTCAGAGGTAAATTTAGGAAGGAATACTATGATTCTATCAAAATCCTCAGTAGAGTAATAGGATTGAAAAGTGCAGGAATGTTTGAGAATTGGATGTTCCATGTCATTGCAAGGATGGAATAGGGTATAAACTACCACTGGGCATGCATTATAAGTTCTATGATACATGATCAAATGTGTAATGTTTCATAGACAAAGACCTTCACAATGACCTCCTATTTGGTGTATGCACTTGCAAGGTATCACCCATACAAGGGACTAGGCAGGATGTAATTTGTGAAGTGTACCCACAATTACAATTGGATGGCACAAGTTATAGAAGGGTGAATGATGCATTCACCATGTACATCACTAGGCTTCTACAGGGTGCAGAGCATGTTCAGATTTTAGAAAAGGCCAAGGAATTAATCAAGAGGTTTGGAGCCTAGTTTATCCAGTTTCCAACCTTTTCATAAATCATAATTGATGGCTATCAGAGGGCTCCATACAGACTCCCTAGGTACCTCATGGATCATGTTTAACTCTTGGAGATCACAAGGTAGATATGTGACTTTGATGTAATTGTGAAGAGGGAGAAGCACAAGACCGGATTTGGTAGTGACTTTCCTTTGAGGATAGGCAGTGGTGAGGCATGCCCTTCTATTAACTCAACCCATTCTTCTAAAGAAGATATGAGTACTCTTGGTCTCTCCTTCCATTCCAAGAGATCTAGATTTGACATAACTGGTGAAGCACAGAAGAAGGCCAACAAAGAGTACAATCACAAGGATGACATATAATACTATTGGGCTAACATCAGTGATGAGTTTGAAGTCAGAAAGAAGAAGTTCTCTAGGCTACCAGTGAACTTGGTCCAGCCATACAACATAAAGTCCATTCCAGATCAAGTTGAGGAGGATGGAAATCTGGTTCAAGGCCATAAATTTGAAGCTATGAAGGATAAGCCAGTTGGAGAGGTGGATTGGCTGGAGGAGGAGAAGATAGAGTTAGAACAAATCATGACTCCAGTAATCAAGTACACCAAGCTATGGATCGAGCACAAGATATTGGAGTTGGAGAGCGAGGATGTGTAGTGCACCTATGATCTAATGGGAGACTTGGAGTCTCACTCTACTTCTAAAGAATCACCTGAACATGACCCCAAAGGTAAAACCAAGGTGGGCTCTCCTTTCAAGATTAAAATTAAGGATGCTCAGGCAGAGGAGGCAGGAAAACAAAGAAGGCCTATAGCCAAGAAAAGGAAACATGTCTCAAAGAAGAAGAAGGCTGAGAAGGATGAAGAAGAAAAGGAGGAAGTGGATGCCAGTGTCCCTTTGCCCAAGAAAAGGAGAATTATGAGGTTTTCACAAAAGGAAAAGGAAACCTCTAAGGTAGATAAAGAAGTTGAACCCCCGATGGTAGAATTAGAGAGCGAGAGAGAGAAGACATAGGTATATACTAGGAGGTCAAGGACTCCATCTCCCAAGGATAGTGCACCAAAGGCAAGTGTTCCCATGACTGATCCTATCACTAAAAATTAAGATGTCCCTCCTCATGAGATTGGCAATGTGCCAAATCAACCAAAGGATGCCGAGGATCCCCAGGATCAGGAAGGAGAAGAATTCCAAGAGTGAGAACTCTATAATGTTGAGGCTAAAATGGAGAAATTTATGCAATCTCCTTTGGTGGCTTATGGGGATTCACCTGCAGAGGTTCATGAGGATAGACCTCCTCAGAAGGAGGACATACCAGCTAAGATTCCCTCACTATTACATTAAAAAGGGGAGCATGACAAAGGAA
Source organism: Sequoiadendron giganteum (assembly GCA_007115665.2). Lineage (NCBI taxonomy): Eukaryota > Viridiplantae > Streptophyta > Pinopsida > Cupressales > Cupressaceae > Sequoiadendron > Sequoiadendron giganteum. Next base: position 229,911,962 of record CM021102.1, on the reverse strand, counting down.
AAGAAGATACAACTGAGAAGATTCCTGAGAAGCAAAGTTTGGATGAAGATGCATCCAAGGTTCAATAGGATGCAGTAGGGCAAGATGATGTACAGTTAGATTCCACAGTCCCAAGATGGTTGGACAAGGAGTTAAAGAGAAAAAATCATGGTGGATGATACTCCTCCTAATTGGGATGAATTACTGGCAAACATAGGAAAGGAAAAGGTAAAGAAGAAAGCCAAGATTATCTCCAGAATTGAGAGGGATGAGGCAAATAACAGAGTGGTCCACATTTCTACTCCTCCTCCTAACAAGAACAAAGATGATGTGACTGGGAATGATTATAATGTACAAACTATCAATCTAGGGCATGCTTCCATGGAACATGATATTGAAGAATATGAGGGTTCCAGTGTTCTAATCCTTGGCCAATTAAGGAAGAAGGTGCAAACCAAGGAAGAATTGAAGAAGGAGAATGAAAAACTTAAAAGATATCTGCAAGAGTTGATGAAACCCTTGCAATCCATTAGCTCCTCATCATCTCCTGTAGGCTTCCTACCACAAGAAAAAATCCCTGAGTTAGAAAAGATGAAAGTCACTTCCCATGTTACAATAGGTTGGTTACAGGGAGTGCAAACTCAGGGAGACAATGCGATCAAGGATATTTTGTCAACTGGTGTGGATGCTATGAGATCAATTGACTGGTTGAAGAATGTACTGTCCTAGGACAAGGAAGATATGGATCTTTTGCTGCAAAAGGATAGAATCATCATGGACTACACCGAGGAGAAGCTGGTGGGAGATGGAATTCTTCCTTCTTCCAAAGAAAAAAAACCTTGGAAATGGTTCGAGGTTTTGTGGATAGGGCAAAGAGTTTTGAAGAAGGTGCATAAACAAGGGAGGCAGATTGAGGATGCCTTGATTGAAATTTACAAGTGCATCTCCTTCTTTGATTTTATGATAGGGAGAAAGAAGTTTGTACAAAAGCATCTAAGCTTGGAATAGTTGAGAAAATGGTGGGGAGAGGTGTATTCTCCAGTCAATGAGGACCAAGTCACCGAACATCTTCTGGATGATGCAGCTACCTACCTTGCAATAATTGATAAATACAAGACCCAAAAGGTGGATTGGGATAAGGTGATCAAGCAATCGAGGGACAACATTAAGTCCATGGAAAGAAGAATGAACATGTTAGTTATGCCACCTAGTGCCGACTTGGAGAAGGTATTTTTGATGATACAAGATAGGGTGAATCAAGATAAAGACAAAGGAGAGGGTAGTTAATGAAGCATCTCATTGGGATTTGTGCTTCCCTATTATTCCTCCTCTTCCTTTGCATGTATTGGGTTGGGTTATGTTGGCGATCCTAGGCCGACTTGGATGAAATTGGTGCATTTATTGCACATTTCATGTTATTTTTGAATTCCTCTTGGCCGACCTATTTTGGTTGTTTGATTATTGTAAACCTAATTTGGCCGACATACCTTGGGGGTTTTCTATAAGTTTGGCATTCTGCCTCATTTGTAGGGGGTTAGTTAGACAATTCTACATTGCAGCGAATTGTGATAAGAGAAAGAATTAGAGTTAGAATTTTGTTTATCTTTCAAGCAAGTGTTGTAACAGAAGATTGGAATTGTTGCCACTTTGGATGATTTAATACAAGTAAAGAAATTGTGATTTGGTGCCTTTCTTGTGTTGATTTTTATCTGGCATGGTTCTTGATATTCTATCTTTGAAATTGCTTAAGTTTATTTGATGTTAAATGATTTGATGATGTTTAGGGTTTTATGCTTGAAGTGTTTGCAGCAATCTCTAGTCCATACTTTTTGTAGTTAGATGATTGTTAGCTACTTTGCAAAGTTATCCTAGACTTAAAATTATGCTTAGTTCGATTAAAAATGCTTGTTCATTTCAATTGCAATAGGGTTGTCTTTAATGAATGTTCAGAATCTGAAAATCTCTAATACCTTAGAAGATTGCAGATTTATTTGGGTCAAACAACAGTTAGTTTCTGAGGGATTGGTCCATTTCGAGCATTTTATCATTTGCATTGTCAATCTTAGAATTGGAAGTAGTCTTAGAAATCTCCTTGAAGCCCTTATCTTTTGGTATATCTTTTATTATCTGGGTTAGATTTAGGATTTGATGTATCAACATATTGCTAGATCTGATAAATTCGAGTTCAACATTTGCTTGTAGTAAGGTCCCTTTGTGATTACCAGCATTTTCACATTATCTTTGAGTTTTTTTATTTGCATTGTCAAAACCTGACATTATAAACCTTGGGGTTATCTCTTTCTTCATAGAGATTTACCTTTCAAGAGAGATAGGATATCATATTCTATCTAAGTTATTGTTGTGCAGAAAACACCATCAATAGATTGGTGCTAGAAGGAGGGCCTAAATAAGCAAGCTAGAGTGTTTTCTAAATGCCATCTCTCCTGAAAGGCTCAGAAGGAGAACCAGATCTACTCCAGGAGAGGAGGAATTTCAATAATTGCATGTTCCTACTAGGGCAAGAAGGACCAGGAGAAGGGGAGAATCATTATCCACCTAGCCGTTCCCATCATCCCCATCATCCTCATCCTCATCATCCTCACCCTCATCCGATTCTAAAACCATTCCCATTCTGCAACCCCAACTAGCCATAAATCAGCCTTTACTGCCTCCACCTCCACCAATGGCTTTTTTGGCCAATAACCCATCTCCCTTGATCTTCAATAATTACAATGTCATGCCCAAGAACCCTGAGCACTTTTGCATGAAGTTCCATACCAATGATCCCAATAGGATGGTAGAGGAGAATATTAGGATTTTCCAGACCTGTCTGAGAGATAGAGGAATCAACGATGAGGATGTTGCATGTAGGATTTTCCCTTATTCCCTGGGGAAAGAGGCCTTTTATTGGTATAATCACTTACCTGCTACTTCTATCCATAATTGGACAGAACTGGAGACTGAATTCCTGTAAAAGTTTAAAATTTCCATTAGTGCTAATGAGCTCTACATGCAGTTTACCAGAGTTATGAGGGAAATTAAAGAGCCTATGGGGTCTTTCAATAATAGGTTTCACCGGGCATACACTATACTTCAAGCACCTTATGCTATAGATGACGCCACTACCCTAGAGGTCTACTTTGAATCCCTTGACAACCTTACATCCACCTTCCTTAAATGGAGGACTAATCCCCCAACTACTTTTCTCACTGCATATATAGAGGTTGTTAAGGTTAGCACAGATCTAGGGCAACATTTGTCAAGACCTTTGCCATCCTTAGGACCTATCGCTCACCCTAGCCAAGTCCAAGCTCTTAACCAGGCTTTGAATAATCATGCTCCTATTATGAATCCAGTACCATCAATACCATTGATCCCACACCCAAGTCCTCCAATAAATCAAGCTCATCCAATGACCTCTTATCCTTAGCAAAGAGCCAATCAACCCCTTCACCTACAGTAGTAGGCTGGTTTTCCCACATATTTTCATAATTCAGAAGTCTTGAATCAGTCTATTGGTTCTAGAGGAGCATCAGGATACCCACCCATTAATGTGAATTCAATGCCATACAATGGTTTAGATAAGGAACAACTGGATGAGTTAACTGAGTAGGTGAAGAAACTGAATATGGAGGTGACCTATCTAAGAAATCATGCTGCGGTGGAGGAGACCAGCAATGGTGGCCGCTTGGTGGCCGTCGGGCAGTGGGAGCCATTTGTACTGGAGGCACCAGCACACATACCGAAAAACCACACTTTTTTTTTTTTAAATTGATTTTCGTGCCTCGCGGAGCATGCTAGGGAGGCCGTACAATCTCCCTGGCAAAATGTTTTTGCCTTAGAAACCAGCTTCTTAGAAATCGACTAAATGACAGGCGTTCTTAGGGTAAAGGAGAAAAGAGATGTTGCTAAAGGACACAACTTTGATAGAGGGCAACATTTTGACAGAAATCAAAATTTTGAAAGAGGACTAGGCTCTAGCCAAAACTATGATAGGGGGAAACAAGGTGGATAGGGGTTCGACAGAAGGCAACCACCTCAATAGAATAGACCATGGAATACTGGGCCTAATAATGGAGGAATTCTCACTCCATTGGATCAACCTCCTACCCAGGAGAAGTCTCCAAGTGGTGTGTATCTTGAAGAAGCAACTTTGTCTGGATGGTGTAGGCTCCATAAGACAAGTCAACATTTTGAGTTAGATTGCACTGAGTTTCAGACTGCTGCCTCCATCTTTCAGTATGAAGTGGAAAATAATTCCAATGGTAAGGAGATTATGTCCTCAAATCCTTATGATTCCCCAGTAATGGTACTTAACCATGCTCCATTCCTAAAAGGTGAGGAGAATGAACCAGAAAAGGAGTCCAGTGACCAGGATAAAGGGACAGAGCAGGTGTTGAATGAGGATGAAATATCTTAGTTGTTTAATGAAGAGAATGAAAATTATAATGGCCCTTTGGATGAGGAGGAATTCAGTGTTGAAGAATTTCAGATATTTCAGCAACCCATAAAGAAATATGATTTGAGGAACAGGCCTAACAGGAGGCCAAAATCTAGAGGCCCTTTCACTACTTCTATCCCTCCAAATAATTTCACTACTCCACCAAATCTACAAGCCAATAATAATCCATCTTACCCTCATGTGCCAACATAGTACTTTGTGAAGAAATGACAACCTAATATAACAAAGGGAAACAATGCTGAAGTATCAAAGGAAAAATAGACTAGTGGTTGCAAGGAAGCTCATGCTGATATGAACATGGAGAAATTGGGCGAATATGTGATTGAAGAATTCAGAAAAGTAAAGGTAAGTCTTTTTGCTTTTGAATTATTAAGAGTCACTACTATTAGGAATGCTTTCTTGGGGTCTTCTAATTCAAACACAACACCACAAGGAGTAACTTCCAATGAGGCAGTTTTCAAATCCTTTAATTCACAGGCACCTAAAGGCCAGGGCTAGGTCCCACCTACAGACAAAGGGAAAGATAAAGATAAGATTCAGGTTGCACAAGTTGACACCCAGTTGAGCCTATTCCAAGGCAAGATAGAAACCCCTCCCTTTCTAATTTATGTTCATATCTTTAGGAAGAATCTACATAATTGTCTGCTAGATTCAGGAGCATCTACAAATGTTATGCATTTTTCTCTCTATAAATATTTAGGTATCACCCCTATAGCTTCTCAAAATAAGGTCACCCAATTAGACAAGACGAAGGTGAGTGTAGTAGGAGAGTTGAACATGATCCCCACACAGGTTGCATTAGATCCGAGGGTGCAGTAGGCGATCAACATTTAGGTTGTTGATATTCTTAACACCTATGGTTTGATTTTGGGTCAGGATTTCACTAAGGCATTAAATGGGTATAAATCTACAAACCATTCTCACATGTGGCTACCATGGAAAGGGGTCCCAAATCAGATTAGGATTGAAAGAGAGCCCAAAATGAAGTATGTAATCATTGAGTACTAGAATACTTCAAATAAGATATTAATATCAGAGGTTAGCATGGGGAACTATGTGTTGGCTGCATCAGTCTCAGATACAGAAGAGGTATTTATGCTATAGGGCCCCTTTTATGAATCTACATCAGAATCTGGTAGGTCTGAGGAAATATTTATGATGTAAGATGAGTCCATTAGTGATTCTAAAACACTGAGTGAGAAAATAGATGAAACTAATGACTAAGAGGATAGGTAGCTCAATTTGTTGGATAACTTCCAAGAGTTTATCCAAAGGTGTATGGAGAATCAGATCTAGTTGGGTAGGAGTATGAATTTTGAAGAATTATTGCTTCCTAATTGGTGTCGATTCCATGATGCTCCCCACTCTAAGTTGGAATGTCATGTATGTCAGACTACTATGGAGTAGGTACAAAAGTGCATTAACCCAATCCCAATTATCAGACTAAATATACAGGGAGAACAAAATAATGATAGGGGTAGAATTCCAATGCTTCCTGAAGAGCTTCCTATCTATAGTAAAATGAAAGATGATTCGAAGCAATCAGGGACTGATGGTTGTTGGACATTAAGATTCGATGGATCCAAATCTAAGCAAGGTGTTGGAGCAGGGTTTGAATTGATTAGTCCTAAAGGCAAGAGTTATTTTTATTCTCATAGACTACAATTCCAATGTTCTAATAATGGGTCTGAATATGAAGCTTTAATCCATGGGTTGTTAGTGGCGTCAAGGCAGAAAGTTAATATATTACAAGTTTTTGGGGATTCTGAGTTGGTAGTCAAGAAAGTGAGGAAATAGTATTCATGTCATGACAAAAGGATGACTGATTATAGACATAGAGTGTGGGATCTTATTGAGGGATTCGATGCTTTCAACATCCAGTTGATTCCTTGAAGTAGGAACCAAGTTGCAGATTCTCTGGCACAAGCGGCTAGCACATTGCAACCTTTATCACTTTCAGGATTGAAGAAGTTTACTATGGAGCTCACTCCAGTACCTTCGGTACCTGACAACGTTACCAATTTCCAAGTATTTGAAGATGATAAGCATATTCTTGATTTCATTACAAGTTGTGATGTGTTTTCTTCTCAAGTAATTGATGAGGTAGAGCCTCAAGAGGCAAAAATGGACTTGGGAGGGGTCATCAACCTGAAGACCAACACTATCCCAAGAGCTATGGTGTAGTTAGAATGAATTTTTGATTTGGATAAGATAAAAGACCAGTAACAACAAGTCAAAGGGAATGTCTTAGTATTAAATGTGAAACATACAACATGGGAACACAGGATGATGTATAGAACATTTTTATTGGTAAGGTATGTACTCCCGAAGAAACGAGAGGGATTATTGATGCTATATAGACATATCAAGATGTGATAGCTTGGAGTTATGAGGACTTAAAAACATATGATACTTTAATCATTACACACACCATTCCCTTGAAGTCAAATGTCAAACCATTCAGACAAAGAAAAAGACCAATTAATGCTCGTTTAGAATCCACCATTCAAAAAGAAGTGCAGAAGCTACTTTCAGCATGAATTATATTTCCAATGAGGCATTCAAACTGGGTTGCAAATCTGGTTCCTGTGAGGAAAAAGGATGGAGAAATTAGACTGTGTGTGGACTTTAGGAATCTTAACAAAGCATCAGAAAAAGATAATTATCTAGTTCCTTCATTGGATGAGGTACTTCAGATTGTCAATGGATCCCAAATGATGTCTTTTCTGGATGGGTATTCTAGATACAACCAAGTCATGGTACAATATGAAGACAGGCATAAAACTGCCTTCACTATGAAATAGGGAACTTTTTCTTACAAGAGAATTCCTTTTGGGTTGATCAATGTTGGAGCTACATTCCAGAGGGCTATGGATATTGCTTTTAAAGACATAATTGGTAAGTGCAACATTATTTATATGGATGATTTGGCAATCTTCTCTAAGAAGTGAGGTAATCATATAGCAGATTTATGCAAAGTGTTCCAAAGGTGCAAAGAATTTGGCATCTCACTTAACCCAAATAAGTGCATTTTGGGGGTTACAGAGGGGAAATTGCTAGTACATATTATTTCAGAATAGGATATCACCATTGATCCTGAATGAATAGAAGCTATTTTGAAGATTCAGCCTCCTACAAGAAAAAATGAAATGAAGTCATTCTTTTGGAAGATCAACTTCATCGGAAAGTTCATCACTGGATTTGCGGAGATAGTGAAGCCCTTGAATGCTATGCTGAAACAAGAGGCCAAAGTGGAATGAAGTGTAGAAGCCAAGGAGGCATTTACAGAAATTATGAAAGCTATTGTTGAGGCTCCAGTGTTGGTAAGTTCGGATTAAACTAAGCCTTTTTACATATATGCATTTTCTTCTGATCACTCCTGTGCTGGAATGTTAACTCAAAATTCTGATCAAGGCGATGAGAATTCTATAGCCTTCATGAGTACCCCTTTAAAGTATGCAGAGTTGAGATATCACAATGTAGAAAAGCAGGCCTATGCTTTGGTTAGAGTAGTAAAAAAGTTTAGACACCATATTCTGAGGAATAAGGTTTTTTCCATAGTGTCTGATCTTGCGGTGAAGCTATTGCTAATGCAAAATGAGCTAGGTGAACGAAGAGCTAAATGGGTAACTTTGGTATAGGACTATGATATTGAGATCCAACCCATGAAACTAGTGAGAGGCCAGGGACTGACAAAGACAATGGCTGAGATAGGTCTTGATCTCATAGCTCAACATTATCATCTCCAAGAGGTATATCCTCGCGACTAGTATAATGAAATCATTTATTATTTATTGAACCAGCGGTGTCCTGATCACCTTAACACAGTTCAAAGGTAGGCCCTGCGCCTGAAGAGTGGTAGTTTTATGATGAAAGGGGGTGTCTTGTATAAGAAAAATCATGAGGGTGCGTATTTAAGATGTCCGGGGAAGGAAGAAGCTACCAGAGTGATGATTGAATTCCATGAAAGATATGGCACGGGCCATGGTTCTGCATCGTCCATTGCTAATCAGATCCTAAAGGTAGGTTATTATTTTCTTACCCTATTTAAGGCTACGTACAACCATGTGAGGACTTGTCTTGTATGTCAGACTGCAACAAGTAAGGAAAGACATGCAGCCCTTCCACTTTAGCTAGTCATAGAGGTGAAACCATTTGCACAATGGGGAATGGACTTTATAGGTCCAATTAACCCATCTTCTTCTACAGGCCACCGATATATTCTAACCATAACTATTTATTTTACTAGATGGACTCAAGCTCTTGCATGTAAGCAATGTACTTCTGATGTGGTAATCAATTTCCTTGAATCGGGTATTATTAATCATTTTGGTTGTCCATTGTCTTTAGTTTGTGATAATGGTCCTACATTTGCATCGCTAAAACTTTCTAATTGAGCTTTTGATCATGGAATCATTATAAAATTTGCATCCAATTACTACCCTCAGGATAATGGTCTAGTTGGGTCCTCCAATAAGAACCTTTTGACATTCATCCGTAAGTTACTGGAGCAGAATCCTAGGGATTGGCACACCTAGCTTAGATTTGCTCTCTGGGTGGATTGTACTAGAAAGAAGGCATCCATAGGAACCTCTCCTTATCACCTAGTGTATGGTTTGGAACCTGTATTCCCCATCCAGTTGAAGATCCCTACCTTGTAGTTCATTAATGAATACTATGACGAGGAGGATAGGCATGTAGCCCGTTTGGCTGAGCTATTACACCTTGAAGAGAAGAGAGATGACGCCCTAGAAAATTTTTCCAAATACTAGGGCATAGTGAAATGATGGTTTGATAGAAGAGCTAAGGTGAAAGCCTTTAGAATCTTTGAATTAGTTCTCTATTGGGATAAATCCCATGACCACAAGGGAGAGCATGGTAAATTTGACAAACTCTAGCTTGGCCCTTACCAGATTTCAGAAATTCTGGGAGATAATGCTTTTTTCCTGAAAACCCTCATTGGTGAGGACATTCCATTATCTGTCAATGGGTAGTATATAAAGCATTACTTCCAATCTTGTGTTGTTTGCAGCTCTCTCTTGTACATAGTTAGAGTAGGTTTTCTTTCTGCTTTGCTTTGCTTGTTTTTTGTTTTGGTTTGGTTAGTGTAGGTTTCTTTCTTTTGTTTTTCTTTGTTTTGGTTAGCGTAGGTTTGCTTCGGTTGGTTTTTCTTCCGCTTTTCTTTTTGCTTTTGGTTTCTGGCTTTCTTGGGGCTATTGCATCTGTATAATGGGTTGCTTGCCTGGGGGTTGTTCTAGAAATTTTTTTTACAAACTCCAGTCAGTTTTTCGGAGTCAAGTGGTGGAATTCCTTTATCTAGTGTCCCTTGTACTTAGAATTGGAGTCACTTGTTTTGGTTGAACTTTGGAATATATTCGGGTCTCACATTTTCACATAAATTTTAAGGATTCTAGAATTGCATACGGTTCTTGTGTAATTTGGCCAGGTGAAAAATATTATATTTTGCTTCAGTGCCAATGTGGTCCTCATCCCTGAGTGTGAGTTTCATTGGTTACAAGCTGAAAGGAAGGTTTAAAAGAATGTTTTAAAAAAAAAAAAAGGGAAGAAAAGAGAAATTATGAAAATCAAAACAAATCTTCACCTTATCAGGGGTATCCTAGTATCTCTACCAGGGCTATAGATGCCTGGATAACAGTAGAGCTATGCTTGGGAGGGTCATAGTGATAACCTCGCTGGGGCTATGGATGGCTGACTGGTAGTAAGGCTCTATCCAGGTTTCTTTTGAAGTTAGAACTTTTGTGTAGCCCGGTTAGACTAACTCTGGTTCTTGTTGCATCTAAAGAATGGGAAATGAATGCAAATACACACACTTGGACCCTGGTACAGGAAAAGGTCTCCTTGCTTGTGATTTTTGAAACTTTGTTCATAGGTAACCTGATGTAAGGGCTGAAACTAGAGATTATGGGTTCTTCATTCTAGTTTGTTCTTGAAACGCTCAGGAGCATTTCCCTAGCAGAGTCACCATTTTTTATGCACTTTTTGCACACACGCCCCATTGAAAGTAGGGACCCTCTTTCTTTCTCTTTTGTTTTCATTCTTGGTCTTTTGGCCCCTTTGGTTTTTGGGGATTTGGTTGTCCTGACATGTTCCAATTGGTTATCCTATTCGTGCAAATGCCCCTTGAGGGAGGCACTTTGAAAATTCTACATTCTAGGATCTATCTCAGGTTTATCTCTATTTTCGAGAAAATGCCCTTGGCGCGGAATTCCCCGAACACCGTAGAAACCTAACAGAGGCTGCTTTATTATTTTCCAAAAATTTTGGGACTTCGCGGAATTCCACTTGGAACAGATTTTCCTAAGATTTTTTCATGCCTTCAAATCCCCATGTTTGTTGTCTTATCGGTGCATTTATGTGTCTCGTACGGTCTTGAAGTTTTCCTTTATTGAGTTTATTTGCATTTTATGAGGAGGTTTATGTCATTTTCCTTATTATGAGATTTGAGGAGTTTGATTTCGGATTGTTGCTATTGAGTTGTGCGTGTGAGCTTGTGGTTGAGGGTTGCAATCAAGCTTTCTGGTGATCACTTTCTTTTTTCCCTAATTTTCTGGTTCTCTTGTCGACTGTTGCTACTTCAATTTGTTTGTCCTCATGGTATGTACATAATACCCTACCTTTTTATGAATGAATTGAATCTACTTCAAGGTTTGTAGGTATATTCTTTGAGTCAGGATATCGGTGTGGTATGGTTTGGTAGCAGTGCTATGGTTGCCAATTATTGGCTTGATGCCCTTCTTTTCGGCTTGCGCCTCCTCTCCTTCTACATGATTGCATTTCGGGCAGGTTTTCCATTTCTTTGCCCTATCTATTTTTGAGCTTCCCTCTCCCAACCTCTAGTTTAATGTGAAACTCCCTGACTTGTGGTGAAACCGTGTCCTAGTGAAGTGTGACTTATTGCTATCATCCAATTCGATAATCACCCTATCATTAGTTGAGTCGTGTGGGAAGAAAAAGTAAAGTGAGAGCAACAAATCGAGATATGAGTTGTGTTGACATGGCGATTTCCTAGGGTTTCTTTCATTGAGATCCTCCCTCTTGTGGAGTGGATCCTTATTGTTCAATTCAAATTTGGATTGTTTATCTTGCAGTAGAATCGATTTGAATCCTAAGAGAAAACCCCAACTTCCTATTCGTTTGATTGATCTAGGAAAAATCCTGGCAAAGTCAAAGATTTCAATTTTTCGAGTCCCTCGCAGATTTCCTTCATCTTGGGATTTCCTTGAATTATCCATTGCCTTGTCGATTTCCCGAAAATGGCCTCAAAGTGTGAAATTTGCATTGAATTTGCGAAATTTCGTGCCTTCGAGATTTTACCAGAATTTCTTGGTCCCTTCATTTTCCCGGAATTTGCAAATTGTTGTCATTTTCATGAATTTCCATCTCTGGCAGATTTCCCCAAGATTTTATTGAAAATGGAGAATTGAAAGAATGTATGAAAATTTGGTTAATAATTATGCATTTCATGATTGATTTAACTTGTTCTAAAATGTATCATGTGATTTATTGGTTAATTTGATTGATCAAATGATGGATTGGATGTCTCTTTGTGGCCATTTCGTTGGATTCTGCCTAGTCTAGAATTTCCTGAAATTCCTCTCTAGCTCAGATTCCGTGAGAAGGCTACAAACCCAAACTTTATAATGAATAATTCTTACGGGGTTTTTGGGGGATTTTTCTCATTAAGGGATTTGCTTAAGGAATGATTATGTCATTTGTGATGGATCTTATTTTGGTGTCTTTATTGTATGCAAGGGAAATCAACTCAAGCTATTGTTGGGAAAAGCAAGGGTAAGGAAATGAATCCAAATCTTGAGGGCTCAGCTATCTCTGAGGTAGAAAGAGTTAAGATGGATTTGAAGAGCAAAGTCCCTGAGAGAAAGCTGACTTTCATTTGGTCAAGGATCACTGATATAAATGTTGGGCTATGGGATTATGAAGAATTTAAGGTAAGAATGGCAGCACAAAATCTCTCCCTTTTGGCTAGAAGAACATTAGATTCTGGGTAGGCACATGTGCTTGCATTTCCTTCTATAGTCCAGTCTTATGAGTTAGTGCTTGAATGTGCCAAGCACTATGACAAGGGCACACATTGGATAGTTGGTCCTCAAGGAAGAATTGTGGTGAATCTCAATCCTATGTTCATTGCTCAGACCTTTGACATGCCATAGGTCTCATGTCGTGCCTTTGATATGGATGTAGCAAAGAAGTATTATGATGAGAATGTCATCAAATCCGAGTAGGTTGTCAATTTTTGGTTGGAGAAACCCAATTCCCACTTCTCCAAGTTACCCAAGCAGCTGTTCAGAGCTAAATTCAGGAAGGAATACTATGATGCTATTACACTCCTCAACAGAGTAGTAGGATTGAATGGTGCAGGAATGTTTGAGAATTGGATCTTCCATGTCATTGCAAGGATGGAATAGGGTATAGACTACCACTGGGTAGGCATTATAAGTGCTATGGTACATGAGAAGATGTGTAATGTTTCACAGACAAAGACATTCACAATGACCTCCTATTTGGTGTATGCACTTGCAAGGTATCACCCATACAAGGGACTAAGTACAAGGGGTGTATCTGGGTAGGATGTAATTTATGAAGTGTACCCACAATTACACTTGGGTGGCAAAAGTTATAGAAGGGTGAATGATGCATTCACCATGTACATCACTAGGCTTCTACAGGGTGTAGAGCATGTTCGGATTTCAGACAAGGCCAAGGAATCAATCAAGAGATTTGGAGCTTGGTTTATCTAGTTTCCCACCTTTTCATACATCAAGATTGATGGCTGTCAGAGGGCTGCATACAGACTCCCTAGGTACCCCACGGATCATGTTGTACTCTTGGAGATCACAAGGTAGATATGTGACTTTGATGTAATTGTGAAGAGGGAGAAGCACAAGATCGGATTTGGTAGTGAATTTCCTTTGAGGATAGGCAGTGGTGAGGCATGCCCTTCTACCAACTGAGCCCATGCTTATAAAGAAGAGATGAGTACTCTTGGTCTCTCCTTCCATTCCAAGAGATCTAGATTTGACATAATTGGTGAAGCACAGAAGAAGGCCATTAGAGAGTACAGTCACAAGGATGACATAGAAGACTATTGGGCTAACATCAGTGATGAGTTCGAATTTAGAAGGAAGAAGTTCTCCAGGCTACCAGTGAACTTGGTCCGATTATAAAACATAAAGGCCATTCCATATGAGGTTTAGGAGGATCAAAATCTGGTTCAAGGCCATAGATTTGAAGCTATGAAGAATAATCCAGTTGGAGAAGTGGATTGGCTGGAGGAGGAGAAGATAGAGTTATAACAAATCATGACTCCAGTAATCAAGTACACCAAGCTATGGCTCAAGAACAAGATATAGGAGTTGGAGAGTGAGGGTGTGCAGTGCACCTATGATCTAATGGGAGACTTGGAGTCTCACTTTGCTTCTGAAGAATCACCTAAATAGGACCGCAAAGGTGAAACCAAGGTGGGCTCTCCTTTCAAGATTAAAATTAAGGATTCTCAGGTAGAGGAGGCAGGAAAATGAAGAAGGCCTATAGCCAAGAAAAGGAAACATGTCTCAAAGAAGAAGGTTGAGAAGGATGAAGAAGAAAATGAGGAAGTGGATGCCATTGTCCCTTTGCCCAAGAAAATGAGAATTGTGAGGCTATCACAGAAGGATAAGGAAACCTCTAAGGTAGATAAAGAAGTTCAACCCTCGATGGTAGAAGTAGAGAACTCGGGAGAGAATACACAGGTATACACTAGGAGGTCAAGGACTCCATCTCCCAAGGATAGTGCACCAAAGGCAAGTGTTCCCATGACTTCTCATGTCATTGAACATGATAATGTCCCTCCTTCTCATGAGACTGGAAATGTGTCAGATGAACCAAAGGATGCCAAGGATCCCCAGGATCAGGAAGGAGAAGAATTCCAAGAGGGAGAACTCTACACTACTGAGGCTGAAATGGAGAAACTTATGCAGTCTCCTTTGGTGGCTTATGGAGATTCACCTGCAAAGGTTCATTAGGATAGACCTCCTTAGAAGGAGGAAATACCAGCTAAGATTTCCTCACCAGTACATGAAAAAGGGAAGCATGACAAAGGAAAAGAAGATACAACTAAGAAGATTCCTGAGAAGCAAAGCTTGGATGAAGATGCATGCAAGGTTCAATAGGATGTAGTGGGGCAAGATGATGTACAGTCAGATCCCACAGTCCCACGATGGTTGGACAAGGAGTTGAAGAGAAAAAAAATCATGGTGGATGATACTCCTCCAAATTGGGATGAATTATTGGCAAACATAGGAAAGGAAAAGGTAAAGAAGAAAGACAAGATTATCTCCAGAATTAAGAGGGATGAGGCAAATAATAAAGTGGTCCACATTGCTACTCCTGCTCCTGACAAGAACAAAGATGATGTGACTAGGAATGATTATAATGTACAAACTATCAATCTAGGGCATGCTTACATGGAACATGATATTGAAGAATATGAGGGTTCTAGTGTTGTAATCCTTGGTCGATTAAGGAAGGAGGTGTAGACCAAGCAAGAATTGAAGAAGGAGAATGAAAAACTTAAAAGATATCTGCAAGAGTTGATGAAACCCTCGCAATCCATTAGCTCCTCATCGTTTGCTGCAGGCTTCCTACCACAAGAAACAATCACTTAGTTAGAAAAGATGAAAGTCACTTCCCATGTTACAAAAGGTTGTTTATAGGGAGTGCAAACCTAGGGAGACAATGCCATCAAGGATATTCTTCCAACTGGTGGGTATGCTATGAGATCGATTGACTGGTTGAAGAATGTACTATCCCAGGACAAGGAAGATATGGATATTTTTCTGCAAAAGGCTAGAATCATCATGGACTACACCGAGGAGAAGCTCGTGGGAGATGGAATTCTTCCTTCTTCCAAAGCAGTAGAACCCTAGGAATGGTTCAAGGTTTTGCAGATAGGGCAAAGATTTTTGAAGGAGGTGCATAAACAGGGGAGGTAGATTGAGGATGCCTTGACTCAAATTTACAACAAGTGCATCTCCTTCTTTGAGTTTATGATAGGGAGAAAGAAGTTTGTGCCGAAGGATCTAAGCCTGGAACAATTGAGAAAATGGTGGTGAGAGGTGTATTCTCCACTCAAATGAGGACCAGGTCACCGAACATCTGATGGATGATGAAGCTACCACCCTTTCATTAATTGATAAATACAAGACCCAGAAGGTGGATTGGGATAAGGTGATCAAGCAATCAAGGGGTGACATTAATTCCATGGAAAGAAGAATGAAGGTGTTAGTTATGCCACCTATTGTCGACTTGGAGAAGGTATTTTTGATGATACAAGATAGGGCGAATCAAGATAAAGATAAAGGAGAGGTTAGTTAATGCAATGTATCATTGGGATTTGTGCTTCCCTATTATTCCTCATCTTCCTTTGCATGTATTGGGCCAAGTTATGTTGGAAATCCTAGGCCAAGTTGGATGAAATTGGTGCATTTATTGCACATTTCATGTTATTTTTGAATTCCTCTTGGCCGACCTACTTTGGACGTTTGATTATTGTAAACCTAATTTGGCTGACATGACTTGGAGTTTTTCTATAAGTTTGGCATTCTACCTCATTTGTAGGGGGTTAGTTAGACAATTTTACATTGGAGCGAATTGTGATAAGAGGAAGAATTAGAGTTAGAATTTTATTTATCTTTCAAGAAAGTGTTGTAACAGAAGATTGGAATTGTTTCCACTTTGGATGATTTAATACAACTAAAGACATTCTGATTTGGTGCCTTTCTTTTGTTGAGTTTTATCTGGCATGGTTCTTGATATTCTATCTTTGAAATTGCTTAAGTTTATTTGATGTTAGATGATTTGATGATGTTTAGGGTTTTATGCTTGAAGTGTTTGCAGCAATCTCTAGTCCATACTTTTTGCAATTAGTTGATTGTTAGCTACTTTGCAAAGTTAGCCTGGACTTAAAATTATGCTTAGTTCGATTACAAATGCTTGTTCATTTCAATTGCAATAGGGTTGTCTTGAATGAATCTTCATAATCTAAAAATATCTTATACCTTAGAAGATTGCACTATTGTTGTAAGATTGCAGATTTATTTGGGTCAAACAGGAGTTACTTTCTGAGGGATTGGTCCATTTCGAGCATTTTATCATTTGCATTGTCAATATTAGAATTAGAAGTAGTCTCAAAAATCTCCTTGAAACCCTTATCTTTTGGTATTTCTTTTATTATCTAGGTTAGATTTAGGATTTGAAGTATCAACATATTGCTAGATCTGATAAATTTGAGTTCAACATTTGCTTGTAGTAAGGTACCTTTATGATTACCAACATTTTCACATTATCTCTGAGTTGTTTTATTTGCATTGTCAAGACCTGACATTAGAGACCTTGGGGTTATCTCTTTCTTAATAGATATTTACCTTTCAAGAGAGATAGGATATCATATTATGTCTGAGTTGTTGTTGTGTAGAAAACACCATCAACATTACCCAGTTTAGAATGGGTAAGTTGGATCACTGAAGGCACGTATTGGATGATTTAGAGGTTGTCGCATGGCACCCATAATTAGATTGTGAGCATTGGGAGGAGGGTGATGCAGTTCATGGTTATTTGTGTGATTCCATGTACTTGATCGAAAGGACCCACTTTGTATTGGAGTGATTCTTATTGTGGAGGGTCTATAGACAGTATGGGATTGTTCAGTGCATGCCCCAGGGCGTTGCACATTATGCCCAATGTTGGAGTGATACCGCAGATTAGGGGCCATCACTATCTTATGATACTATAGTACAGGTATACCATGCTCTATAGCCTTTAGCTTGGGACATGCATGGTGATATTGTAGAGGCACCAGTGACTATAGAGTATGCAAAGTATCTGTCATTACATCCATGTCCTCGGATTACCATTCCTGATGAGCCAACACCCCTACCCGTAGAGGAGGATATTGTGGAGGATTCAGTCGTAGCTATTGAGGTGGAGGAGGATATCGGTGTGGAGGAGTATAGTGGGGATGATAGTGAGGCAAGCAGTAGTGATGAGAGAAACAATGATGATGGGGATGATGGTGATGACAGTGGCAGAGGGCTTGTGGTAGGAAGTGCAGGTCCATCCACTAGTAGGCCTCGCAAGAGGTGAGCAATGGAGATTTCTTCAACAGATCATTAGTCGCAGATTGCTAGCTTATAGGTGCAAATACAGACTCTACAAGGTCATTTTTTCAGGCACAGGGTTTACTTGTGTAGAAACAGATGTAGTTACAAACCTAGGCATAGGCTCATCCACAGGTCTTAGCTCAGGTATAGGGACAGTTGGCAACTGCATAGACACAAATTGCCACACTGACTATGGAGAGAGATAGTGCCAGGTAGATCACCAAGCGAGCACAGGGGACTACCGAGACCTTACAATAGATAGTCGATGGTACCACCATTGGTGATTATATGAGGGAGGTTCTCTATGTTGGCTGAGAGGTAGAGTTCTACAAAGGTCGTTACCATGATGTCATTCCTTCTGTTCAGAGAGTTAGTTATGCGCCATCCAGATTTGGTAGGACACATACTAGGATGGTTAGCGAGGGTGAGATGCAGCCTCCACAGAGAGATCCAAGAGATCTGAGTGCTTCTGGTGGGGGAGGTACTGGTCCTGAGATGCTTGCACCATTTGGTAGTAGAAGATCCTAGCTGCCTCTATATGATTCTATGATATTGTTTTGAGACATGATGTATACCTCGATTCAGCCAGTTTTGATGATGTATCTCTTTTATTTCAGACTTCATTGTATACTTGACATTGATGATTTATACAATTTTTATGATATGCAATCAATTTTTTATCGATCTATGATGGTTCTATTATGATTCTATGATGGATGCATTTTCTTTCAATATTCTATATGCCATGTGATGATTCTAATTATGATATTACAAATGTCGTTTATATGATGATGATATGCTTATGATGTATGATGTTCTAATTAGTGAATGATGTATGGATGTATGTTGTTGATGTATGGATGTATGATTTATTTTCTTTTTATATGATGAATGTGGATGTAATGATGTGATGCTAATGAGATGTATGTTCCTATGTTGATATGAATGTGAAAATAGATGATGTATGATATAAATTATGAATCGATCAAAAATGCAATAATATGATGTAATAATAAAATGATGAATGGATATATGGTGTATTTGATGTATGGTAGAAATAATTGGTGGATGGATGAAAAATGCAATGATATGATTTAGTTTTGAAATTTTCTCTTAGAAATTTTATATGATATGGATGCAACATGATTTGATTTAAAATGTATGAATGATGAATAGAAAATGCCTTATAATGTGAAAAAATGTTGATGCAACCACATGGTTATGATGATGTTTTTGTTTTATGTCAAGTATATTCAGTCTTATTAATAGAAAAGATAATTATCAATTTGAATCCTTTTTATATCAAAACACTCTACAGATGTAGAAATATTTTATGAATGCAATATAATTTTATTATGCAAAAACTATATGAAAACTATTAGCATTTTAACAGTACTTTTGTGCTTTGTATCATCATAGAGCTTTTAAAAATGTTGAAAGTGAGTACAAGCATCAATGGTATAATTTAGACCATGATGACCTGAGTACGACTTCCCTGATTTTTGATATTGCAAATGAACACAAGCATCGAGGTATAATTAAATCGAGATGACCTGAGAATTTCTTGCATAAACAGACAAGGATCAATCATTTTAGTGTGTGTATTCTGAATGTCATCAGTGATACATTTGTAGAGCACGTCCCACAACAATTCACACATTAAATAATTAACTCCCAAACAATAGAAAAATAAAAATATCGTTCTTCCTAGCTTCTCTAGTTCAAATCATCATCGAGTTGCTCCAAAGAAATGATAAATATAAAATACAACATATCCAACCTTTACTTAAATTTTTTCAATCATTATTCAGATTAGATCATTTATCCTAATTTTGTGATGTTTTTGTGATTTTCTAAGATTCTGGACCAAACCTAACCTACTGACCTATCCTAGGGGCCACGGGGGCTGATCAAAGATTATCCTTGCCTACATTCTACATACAGAGACCATGTAGTTCAACTGAAACCAACTCATGTTTTTGGCTTTGTGAGACTGACTATTTGACTTGTTTTCTTTGGATTTTTCGATTTGAAATGGATGGCTAAAATGTTTCTGATGGTGATTGATGTTTCCATGTTGCGTTGTGTTTCAATCATCATTTTTGTTTCATTTTTCATACTGTTGTTTGTCCATTTTGTTAAGCCTTGATGTTTTATTGCCCCTAGTGAGATTCAGATGTTGCCCCCAAGCTAGAGTGAGACATGACCATTTGAAATGATAATGAATGCAAAATGATGGTGAGATTAACGACCATGATATGTATCTAAACAGATGGAAAAGCTGGTTAAAATCACATATAGCACCTGTTTCTAGGTTTTCACCATATGTTTTAAATGCACTTTTGTTTTGTATTTTGTATTTTCTCATTTTTCTTCTCTTTTTTTTTTTGTATTTTGTATTTTCTATTACCAAGATGCCTATTTTCCAGGTTTTCATCAAGGTAATCATTTTTAGGGTTTTCAACCATGCACTAGGTGATTCAGGTATAGAAATTTCTAAGATGGATGTTGTTGATAGGTTCATCAAACAAATCCCTTTTTGATGTTGATAGTTGATAGGCTCCTGATCCATACACTGATATGATTACAAAGGGACCTCACTAGTTAGGTTCAAACTTCCCTTTATTTTCTTTGTCCTATTGATTTATAGGGTTCTCTTTTAGGACCAAATCGACAACCTGAAATACTCTAGGTTTTACCCTATGATTGTAGCTCCTTGATATTCTTTTTTGGTATGTCCTTAGATGATTGAAAACTTGTTGATGATGCTCATCCAACAGTTCTAGTTCTTGAAGCCTAGATACTCTATAGTACTCATCTGAAATGATTCCTTTTAGTGACACACAGAGTGATGGAATCTCTACTTCAATGGGTATTATGGCCTCTGATCCATATACCAAGGCATATGGTGTAGCTCATGTCGGTGTTATGAAGTTGGTTCTATAGGCCCATAATGCAAGATTGAGCTGAACATGCCAATCTTGTCCAACATCATTAATCAATTTCTTGAGTATTCTCATAATTATCTTATTTGAGGCCTTTGCCTGACCATTTCCCTAAGGATAATACGGTGTTGAGACATGATGTTGGATATGAAATTTGTCACACAATTCCTGGACATCCTTATTTTTAAATGGTCATCCATTATCAATGATAATGGATTGAGGTATGTCATACCGACAGATTATGTAGTTCAATATGAATGACAAGATCTATTTTCCAGTGATAGTTGTGAGAGGAACTTCTTCTATCCATTTTATAAAGTATTATGTCATTGTGATTATGAATTGTGTCCATTGGATGAAGATGGATTTATCTTTCCTACCAAGTCCAGTCCCCATTGACAAAAGGGCCATGTTGATGTGAATGGATGTAATTCTTGAGCTGGTACGTGGATCAGATTACTATGAATCTAACACTTTTGGTACTTCTTGACAAACTGATAAGACTCCTTCTCCATAGTTGGCCAGTAATACCCTAAATGAAGGAGTTTCTCTGATAGAGTTATACCACTTGAATGAGTTCCACAAATACCTTCATGAACCTCATGTAAGGCTATCTCAGATTCGTTATGGTCTAAACATCAGAGAAGAGTACCATCTAGACCTCGACGATAAAGTATGTCGGGCGGATTGGCAGATGAAGTTGCATTTTTGGTTTATGGAAAGATCATGAGGGAGGATGTTGTCTTTTAGGTATGCATATATTTTTTCATAGATGGAGGATTCACCGGTATCTAAATGGTATATGGTTTTGGTTTTCCAACTATTATAAGAAGGATTAGATACTTGTTCTACCATAAACTCATAATGACCACGTTTCTTCGATAATTGTAAAAGAGAAGCAATTGTCGCCATAGCATCTGCCACTTTGTTTCTTTCCCCTCGAATTTGCTCAAATTTGATATGGACAAAGTATTATTTGAGATCATCTATTAGCTACTTATAGGGCATCAACTTCTCATCTTTCATTTGATACTCATCATTTACTTGATAAATGACTAGTTGAGAATCCCCATATACTTGTAACTTTGTGATTTTCCATTCAATTGCCACTTTGACTCCAATGATTAATGCCTCATACTTTGCCACATTATTGGTACAATGAAACATTAGTCTATAAGATTTTGGGATAGTGTGTCCTTGGGGTGTAATGAACAAAATTCCTGCACCAGATCCTCTTTATGTATATGATCCATCAAAGCAAAGTATCCATTGGTGTGGTGTTACTGTCAAAATGTTTGCATCAGGAAACTCCATTGTCATAGGTCGATCATTTGTTAAAGGAGTTTCAGATAATTTTTTGGCAATCGCTTGAACTTTTAGGGCTCTTCTTTCCACATACTGAATATCAAACTCACTTAAAAGCATGACCCATTTGGCCAGTCTACCTATTAAAGCAACCTTACTGAGTAAATATTTTTAAGGATTGATTTTTGCTATGAGCCTGATTGTGTGAGTCAACATGTAATGTCACAACTACTAGGTAGAAAATACCACCACCAAACAAGATTTCTCAATGAAGGTATAATTTATTTCATAGCCATTCAAAGTTCTATTGATGTAGTAAATGGCTTGTTCCCTTCCTTCATAATCTTCTTGTGCCAATAGTGCTCCTAAAGAAATATCCATTGTTGCAATGTATAGTATTAAAGGTCTTCCTTCTGTAGGTGGCATGCGAATAGGTGGTGATATCAGATATTACTTTATTTGGTTAAAAGTTATTTCACACCCTTGATCCCATTTGAACACAACATTCTTATGTAATAGATGATTAAATGGGTGAATTTTGTCTGCCAACTGGGAAATAAATCTCTTGATTGATTGTAGCCTTCCCTGTAGTGACCTTAGTTGAATATGTTTCTGGGTGGTGGAATTTCCATTATTTCCCTTACCTTTGTTGGATCTACTTCAATACCTTTTCCTGGGACTATGTATCCTAATAGTTTTTCTGATGTAACCTCGAAGACACATTTCTTAGGGTTTAGTCTGGCATTGAACTTTTCTAGCCTTGTGAAAAATTTTCCAGATGTCCTTCTCTGGAATAATATTTAGCTAGAATATCATCCACGTAGTCCTCCATAAAGGTATGCATCATATCATGGAAGATAGTGGTCATTTCTCTTTGATAGGTTGCCCCTGCATTTTTCAATCCGAAGGGCATGACATTCCAGCAAAAGGCTCCCAATGGACATGTGAATGGAGTTTTATCCTAATATTCTAGTGCTATCTTGATTTGGTTGTATCCGGAGAAACCATCGATTATTGACAACATGGCATGCCCTATTGTTAAGTCTACGATGATGTCTATATTAGGCAAGGGAAAATCATCCTTAGGGCATGCCTTATTTAGATCCCTAAAATCTGTACATATCCTAATACTATTATCTGGCTTTGATACAAGTACAATATTTGATATCCATTCGGCATAATCGATAGACCTAATGAATCCGGCATCCAATAATTT
Organism: Sequoiadendron giganteum; assembly: GCA_007115665.2. Lineage (NCBI taxonomy): Eukaryota > Viridiplantae > Streptophyta > Pinopsida > Cupressales > Cupressaceae > Sequoiadendron > Sequoiadendron giganteum. The sequence goes on along the minus strand of CM021102.1, from coordinate 229,888,880 downwards.
CTCTAGCTCAGCCTTTACCATTAGTGTAATGTGTGGATGCATCTTTCTCAATTTTTTTTTTACAAGTTTGATCCCAGTAGGTAAGGACAAATGATGCATTAAAAGATTTGGGTCCAAACCCGGCATATCAGAGTATGACCAAGAAAATTTAATGCTTCTTTCTTCAAAGAATTTGATAAATTCAGGTCTTTCTTGTTCTGTCATAGATTCTACCAGATGTAAAATCTTTGCTCTTTCTTCTGTGCCAATGTTTACAGACTGTGTAGGCTCTACCAGAACTGATGAACTTTCATGATAATGCTCCAGAAGGGTGCCAAATCTCCCATCTTTCAGTGCCTCAAAGAGGTTTTCACCGTCTGATGCGTTCTTTATTTTTTTATTTTCAAGATCTAATACTGCCATAGAATGGTTTTCACCATTAGATCCATTGTTCCTATTTTTATTTTTGCAACTAGAAGATTTGACACCCTCCATTTGATCCACATTGTTATGAGATTTATTGGTAGAAATTGTATTAGTTTCGTCATAACAAAGGAAATTTATGATAGCATCATCATTTGCATAGATGGGTACATTTAGAGGTTCAATGGGTTCCCAGTAGATAAGTTCGAGATGGACTAAGGGCAGAGAGTCATCAGATTGACTTGCATTGATGGCGGTAAGTGCTCAGACATTTATGTTGTCAAAGTTGTTACTGGGGATGTCGAGGTCAATGATGTTACTCTCCTCGTGATTATCTAGTTCACTCAATGTCTATTCATCCTCACTTGAGTCATCAATATTTTGTGATCCTAATACAAATGTTCTAGACCCCGAGCTCTATCCCTCCTCACGTGTAGGTGAATATTGTTTTATGACATCAATTTGGACATCTGTGTAAGATATATCAGAATATAGATCCCATTCATATTCATTAGAATCTATTTCAGAGCTATCTCTTACCTGAAGGATTCTTTCAACTTCCTTCTTTGTCATTTCTTGTTTTTCTTCTTCTGAGTAACCCAATCCTATCTTATCTTTTGAATGAAGAGTAAGAGGTTGAATAGGTTCCACAATGCCTTCTTTCCTTTTTCCAATAGGTCCCTATCCCTCATAACCCATTTTTTCTAAAATACTCTTTCTTTTGCCATACTTATCTGTCTTGATTTTGATGTTTGTTGATGTTGATGTTTCTTCATCTTTGTACAACCAATCAAGGATAGCTTTTTCTTTTGATTCATCCTCGATAATACCGGCTCTAACAAATCTTTCCTCTAGAACCATGGCAAGTTGTGATGTTTTTTGTTTTATCATTGATGGTTGTCCATACGTCTTTGGAGATGGAATCAATTGTGAAAGATTAAGAGACTGCTCAATAGAATATTGTCCCATGCCTTTGTCTGTTAGTTGGACCTGTTCTTGGAATTTTTGTGATAGAGAATTTAGAGGATCCTTTTTTTCTATTAATGTAGTTTCAACAACACTTTTATCTTGTGATTTATCCTTTTTCTCCACCCACTTGGATATAATGTTTGGAGTTTTTTCACCATCTAATGAATTTGAAGTGCATGCTTCCCTATTGTGAGGCACAAAAGTGTCTTGAGAAGTTTTGAGTGTGTTACAATGTTGAGGATTGTTACTATCGTCTGATATAGTCACCTCTTGTCCATTTACTGATAATTTCAAACATTGGTGATAGGTCAAAGGTACTGCCTACATTTCGTGAATCCATAGATTTTCTAAGAGTATATTATAGGTTAACTCTTTTTCTAGTACCTTCCATGCTATATTTTTCATCATTGGTCCCACTTGAATGGGAAACACAATCAGTCCTTTAGAAGATCTCTCTTCCTCATCATAAGATTTTATTATCATTTTCCTTCAGGCATCAATAGCATTATCTAAATACCCTAGTGCACGGATTAACTTTAAAGTGAAAATGTTCAAACCAGCTCCCCCATCTATTAGGACTATTTTAACATGATTCTTGTGGATCCAATAGAATCCATAGATTTCTAAGAGTATATTATAGGTTATACTCTTTTTCTAGTACCTTCCATGCTATATTTTTCATCATTGGTCCCACTTGAATGGGAAACACATTTTTCATCATTGGTCCCCTTGAATGGAAACACAATCAGTCCTTTAGAAGATCTCTCTTCCTCATCATAAGATTTTATTATCATTTTCCTTCAGGCATCAATAGCATTATCTAAATACCCTAGTGCACGGATTAACTTTAAAGTGAAAATGTTCAAACCAGCTCCCCCATCTATTAGGACTATTTTAACATGATTCTTGTGGATCAATACTTCAATATGGAGGGTTGTGTTATGTGGATGATTAAGGGACACATAATCCTATTTAGAGAATGATAGACAGTGTGGCATGGTGAAATGTCCCACCATAGCCTGGAATTGAAAAACATCTAGGTTGTTGGGTACTATGGTGGCAACAAGTGCTTGTTCTAAAACTTCCTTATGTGATGGTGATAGTTTAAGGAGTTCAAGTATTGATATTTGTGTTGGTATTTTCTGAAGTTGGTCGACAAAGTTGTATTGACTTTGAGGTGGAGTTATGTTTTTAGGTGCAACTCCCTTTAAAATTACCTTGGATTTCCCCCTTGTCATTACATTAACCAGTTGATAGTTTTGTCTTTCCTTGATTTTTAAAACATTTATCTAATTGTCGGATATTTGTATGCTCGGGATTAGATCTAGGGAGATAATGTCACTAGTTTTGTTGTTGTCCATGTGATTACTGGTCATAGTATCACTTTCTACTTTGGATAAACAAAAGATCATGTTATTGTAAACGTGATTGACATTTTTGCCTTTACTATTTGTAGAAGATGACTCTCCCTTATCGTAATTTGGTAAAGGGTCTTTAAAGGCTATATGATCATTGTTGTTTTTATGTCCCTCTACGCTTACCTTTTTGTTGTCAGTCAGATCTTGGACTATATGTTTTAATTCCATGCAATCATTTGTCTTGTGTCCCTTATTGTTATGGAAGTTACAATAATATGCATCATTCCATCATGGTGGTTTGACTTTTTGATCCCAAAATCGTGCTTCTCATGTAGTGATAAGATCACTTCCAACAAGTTCCTTCATTTCTGATTCCAGTGTTTGGCCTAATGGTGTGAATCGACACTGATTTGATGATTTTTGATACATTTGTGGTTTTGATTCTCCTTTGTTTAGATTATTGTTTTGATTGATATTTGACTTGATGTTTTGATCACTATTTTGGTTTGTTTTTGTAGTAGAGGCTATCAAATTAAAAATTGGCTTTGCATTTTGTAAGTCATTTGCAGTTTTGTTGATCCTAGTATTTATGTTCTTTTGCCAAAATTTAGGTTTGTCATTGTTGGTGTATTGATTTGAGGAGTTGGTGTTGTTTGATTTTTCATTGTAGTGTTTGATCACCCCTCATTTGACTAAAGCTTCTTTGATTTTAAGGCCATTTTCAATTACCTTTTCAAATGTTGGAGGAAATTGTAATTCGAGCCTATAGCTTATTTCATCAGTTAGGTTATCAATGAATAACTCCATTTTTTCTTCCTAAGGTATGTAGTGAGGATACCTAGCAAATAGTCTTTGCCATCATTGTAAAAAAGACAGGAATGTCTCACCTTTGTTTTGCTTCATGTTATAGAGGTCCTTTATCATGACATCATGTTGGATGTTAAAATAATATTGTGATATGAACCTATTGACGAGCTCTTCAAAAGTGCGTATTCCTGGTTGTAGTTTGGAAAACCATTCCATACATTGCCCTCCTAGGCTTCTTGGGAATAACCTCATTAGGTACGTTTCTTCCTACACAAATTCTAAGCTCATGGTATTGAATTCCCTTATATGGTCGATCGGATCTGTCTTACCATTGTATTTTTCATATCTTGGGAACTCGCAGTGTCTAGGGAAAGGTATCATGTCTACTATTGAGTCAAAAGGATAAGAAAAAATGTCCTGTAATGCATACCTCTTCGTGTTTCCCTTTTTTATGTCCTGTAGCTGTTGTAAGTTCTGAATTTGACTTGTTAAGGCAACAACTAGATCTACATTTGGTGTGTTTTGTGGTATTTCAATTTCATTTGTCCTAGGTGCTTCTTTTAAGCGATTGAAATCAATTTTTTTGGGAAGTTTGGCACTTGATTAAGCTAGCATTAGGAGATATTTCTCCATGTCTTGCTCTAAGATATTTTCCATAAATTTATGGAATTTTGGGTCTTGTTGTGCTGCTTGTATGTCCTCTACTATTATTTCATTTGTGTCATTTTGATGAAGTCCACTCCAAGGATTTTCTTCAGCCATAATGTTTGATGTTTCAGTTTCTTTTTCCTTAAATTTTTGTCTTTGTGATCTCATCAAAATTGGCATATGAGTGTTTGTTACTTTCACTAAACTTTGATCTTCTATGTTTGGATTAGTGTCAATTGGATTTTAACAAAGTCAAATAGAATGATATATTCTATTGATGAGACCAAGTTAAAAATATGATATTGTGTTTCATTTCATGATTGTAGGATGTCAAAATCCTGACAAGGAAAATTAACTCAATAATCTAGATTTGTGTTTTTATAATTGGACACTTTGTAGTTTACAAGATCTGGGTTTTATTTGAAAGAATTTTGACTTGTAAGAACCTATTTTGTTTCAGGTCTAAAACACTGTCTGGATTGAGAAGATAGTTTTGATTGACAAAAAATCATGTTATAGCAGTTAACTAAACTGACTGATCTGTTTGTAAGCTCTCTATTTTTTATAGTTTTTGGAAGCGCTAAAACAAAGTTTAGAAGCATTGAAACATAGCGCAGAAGCACTTATTTCGGGAAGCTCTAAAATAGAGTGTGGAAGCACTATGATAGTAGTTTGAAGCACTATTTGGTGGAAAGCACTAAAACAAAATTTAGAAGCACTACAAAATTTGATTGAAGCACTATTTTGTGGAAGCGCTAAAACAATGTTTTGAGGTGCTACTTTTGATTTAGAAGCGCTAAAACAGACCTCAGAAGCACTAAAACAGACCCTAGAAGCGCTAATTTGGATTTCTTTATTGCAAAATTTGATTTGGCCTGGTGGAATATTCTATCATTGGTTGTGGGATGGAGGACTAACGTATGGGTTGACTACAATTATGATGTTGTGTAAGAGCTCTTCTTTGGAAAAAGTTTTGTGAATAAAGAGGCTCTAAGGAGTAATTACCAATAAAACCCCTAACGAAATCGTGATACCTATGGATGAAAGTTCTATGATGAAGCAAGATTTTTCTACTCTAATACAAGAAACGTTCTCTTCTCAAAATATTTTGGTAACCCAGTGGTCTCTTTGGTTTCTTGATTTTGATGGATTTTTTGACAAAATTTTTGGATTTCCAATCTCTAATCATGAATTTTTTTAGGTGATTTTGTTTGACTCTTTTTGATGTTTTTCTGGATGATCTTTATCTGAGTTGAATGATTTGAGAACACAACAAGCAATTGTAGAATAGTTGTCTTCAATCCTAGAATCTAAATAGATAGTGTATTTCCAAGAACCATGAATGGTCCCTATTGATTTCCACTAGTTTGTTTTAACAAAAATACACTTCAGATAGACTCACTCTTAAGGTCAAAAAGGTCATCATTATACTCAACAACCCACATCTTAAAATTACATTGACTCACATAGCCGTGTCACCCCCTAGAGGGTGCCTGTGTTTTTGTCTTTTCCAGGTGCGTACTCAAAGTTGCATTTCTTGTCCCTTGAGCAAACAATCTTTGGCAATTATATGGTGAGTGTCTTGGGGGCAGATTCTTCCCTCCCCTTGCACTGCGAGTATTACAATGTCTGGTTACTGACTCAGCTAGATACTACACTATGGTTTTTAGATAGGGTTTCTGTTCAGAGAGGCAATAGATAAAATCCCTTAGCAGACCTCCCAATCTTTGAAACAAAGATTTTGGGGATGGTTATCTTTGCACAACTCCGAAAAAAAATGGGTTTCCTTAGATTTTCTTTTAATTTTATAGTGGGGTGGAAAACCAGGCTTTGGTTGTTCCCACTTAAGTCATTCCTGTAGGGTGAGTACTTTTTCCCACTATGACAGGCCTTCTAAAGGATTTAAAAAGTGTAAATTGCATGGAAATAAAGGTTGAGTCTGGCGTTTTGATCACCCAGTAAAGGGGAGAGCATAAGCCTATTCACCACACAAGCACAATAATCAATGTTTGATTTTTAAAACCCAAAAGACAAATTTTGTTATTCTATGCGAAGATCTTGCTTCACAAAAGTCATGGTGTCAATTTTAACTGGTATAGAAAACTGTGTGATGTCTATCCTAGGATTGATAAATTTTAAATCAAGTGACTACCCTAGGATTGATTCTTTTTAGTCCAAATAAATAAAAATAAAAATTATGGCTACGGTCATGTCGGATTCAAATAAGCAGTTATAGAAGCGCTGAAATAGAGAATCGAAGCACTACAATTTATATTAGATGCGCTATATTCAAAAGAGCTACAACAATTTTTTGATGCACCATATAATTTCCCAGAAGCGCTATATCAGATGTGTTGGAAATGGGTGGCTGATGCACTAAAACAGATCATGGAAGCGCTAAAATAGATTACAAAAGCGCTATAGTATTTTTGGAAGCACTGAAACAGAGCTCGAAAGTGTTATAGTTTTCCTTGGAAGTGCTATAGTTTTTGTCGGAAGCACCGAAAAAGCTCTCGCTTGGGCTAAATTGAACATGCCAAAAACCTGTACAACACTTTTCAGATTTTTTTTGTAAAATATGGGGTTATGCCCCACGGTGGATGCCAAATTGTAAGTGTGAAATAAGTATGACAATAAATACACTTCTTAATGTGACATTATATCAAGTATCTATAATTAAACTAATTTAAAACAAGAAACTTGAAAGCATCTCATTGTCTCCTATCTCTAAAGATTTATCAAGTCAAGAAGCTCTCAGATTTAATAAGACACTATGACTTTTAAAATGACAATTTAAAGAATGAAATGATGGTGATACAATGATCTAATCCTGTATGATAATATCTAAATGATAAAAGGAAGCTAATTTAATCTATGCTTGACATGAAACTAATGGATGAAAGCTACAGTATGCATCCATGATTATGATTCTAAAATGCTATGATGCTATTGCTGCAGAGTAAGTTTGCATAAAAATTGGGATCCTTTATTTGTTGTATAGGGTTGTATTTATAGATTTCTAGGCAACACATTTGCACAGGGGCAACAAACAGAGGCCTGGATTTAATCTAGAGGATTGAATGGTGAGAGATGAAGAAGCTGGAGAAGATTTTGGGACTGGTTCCCACCCATGAAAACACCAGGCAAGAGAATAGGAAGGATTGATGGAAGAGGATTGAGAGATTGATCCAAATTTGTCTCCAATTTGTCTCCAAATCTTCCCATGAAGATTGAATCAATTAATTTAGACATAAATTAAACATATGATATCTAATTTGGTTTTGAGAAAATAGAGGAATTTGATTTATGCCTTTATTTAAATATTTTGATTTATTTAAATTAGCAAAAGGGAAATAAATAACTTAATAAAACAAACTATATAAGTTGTTTATTAAATTAGAATGGAACAAAATGATAATTAAACAAAACAAGTGTTTAACCCTTGTTTAAATTTATTTAATTGATGTGATAGAATAAAATAGGGGAAATTGATAATTAAATTTAAAAAAGTCTTTATTTTTGTTTATTTAATTAAGATGAAATAATAGAATAATTTAGAAGAATTTAAATGTGAACTATATAAATATATATTTCTATTTATTTAATAGTAGAGGAATCTAGGATAATTAATCAAATAAGTCGTATTCAATTAATCAGATTCTCTAGACCAATTTTATGTGTATACAGTATCAAATCCCTGGTTCTCTAGGAGAATCTCAATTAGCTCGGGTAGATCTTGGACAAGTGAACATAATGGCCAGTCAAGAGGGTTCATCTACAAACAAGGTACCTCAATTTGATTAATCATGTTATTCTTTTTAGAGCATTATTATGGAGACATATTTGGAATCCTTAGGGTTTTATGTGTGGATATTTGTTAAGAATGGATATACACCTCCGACTAATGCTCCTACTAATGCTATACGAAAGAGGGACTATGAGAAAAATGCAAAGGCAAAGAATTCTATTCTCTATGGAATGAAAAGCTCAATATTTGTCAAGGTAATGCATTGTCAAACTACAAATGATGTCTACAATAATTTAAAATGCTTTTACAAAGGATATGATAAAGTAAAGTTGGCTAAGCTACAAATTCTAAGAGCTAAGTTTGAAAATATCATGATGAGTGAAGAAGAAAATATTGTAGACTATCTCCTCAAGGTTGGTGAAACAGTAAACTCAATAAGAGGGTTTGGAGAAGAAGTAAAGGATTTAGTCATTGTGAAAAGGGTGTTAAGGTACATGTCATCCAAGTATGATTCTAAGATATATACAATAGAGGAAGCAAGAGAACAGATAAACCTACTCTTGATGAACTGCATGGCATATTCACTGCATATGAAATGAGAATGGGAAAAGCATAGTCCTCCAAAAGAGAAGTTGCATTTAAGGCTGCCAAAAATGAGAATATTGAAGTATCCAAGAAGGAAAATGAAGAAGCCTCAACATCTAAACATCAAGAGATTGGCGAGGAAGAAATAAACTTCATCAGAAGATTAAGAAGAGGCTTTGACAAGTATAGAGTTAAGTTACCCTTCAAGTTCTTTGATTGTGGTAAAGTAGGTCATTTTGGTGCTAAATTCCCATACAATAAGAAGGATAACTCAGAATAAGAAGCAAATGGTAAAAGTAAGAAACCCTAATTTCTTAAGAAGAAAATTTTTTAGAAGAAGGGTTTGTACATTCAAGAGGAAAGTGATTCATTAGATACTATTGATAGTTCTAATGATGAAAAAGATTGTGCCTTTGTAATGGAAGAAAGATAATTTATTTTCATTGAAAAAGACTCTCAGGAATAGAAGAATGGAATGGTTGAGGATCTTGGTGGAGAAGGTGAAGAAGAAGGATAATTTGACCTCGAAGGAGAACTCATATGTTTCTTAGAAGAGATTGATAACCTAAGAGATGAGATTTTTAGTCTGAAAAAAAAAAGAATCAAAAGAAGATTGCACAAAAAGAGAATAAGAAGCTAACAAAAGATCTTGATGAATCTAATCAAATGATAGTAGGATTGAAGTTACAAGTAGAGGAATCCAAAAGGATTGAAGATGTAAAGTGGAAAAATGCAAGTTAGAGACATAAATAGTTGGCTTGAGAAAAGAATTGGAAAAGGCTAGAGAAAAAATAGAAAAAGGCCTAAAGCTGAAGGGAGGCTCAAAGATTATTGATTAATTATTAAGCACTCAAAAGCATTCTAACAAGGATAAATCTAGTTTGGGTCTTGAGAAAGGAAAAAGTACTTTTACCATTGCTTCTACAAAACTATGTGAGAGATTTAGAGTAAGAGAAAAGTTTGGTACAAACGGTGAGAGAGGTTGCAAGGAGAATACCTCTAGAGAGGAAAAGAAGACCACTGAGATAAAGGAATTTGAAGAAGAAAAGAATCTTGCTACAGACAAGAAGAACAACCAATCAGTTCCTAATCATCAAAAGAAGAGGGAGAACATAAGAAGAAATGATGCCGAAGGATTCACAAGGGTGAGAGATCTAAGAAATCCAAGACAAAGAAGACACCCTCATCTATCTTAGGATATGCTATGACTAGGTACTCTTCATAATTTTATGGGTAATATTATACATGTAATCAATTTGGTCATAGGGCTAGGGAATGTAGAGTAATTCCTAAAAGGAGTACACATTTTGTAAGAAATAATCCATTTTCTCCCTTAGTAGATATGAACATCGTGTGTTACTATTGTAACAATTTCAGCCATATAGCTAAGAACTGTAGAAAAAAATTATAAGACCAAATGTATAGAATGAGGAAAAGAAAAAAAAACTTCCTAAAGTAAACAAAGAGTCTAAAGTCTCTAAAAAGGAGGAAGAGAAGGTAGAGGAGAAACCTAAAAAGGTGTGGAAATAAATAAAGTAGAGTCCCACACAATCAATAATTTCTCAAACTTCTCTTCATGCAAAAAAGAAAAAAAATTGGGTAATAGATAGTGGTTGTTATAAACATATGACTGCAGACAAGAGAAAATTTATCCAACTTAAAAAAAGTAAGGAAGGATTAGTTAGTTTAGGTGACAACATTGTTGTAAAAAATTGTGGTAAGGGAACAATCAAGATAGATAATAAATTACCTACAAAATATGTTCTCTATGTTGAAGGTTTGAAGCATAATTTGATGAGTGTAAGTCAAATGTGTGATAATGGTTATAAGGTCACATTTAATTTTGAAGGTTGTACGATAAGGAAAAATGGAAAAATAATTGCTCAAGGAGTGAGAATTGATAGCAATCTTTACAATATCAATGAAGTACAAGGTTAGGATTATTTGATAAGACAAGTAGATGAGAGTTGGTTGTGGCATAGGAGAATAGAGCATGTTAATTTTGATAATTTAGTGAAAGTGAACTCAAAAGGATTGGTAAGATACATGCTTAAGATAACTAAGCCTTTAAAAACTACTTGTAGAGAATGTCAAATTGGAAAGCAAACAAGGGTTAAGTTCTAGACAAAAGAATACTCAACTACAAAGCCCTTCCAATTGGTTCATACTAATTTTTGTGGCCCTACAAGAACAAGATGATTGAAAAGTGAAAGATATTTCATGTTTTTGATTGATGAATATTCAAGGATGACATGGGTAACCTTTCTAAAAGACAAGTAACAAGAATTTGAAAGATTCAAGATATTTAGAAGGATGGTTGAGCAGGAGATTGGTAGTGTTGAAATGAACAAGACAACTGAGAGGGGGGGGGGGGTGAATCAGTTGTACCAAATTAATTTTACTTATGAACTTAATCAATTCCACTATAACTTTAATCTATTATTAAGTATAAACATGAAATGTAGATAATAGAAATCAAACACTAGAGACACCAGATTTATGTGGAAAACCCAATGAGGGAAAGACCACGATGAGGATTAACTCACAATATAATAGTAATGAAATATCAGATACAAAGGCTCACTACTAGAGGGCTCACTGCCTAGAAAGGACTCACTATCCAGTTACAAAGGCTCACTACCTACAGATAGGAATCACTATCCAGAAGGAGGCTCACTACCTACAAACAAAGGAAGACAATAAAAAATCCACCACAATAGGTTCCACACATTTGTAGCTTGATCCAAGGATTGTAGACACCATCAGCTCACTGCTTTCAAGAATCCAACACATTAAAGTACTATTTCCTTGATATACTTTCACACACTCTTCTTTTTGCACTTATTTTGCACACTTCACACACACACTTCGAATTCACAACATCTTAAATTGCATTTATGCCATCTTTAGCCTTAGAAACTTTCTCCAAGGTTGGCTACACATCCTTTCAAATTAGGTCGGTGAAGTTCAACATTCTCGTAGTGGATAAGAATGTGAGTGGACCAATTTCATACTTAATTAGGACCCAAAACAACATCTTGGATCAATCAAGCGCTTTCTTAATCGATGCTTATTCTTCATGTAACATGTAAACACCAGGTCTGCTAAACCTAATGAAAACACCAATGATCTTTGAAGTACACACATCCAAAAAAATATAATGACATGTGGATCACACAACACACTTCACCAGACACTGGAACACCTCTTAGAAAACTTTAGATACATTCATAGAAACTAAAACAATCTTTATACACATAACACTCTTCAACATTCCAACCAGATCGAGTAGACACACACAATATCACTAGAACAAGACTTTTGGAGCACCAAACCACAGGCACATTTTCTAGAACATAGATAAAATCAATATTAACCTTCTTCTAGATCTGCAAGATCTGAGACAAGCCACCAGAAGACTATGGAGCAGTGAGATCTCTCCTAGTCCATAAACAAGCAGTTCTGCCAAATTAGTTCACACACCGATGAACACATCTTTCACTCTCCATCAACCCAAAAGCTAAAACTTAGAATATATTATCCATTGAAGCCCATAAAAAATACTATAGATCCATATAGGTTTAGGATCAACATAGAATAAATACAGAGAACATTACCGGAGCACACTCAAAATAAACACACAACATTGTCTTCATTATTTATTAATTTTCTCAAAAGCACTTGACATCGGCACATCTACAACACCATAAATATAGCTCCATGTACTCTCAACACTTCTACAGTATCTCAACTATACATGCACCATCTGCAATCACTCTAAACTATGTTGACATCAATGACAACATTAATGACAACACCACCAAACACATGCATACTTGCAACAGTCTCCCCCTTTGTCATTAATGGAAACACATGATGTGAAAAACCATCAAAGACAACATACACTCTCTCCTTCATTCTTTCTTTTATTTTCTAGATTACACAACCTAGACAAGAATTTCGACACTCTCTTCTCCTTGTAAGATGACACTCTCTCTAGATTTAAATAAGCATTTTCACATGACACTCTCTCCCCCTTTGACATCAATGGAAAAGAAAAGGTTTTGCATGAAACATTTGCTATATAAATATTTGATCACTCCCCCTTAGGAGTGCACCCACATCTCATACTGCAACAATGATATTCTCTACCCCTCCTAAGGAGTAGACCTCAATCGTCAATCCAAACCAATGAAGAATTTGTAGATCCACTGGACTGATACACATCCATGTGCACCTAGCTTAATGAAGGAGGGGAATTAACCCCTAACTTCCCCTTGAGATACTCAAAAGTATCCTTCGAAAGAGCCATAGTGAATATGTCAATAATCTAATCCTTAGTAGATACATATTCAAGTCTAACTTCATTTTCCAGTACCTTCTCCCTCAAAAAATGATATTTGATAGATATATGATTTTTTATGGAATGAGATTCTTTGAAATGTTTATTGCACTTGTATTGTCACAAAATATAGGGATATTCTCATCACACATCACACCTATATCCTTAAATGTTTGCTTCATCCAAAGTACCTATATATAGCAAGATGTTGCTGCAATATTCTTAGCTTCTATAGTGGACAAAGAAATTAAATCCTATTTCTTGCTTAACCATGAGACCAATCTTCCTCCAAGAAAGAATGCAATACCACTTGTACTCTTCCAGTCATCTACACAACCAGCCCAATCTACATCAGTGTAGGCATTCAAGGTGAAATCAATATCCTTAGGATACCATAGACCATAATCTGGTTTGTCTGATAACTAAAATCCTTTTGGTTGTTCCATGTACACCTCTTCTTCCAATTCTCCATTCATGAATGCAAACTTAACATCCATCTGGTATACATTGAAGTCTTTATGAGAATAAAATGCCAAAAACATCTAAATGGCCTCCATTCTTTCCATTGGGGAAAAAGTCTCTTCAAAATCTATTCCTTCAACTTTTGAATAACCTTTGCATACAAGTCCTGCACAAGATTGTAGAAAGTACTAATGTTAAGATTTATGAGGACATCAAACATGTTGAACCTAACAAAGAGAAAATTGAAGGTGAGTCAAATTGTGAAGAAGAGATTACTGATGAAGAGCTAGAAGAAGAAGATAATGAAAAAGTCCCCACTAAATATGTTCAAATGGATCACCATGCAAATCAGATAATTGGTAATAAAAATGAAGGTGTTCAGACAAGGAGAAGACTTGCAAAGAACAAGGAACTGGTAATTTTTTCTCTCTTGTCCTAGATTGAACCTAAGAGTTACATGGAGGCAAACAAGGATGAGAGATAGATAAAGGAAATGGAAGAAGAACTGAATCAGATTGAGAAGAACAAAACATGGGAACTGGTTCCTAGACCACCAAGAAAAAATGAGGGTGTTTAGAAAAAAGCTCAATGAGGATGGAGTTGTGGTTAGAAACAAAGAAAGATTAGTGTGAAAAGGATATGTACAAGTTGAAGGGATAGACTTTGAAGAAACATTTGCACTTGTTGCAAGATTAGAAGCCATAAGAATGTTTCTTGCATTTTCAATTTATAAAAGGTTTACAGTCTATCAAATGGATGTAAAATCTACCTTTCTCAATGTAAACCTTGAAGAAGAAGTCTACATAGAAAAACTAGAAGGTTTTCAGCTGTCAGAAGAAGAAGATTATGTTTGTAGACTAAGGAAAGCATTGTATGGTCTAAAGCAAGAACCTAGGGAATGGCATTCTAGATTAGATACCTACAACAACAAGGATTCAAGAAAGGAAGTGAAGATAGTAATTTGTACTTCAAATTTGAAGGTGAGCATATGATTATAGTTGTATATGTGGATGACATTATATTTGGTGGTAGCAATGAAAAATGTGTAAAGAGTTTGTTGTCCAAATCCAAGATAAATTTGAGATGTCAATGCTAGGAGAATTGTCATTTTTCATTGATTTACAAATAGAAAAAATTGGTGATAGGATATTTATATCTCAAACTAAGTATACTAAGGAGATTCTCAAGGAGTTTTGAATGGAATGTAGCAGGCCCATTATTACGGTGCGGCTTAACTGACACACTCTAAGCTGGTTTGACTGCTTAGGTGGCAGATGTGGGACCCTTCCTATTGTTAGCATCTATTACTCTTGCCAGCATCTGTTCCCATTGTCATTAACTTTGAATTCATTTTTTTCCCGCATGATGTCCCATCGTTTTACTGCATAAAACATTCTGACTCCGTAATTTCTTTATAAAAAAGTTTTTTGCAGTGAAACAGGTTATGGGCATCCACCAAATTAGAATAGAGGTGGGATTATTGTCACATATTATAGTTGGAAATGCTCGGGTAGACATTTATACAAACTGTGGAAGCATAGACAAGGCATAGGAACTGTTTGACTGAATTCCTTAGAGAAATGTGGATTCATGGAATTATTTGATTGTAGGATATGCACAAAACATGTCTGTCAAAAAGTATTTAGAAGCTTTCATCCAAAATGTGATTGGCAGGTGTAAAGCCAGACTCCTCCCAGCCTGTGTGAAAATGGGAGATTTGGAATAGGGTATGGACATCCATCCTAGATAGATGAATGTTTTTAGGTGTTGTAGCTTTAAACTGTGCTGCTATATGTGTATGCAGAAAGTGTAAGCATAGACAAGGCACACAAATTATTTGATAGAATGCCATGATTGCAGGATATGCAAAATGTGTAACTAGGCACATGAACTATTTGACATAATGCCTCAAAGAAACATGTTCTCATGGAATGCTTTAATTGCAGGATATTAACAAAATAGATTTGTTGAAAAGGCTTTAGAGACTTTGCAACCAAATGCAATTGGCAGGTGTAAAGGTAGACTCTACAACCTTCCATAGCCTATGCCAAATGGGAGCTTTGGAATAGGGTATGGACATCCATCGAAGCATAAAGGATAGAGGGGTTTTTTCAGAGGTAGTTACAACTGCTCTGAGTTTAAGGGAGTTGAGGAAGGTTTAGATAAGGTATATGTTTAGGTTGAAACAAGTGAAATAATTATTTTTTAGATGTGTATTATGTATGTGATTTGTGATGTTATTAAATTGTGATGATCTATGTCCAAGTTAGAGTTTTAAGTTTAAAGTTGAATAGTGTTTACTCACACCCATAGAAGTACTACCACTATTCCTTCTACCATCTCTCCTTGTCATCCTATAGAAACTGTACATTTATAGTGTGATTTTTCCTTCTACTACCATTTCATTCCCTCTTACCTCTCACTCCCTTTAGACATACATCATTTTTTCCATACTTCTTATACCACTACTACCTGCACTTCTCAACCTTCAATACACTAGTGAAGTAGTTTTCTCAACTTAAGAAGAAAACTATAGCTCTAACTCTATTATATATAATCCTCCACATTGCACACCTTTTGTATTTGACGTTGTTACACACCCATTGCTCATTGGCTTTTTTGTAGCTATATTTGAGTTATATTATGGAAAAGGTGGTTACAATGTTTTCCTATGAGCTTTTGATGATACATTTCTAGATATTGCATATGAAGATAAAGTCTTACCTAAATTATTTTAATCCCTTGAATACATTTCTAGACTATGCCCTTGAATAATTTTAATCCTTAGCTCTTGTTTCAATCCATTATTTTGACGAGCTAGCCACCATTTTCTTACAACCCTTATATGTCTATATGGGCTTAGAATCAACTAACAAATTTAACTAAATGTTTTGAAAGAGTCTACTAATGACAATGGAATTATCTTTCAATATTTATGTGGTAAAATTTGTGTGTTAATGTAAAAAATCTTGAGCTTTAATTATTTGAATCTAATGGTTGGAATTATGGGGTCTCCCTCACTTCCTCCAACCTTCACGATGTCAAAATAACAATACATTTCAAAATGACAACAAAGAATCTAAATCTAGTTCCAATCAGATGTCTACCACATCTAATTTTGTATCATTCAAAAATTAAGGCCTAAATTTTTTACAAATCTTAGCAAACCATTGGATAATGTTCTTTAATCTTTCATAATAATTTGGTCAGTCTTAATTCCATCAATCTATTGGATTACTCTAGAGGATTAACTAAGAGTTAAATAATGAATAATTCTTCTACATTTTTCATAGAGTTAATGAACACCATACATATACTTGTATGGTATTCAAGCATAAAATCATACATCTCATTGATAGTAATGTGATTTATGTTAATGGTGTTAATGATGGGGGAAATTGTTTGGCTACTCCACTAAAACAAAATTTGAAATTTATGCTAATATTTTTTTCATTGCATACACATTCTAACAATGTTGATCAGTAATAGGTATTCAATCATCCTACTAATTCTATGATGTACATACATGAATAAATACCCTATGGATATAAAGCATGTTTGTTCCTCTTCCCACACTTATACAAAAAAAATTATACCTTTTAATCATAAAATTTCACCTCAAGCTATTTACCTTCAATTATTTCATTTTATGAGGAAATTCAAAACCACAATTATTGTGGTCCACTTTATGGTCATGATTTTCTCCATGGTCAATAATGTTAAGTATTCAAATTGATCTAGGCAATTAGTATAACATATGCATAAAATAATTTCATATAATTACAAATTTAGCATCAGATAATTATACACATTTATGTGTTGCTCTAAAAATAACCAATGCCATTCTTGTGGACACTTTAGGGAGTATTATCTTTTCTCTTAACATGGGGCTTAAGGAGGTAGATGAATTTTTCCATATCATTCCTTCATTGGCTATATTTTGAATCTTACTTAGGATATCATAGTTACAATAATTAAATGGGATACCCTCTATGATGCACCAATGCCTAAAATATGTTTGTCAAGAGAAAATTGTGAAAGTGATGAGAGATGTGTATGCACCTATTTTCAAATCAACTACTTCAAACTTGAAAATTATGTTGTCACTCTCAAGAACATTTTTTATGATTTCAAAGGCGAGGAACATCAAATAGAAGCTCGTCACAAAACCAAAGATAGAATTCATTAATTATAACAAATGCATGTGCAACAAAATAATCAAAAAAAAAGTTAGCAAGGAAGATAAGGAGAAAATGAAGCCCTCTTCATTACCTCTCAATACTCCTCTAGCACAAAAACCAACTTATAAATCATGTCCAGCAATAAAGAAAGAATAAAATTATATCATTCCTTCATATGTACCAAAGAAAGGATGATTTCCTCCTTACACTCCAAAGAAGAATAAGAAAGAAACTTTCAACAATCTCATTGTCACCTCTTTTAAAGGTGTTACTTTCATACGAGTTCCAAAGAAAAAATAGAATATTTAAAAAGAACAAGTGAATCTAACTCCACAAGTACAATAACAATATTACAAAGGATCTTTCTCCTATTCTACATAAATCAAGCACATTCAATGACATCATATCATGCTAAAATTCAAAACATTAAAGGTGGTTGTGAACCACATAAATAATGACAAGAACAATCTATTAGATGATAATCCATCTAATATTATTGGTAGATTTGGAGCTTTGTTCTCTACATACATGTCTATATACTTTACATTATTTGGATGGTGTCCCCTACTTGGGAGGTATATCTTTTGGCATTTTCCATTACCCTACCATATTGATAAAAATATATATGCATTTCCATATGATTGCAATTATAATTATTACATTTAAAATTGTGTATCACATGTTACTAACATAATCATTCTCATGATGTTTTAAATATTTCCAAGATATTCCACATGATTGAAATTATTGAAATGATTATGATTACATTTTACAGTCGAGTCATTTCATAGGTGAAAATAATGTTGGACACTCTCAAGGACATCTATTAAGATTGTAAGAGTAAGGAACATTAAATAGTTGTTTCTTTAACACAAAGATAGAATTTAATAAGTACACCAAATGAATCTATGACAAAAACAAATAAAAATTTAATGAAAAAGGAAAAATAAGGAGCAGAAGAAGCCCTTTACATTGCCCCCTGATGCTTCTAAGCACAAAAACCAACTTATAACCCTTTTTCTCTACCAATAAAGCAAGAGAAAGATAATTCTATTTTTCTGGATATATATGAAAACAAGGAAAATTTCATATTTATGCTCTAAAAAAGAATAAGGAAGAAACTCTAAACAATCCCAATGCCACCTTATTTGAAGATACTACTTCCACATGGGTTCCAAAGAAAAACCAAAATATTCCAAAAGAGCAAGTGGATCCCACTCCACAATAAAATACCAAGATTATAAAAGGTTTATTTGCTATTCTACATACATCAAGCATATTCAATGACATTATATCACGATGAAATTGAAAATGTATAAGTGGTTACAAACCATTGAAAAAGTATGGGTAGAAACCTTGAGAGAATGAAATAATTTAAGATCATGAAGAGATCTTAGATGAAATTCAAATAATTTGATGAACCTACAAACTTGACAAATAAAATATACGGAATAGAGGATTGGGAAACCATATAAGTATTAATATAGGCTAGTCACCAAAGGCTACTAATTTAATGACATTTGTGTGTAAGAAGGGTGTTGATCACTAAAAATATTTAAGTATGAAAGAAAGATAATGAAGGATCTAGAGAAGCCTCTACTGAAGTATGTAATTGGGTAGAATCTCATAATCAAGAATTTATATGGTGAAATCCAATAGTTTTAATCATTAATATCTTATAGTTTTGAATCTAGTAGAATAATTCTCATGATTTTTTGTACTTTATGTGTTGTGCTAAATCATATTATCTAATAAAAGGACGTATTTTTTATTATTACCCTAGCTCTTGCATGGTAAGAAGAAGAAATAAGAAATAAGTAATTTCATAAGGCCTCACTATGTTGTATAACACCCATTAAGGGAGACTAGAAATGCATGGTCACTCTTGTGGTCAATATTGATAATCTTAGTAGATTTATAGATGTCAAATGATGGTCATTATATGAGTGTAGAATGATGGTAATGATATTTATAGCTAGGTGTTGTTGGCTTGATTAGGTATTTCAACTATTAACTTGTGCTTGGCCCCATTGGACTTGTTGTAGTTCTTTATATATGTAAATGTAAGTCTAGTTAGTTTAATATATAAGATATTGTGGAAGGAATTCAACTAATTGAAGTCTAGTAGATCCTATGTGTGATAGCCAACTCTATAATGTATGAAATGAATAAGGCATATAACTAATTCAATACTTGATAAAAATTTAATGTAGAGAACAATAGATAGTGAAGTATATATACCTTGTCATCACTCCATGAAATGATATACTTTGTTTTTGATAAAAGGGTAAAACGGGTTTTACAGGGACCCGAAACCACAAAGTTTACAAGATAGAGAAAGGACCACCAATGGTCCACCAAAAAAAAAAAATAGCTACCCAACAAAAAACAGCAGCAATCGGACAAAAAAGACCAGGAGGGTCAAAAAGAAAAAGACAGCAGAAGAACACAGGATTATTTCAGAGACCGAAGGACAGTCTCAGTCTCTGCCTCCAACGCCTGCATATCAGTGACCCCCTGTTTGAAAGTCTACACCATTTTCGGGGTTAAGGGAGCCTTTCGCTTCAAATTAGCTCTGGTTCTTCTAGATATACCACCATCAGTTTCTTGGTTTTTTTCTTTTGTGTCATCAAGATCCACCACCAAGGAACCCTGCTGGGCTTTATCAAGTTTTTTGGTCATAGCGTTGATTATTATTGCATTGTGTCTTGCTATTATGTGGTTCTGTTTAGCAATAGTTTTGATGTTGATTCTTAAGCCCTCAATCTCATTATCTGTAATCTTGTAGCTGTGGACCGTATCTTTCTTGCCCAAATCCGCAACCTTGACTCCCATTTCCTCAATTTTGCTTTGCAGGGCCCAGTTTTTGATTTTAAGCTCGTTAATTTCAGAGAGAGTCCAGTCCAGGATTTTAGAGTGGGTTTTGGAGTTGGTTTTGTAGAATAATAGACTTTATGATTAGATTATCCCTATAATTTTAGGAACATTGATCATGGGGAAAAATTAAGTGAAATCTAATCCCTTACATAGAAAATTGAATTAAAGGTTGGTCAAAACGTATACACTATATGCATTATTCAAACTAAACTCCTATATTGAACCTATTCAATTTTAATAGGCACATGGGGTACTAAGCATTGGAACTAATACTAATAGGTCCTAGAGATTGTCACATGATCATTTGAAAATCCATGATCTTTATATTCTTGTATAAAATTTGGTACTATTGTCTTGCAAGCTAACAACATTAAGTTTAGTAGCTAGATAATATGGACCTTAAGTTGAGTTTGGATCCTTAGTGCTTACATGTAATTAAGTTGTGTTTTACCTTGAAACAAATTTCAAGTATTTTAACATTGATTTATGAATAGATAATAAGCATCCCACTCCATGTACAATACTTGAAATTTGATTAGAGTTGCATCATCCCTTGGAGGATTAACAATATTTTTAAAATTATTTTATTAGGATTTTATAATGCTACTTGAATATTGAAGGGAATCCTTATCATTAATGTCCTAAGACTTCAATGTAATGTCATTGTGTTCGTGTCTGTGTGTGTAATCTATAATGTCACATAGTCAAAGCATTGACTTAGATCCTTCATATTATTTTCTAATTTAGGATTGAGATTGAAGATATCAATCATTAACATATAAATTAAAAGTTTAGGAAACCCATCAAAGCCTCATTGTTATGGGAAGAATCCTAAGTCATGTTTAGGTTTAAAGATATTCATGAGCTTTTTTGTTGAGTTTTTATTTCAAGTGCTTAGTTCCTTCCTCATATTCTCACAATAATTCCTTTATTTTTTATTCTTTCCTTCAACACTTTTCCTATAGCAAAATGCACACCACACGTACACAATAACCAACACACTTGAGGACATCCATACTACCTTCTACCCATCCTCAAATTTTATGGATAGAAATCTCTTAGTTGCAAACTTTAGTCAATGTCATGTGACACTTTCACCTCTCCACAAATGAAACCTCGGGCTCTAAGACCAAATTTGATACAATTATTATGCAAGATCTCGAGTGGCAATATGTCCAATCATATAATAAAGAAACTCAAAATGAAAAACACAATCACAACAAAAAAGAAGGTAATCATATACTAAATAATATATTCAAAACTTTAATCCAAAATAATATAAAACTAAAATAAATATCAATCTATATTTATATACTCTAAACTTGAATATAAATGGGAACTAGAAGATAAAATAGTGTGGCATCTACAAAAATAATTTCAAATGAACTTTAACATATTTTTATTATAAAGATTACAAATATCCTATTTTGACATAGGAATAAAATATTGTATAGTGAAATATCTCTATTTCAATGATGAGTAGGGTAATGATCTAAATTAATATTATTATTTTTTGCTTTGAAATTTTTAGGACTAATTTTTTGCACACACATCTAGCAGGGTAGTTGCAGCTAGAACATCTGAAAAAATTCCTCTATCTATGATGGATGTCCATTCCCTGTTCCAAATCTCCCATTTTTGCACAGGCTAGGAGGATGCTGGAAAAGGTTGCAAAGTCTGGCTTTACACTTGCTAATTGTATTTGGATGAAATCATTAAATCCTTTTTGAGAGACGTATTTTTTGCATATCCTGCAATCAAATCATTCCATGATTCCACATTTCTTCGAGACATTCAGTCAAATAGTTCATGTGCCTTGTCTATGCTTCCACATTTTGCACAAATGTGTACTCGAGTGTTTCCAACTGTAATATGTGACAGTAATCCCCCTTTTATTTTGATTACATGGATGCCCATAACCTATTTCGATGTATAAAACAATTGTAGAGTCAAAATGTTTTATGTGGTTAAACACAGGACATTACATGGGAAAAATTTGAATTCAAAGTTAACGGCAATGGGAACAAATGATAGTGAGAGTAACGAATGCTAACAATAGGAAGGGGCCCACATCTGCAACCCGTTGATGGTGTTTTCTACACAACAACAACTCAGATAGAATATGATATCCTATCTCTCTTGAAAGGTAAATCTCTATGGGAAAAGAGGTAACCCCAAGGTCTCTAATGTCAGGTCTTGACAATGCAAATAAAACAACTCAGAAATAATGCGAAAATGCTGATAATCACAAAGGGACCTTATTACAACCAAATACTGGACTCGAATTTATCAGATCTAGAAATATGTTGATACTTGAAACCCCATATCTAACCCAGATAATAAGGAAATAACAAAAGATAAAGGTTTCAAAGATAGTTCTAAGACTAATTTTAACCCTAAGATTGACAATGCAAAAGATAAGATGCTCAAAATGGACTGATCTCTCATAAACTATTTTTTGTTCAACCCAGATAAATCTACAATCTTATAGAAATAGTGCAATCTTCTAAGGTGTTAAATATTTTCAAGTCATGCATATTCATTCAAGACAACCCTATTGCGATTGAAATGAACAAACATTCATAATTGAACTAAGCACAATTTTAAGTCTAGGCTAAGTTTGCAAAGCAACTAACATTCAACTAACTCCAAAAAGTCTAGACTAGAGATCACTACAAATATTTCAAGCATGAAACCCTAAGCATCACCAAAACATCTAACAATAAACTTAAGCAATTTTAAAGATAGAATAACAAGAACCATGCCAGATAAAACTCAACACAAGAAAGATACCAAGTCATTATATCTTTTCTTATATTAAATCACCCAAAATGGGAACAATTCCAGTCTTCTGTTACAAAACTTGCTTGAAGATAAACCCTAATTACAATTCTCTCAAATGTGAAATATTTTAACTTTCCACTATTCTATTCTATATGCTACTCTTTCATATTACAAATGAGGCATCATGCTCAATTTATAGAGAACCCCCCCAAGATAGGTTGGCCCAAATAGGGTTTACAATAATAAATGCCACACAATAGGTCGGCCCTAAAAGATATTCGAAAACAACATGAAATGTGCAATTTGCACCAATTTCATCCAAGTCGGCCTGGGATCTCAAAAACTTGATCTAATGCATGTGAATAATGGGAAGCACAAACTTTGATGTAGCCCTATATAACTACTTCCCATCCTTGTCTTTGGCACACTCCACTTCACCATGCACTGCTAATAATACCCTGTCCAATTCGACAATAGGTGGCATAGACAAAACCCTAATCTTCCTCTCAAAAGACTTGATGTCCTCTCTTTCTTTCTTTACTGCACCATCCCAATCAGCCCTATTTGTTAGATACTTTTCAATGACTACAATATAGGTTGCATCATCATCTAGCTGATGTTCAGTAACTAGACATTCATTAATTGGAGAGTAGACATCCCTCCACCATCTCCTTAACTATTCCAAACTGAGATTCTTTGGAGCGAATTTATTTCTCCCTGTCATGATTTCAAAGAAGGAGATACACTTATCATTGTAGACATGGGAAATGTACAAGTTCGTTTTGGCAAACCTGATCCTGATTACTGACAACATTTCCTCTCAGATCAAATCCTCAACATTTCATCATAATTCTATCCCTTAATCTAATGAATCGTCATTTATCTGATTAAGTCTATCACCTCCTTTGATTAAATTAATCAATTTAATTTAATTAACCTTACATTGTTGTTTAATTAAATAAATCATTTTATTTGATTAAAATCTCTAAAGTCTCCTCATTAAATTAAATAAATTAAACCTTATTTGATTTAATCTAACACATTCCTTCTTTATTAAATAAATCAAATCATTTATTTAATTAAATCATTTCCTCTCAATTTGATTTAAATCAATTCATAAATTTAAGTCTAAATTGTCACATCTCCTAATTCCTCATTAAATTAATCAAATCCTTGATTAAGTTAATCCCTATCACTAAAATTCTCTAGAGAATGCAACTTGCACAATAAATCAATTACTTTGATTTATTAATTCTCCTATTTTCCCTCACAAAGCATCAAAAAGGGAATATTCCTCTTTTGAATTCAAAAAGTCCAAGGGACTTGGTCCTTCCAACAAGGCATTAAAATCTTCTTACATGTCTTTGACCTTGAGCCAAGTGACATTAAATTCATTTCTTTTCCCTCTTCAACATGTCATTTCTCAAATTTGAAATGCCACCTAATTGCATTTATTGGCACTTTGGCCAAAATGTGCACAACCTTTAGCCATTCACATCTTGACAAGTGGCACTTGGCCATTGGATGTTGAATGATCCCACATTGCTCTATTTTACTCTCTTTTCCAGTTTAGAAATCTATAAATTGGAGGCTTCTCTCCTCATTATCCATCCGCAATTTTGAGTTAACTTATTATACTCAAAATTCATCCATCCACAATTCAAGCAAGTATACTATACTTCATTTCATCCACAAACAGTTTTAAGTATACTCAATATATTCAAATTCATCTCAACATTCCACATCTTCATGCAAGGTTATTCTCTTCATTGGAGAATTAATCTTACTCATACTATCCTTTAGCTTGTTCAAGGATTGCGAAAGGGCTGCTTACTACACAACAATGGTGGCACCAATCCACTATGGGATGAAGGTTTAATTGTGTTTCCTTTTATGTGCTTCTAGTTTAACTTGTTTTTATGCTCATTAGTTGCATATTTAGACATGATTAAGTATCTCATAGGGATGTTAAATTTGTTGTTTTAAACTAACTTTCGTGCTAACAACATGAAATTGTTTGAGACGATTTTCATTTGCAGATTTTAGCATCCACATTCTGGTGCTAGAAGAAGGGCGAATCCTAAAATTTATTCCGTTACAATCTCACTAATGTGTCTATTTGTAGGAAATCTGGCTCAAAATATTTAACTATTCTGTTAACAATAGCCTTCGCTATTATTCATGCTTAATTCCGTTCGGTCGAAGAAAAGAAAGAAATTTTTGTTTAAATACAAGCTTTGAATCTTCTGTAAATTTTATGCTAATCATTCGGTTTCACTGTGAATTTTCCTCCTTGTTGTTCTCCTCTTTCTTCTCACTTTCCTGTTGCGCAGTCACCTCAGGTCTTTACCTCGCCCCCGTGCTGACATCCTTTCCATTTTCTGTTGTTGTCGTCCTCCATTCACCGCTCCACCGCGCCCTTCATTCCATCTCCCTGCAGTACTACTATCGGATTGTTAATCCTCTCACCGGATTACCGCAGCCTACTCTACCACCACCTATGGTATCACTATCATTTCCACTTCCTTTGTCGTCTATCGTCTCTTTACCACTTAGCCGCCACCTCGTCTATATCCGTCCGCGGTAGAGCGGTGTTAACCACATTACCGCCACCTCATCCCTTCCATCCATGGTAGAGTGGTGCTCACTGCGTTACTATCAGATAATTTTCCTCGATCGCGGTGGTGCGGTTAGCCGTGTGCTGCCTATCTATTTAACTATCACCTCCATCCCACAGTTTACCATTTGATCCTCCGCCATACCATGGTAAACCCACTAACCGTGACTCTGTCTGTCACTTGGCCACACCTCATCACCGCCGGTTACCCCCCCTTACCCACTTTAGCATGGTAACCGCCTCACCATGTGTCCTCGACCATCACTGCATCCCCGCGATCTGTCGCTTAACCGCCAGCGGTCATGCGGTAACCATTACCCGCCACCGCGTTAGCGTGGTTGTCCACCCGGCTGTCAGTGGTAATGCGATAAAGCCTACTGCCAGACTACCTTTAAGCTTCCAATCATGATGCTGCAGGCCACGGTAAAACAATAGGAGGGGTTTAGTTTGGGAAATGAACAGTGAGGAAGAAAATTTTTGCATTTTAAAAGGAGGATAAATAAATAAAAATTTAGAAATAGCAATTTTTTTTTACATGAGAGATTTTTGTGAAATGTTTTATTAACATTGAATGTGCTCTTGAAGGTTGGATATTGGAATTAAATCAAGGCAAAAGCAAGATGGGAGAAATTCACAAAAGCATTTTTTAATGCTTGTTGAGCTAGATCTTTATTTTAGTTTTAGAACATCCCACATCTATTTTTGGGGCTTAAAATTAACCATTTTTGACTTCATCTTTTGGTTAAAATTGAACCTTAGAAATATACTAGATTTCATTTTGGACTTAAAATTGAACAAGGAAAACTTCACATTTAATCTTGGTGCTTCTAAAATGAACTCATCATTGCTTTGAAGGTTAAAATTGAACATGTGTCTTTTATGTTTTGCAAACTTTTTAACAAATTAATATCATTAAAATGCATATGCGCTTCTCTCGCGCTTTATAGTGATCTTGAGAATCAAAAGAATTTTAGTGATATAAACTTGTCGAAAAGATTGCCTCCACATTTGATTTGGGCACTTAAAATTGAACAAAACATGCGAGTGTGAGCATGATATATTGCGGAGGTTCTCCCCTTTGTTTTTCAACAAGGGTTGTGTGAATGACGGGATATGTTAGCTTGCTTTTGTTAACTTAGAGGGATTTCCTTATGGGAAAAAGTAATCACCCAAGGGAATGACCCAACTAGGAACACGCTAAAGCCAAGCGACTTCCACCCGAGATATAAGTGTGGATATTGGAACAAAGGTCAATATCACGAGGATTATTCCGACGAGATGGAAAGCAATGGACTCTCGCCGATGTTGGATAATCCCCCATGAACGAAATGCCCGCATTAGAACCCATTGTTTAGAAAAAGGCCAAAACCTTGTCTATCTTGTTGGTGCAAAAGGTCATGTCCTTTGAAGCCGCCCCACATTATACATGCGGTCTTGTTGTGGAAATCGAAAGTATGCCATGGGAGATTCATGGGTACTAATGCTTGGCTGACCCGAATAAGTGAGTGCCATGGAGGGGAGCCAGTGTGGTCAAGCATTTAGCCATTCGCACAAGATATGCGTAGCTGGATTCGTCCAAGTGGGAACCCAACAAGATATTGCCTCATCATCCTAGGGTTGTAAAAAGTGTTTGGAAGTAAAAGAAATACATTGCTTGATTTTGAAAACATTTGAAAACAAACATTCACAGACCTTCAAATTTCAAACCCCTTGTGAGAAACAAATACTCTTGAAGAACTTGGACATTCTTGCTTTCCCTAAGGATCATATCTCTAGAGGTTTCTAAGTGCACAAATTCTACCATCATTTGTTTTCAACAAGGTTAAACATAAGGAACTTTTTCTCTATTTTCCTCGATTTCCACACAAAGGACCTTGTGGGATGAGAAAGAAAGTAGGACATTAGACTTTCAGTTTGAAAACATAATCAAGCAAGTGCTTTTGGTAAAAGGAATTCACTAAGACAAGATAAAAGACAAATTGGATTACGCATGTGTTTTCTAACATGATTTCCCACAAGATCAAAATCCCAAAACCAAAGTTCAAAAAGCTTAGTTTGAAAGCTCATGAGGAGCGTCTTGAGATCCTGAGTTGTATGAGTTTTACTATCAGTAGAATCCCAAACTTTTTGAAAGGTTTTCTTTCCTCCCATAGGAAATATAGTGTGTTCTTCAACACCGAGGTCTTGTAAGTAGAAGTGTTATTCTAGGTCAAGTCTAGGATCAAATTCAATCACTTTCATCCAACTTTCAACCATCAAAATCAGTCAAAATTCACCTCACCAACAACTCTTGGAAACTTTGTAAACATCTGTTATGCTAAACTGCTAGGAAAAATCAAATCACTTTGTTTGACTTAACACATCTAGTCAAACCATCATCTTATACATGAGTTTTCTCTAGGATAACATAACTTCCTAGGGTTTACAAGTTCATCTTCTTTGGCTTAACACACTTAGCCAAATTATCAAATCATCACCTCATTTGACTTGACGCATTTAGTCAAACTACCATCTTGTAGGAGTTCACTCTATGGATAACACAACTTCCTAGAGCTTTATGATTACACTCATCACTCTTGGTTGACCTAACACACCTAGTCAAACCAGCAATCCAATCATGAATCAATCAAATCAAGTCCTAAAATTTTAGCATTTCCTTCAGAGGTTCTTTAAGAGTTCCATTCATCCGTATCACTCATCTTTCGTGTATCTCATCCTCATCATCACTTTGATCCTTCAATTATCCTAGTTCTTCGTTTCTTTGAACCTAAAGTTTAGACTGATCTAAAGGATTAGAGGTTCATCTCTTACATTCTTAAAAATTGATCTTCATCTTATGGTTCAAACTCGATCTCAACACAAGAGGGACATGGAATATAAACTTGATCCATCCATCATGAGCAATTCAAGTCAACCAAACTATCCAAGTCTCGCAATTCCAATTGATTATCGAAACTCACATTTAGACATGGCATCATTATCTTGTCCAAACCTCAAAAGTATAACGAATGTGATTATGCCCAATCTAAAGTTTGGAACACCTTTCCCGATGATAGATTTAAATCCAAGTCCAAATCTGCAAATCTATCAAACAAACACTCAATGCATGAGTTTTACAAACAACACTATCCCACCAAATCCATACATGCCAAATACAAGTTTGTCAAACATGATCATTTCAAATCCACACTTGGTAAACTTTGTTGTAGACATGTTTGCGAATCCCATTAATATTGTTCAAAATCCAAGCAATATATTGGCAACTCCATATGTTGATTCAATTCAAGGTAACACCATGCAAAATCAAAGTTACCTAAATCGAGGCAATGTGTTTCCCAATCATGACAATGTTCAATATCAACCAACAATGCCAAATCAAAACATCATACCAAATCATCCAATTTTTCCATCGGTATCGCAACAATAGGTGGCAACCATTCAAGAAACCCCAACAATCAATAGCATTCCAAAACCACCACCACCGCCGCCAAAACACAACATGACCAATTCATTCTCCATCATGTTGCAAGCTGCACAAGAAGCTTCCCGCAAAAAGGCGCTACAAAAACAACAAGTTGCACAAGCTCTGCAAGCTGCACATGCCGCTCAGATGGCACAAATAATCCAAAAAGCACACGCTCAAGCACGAGTGCAATTCCAAGCCCAGCACCAGGCTCAATAGGAGCAAACACGATTCAAGGCACTATTGCAAGCAATCCATCAACAAGCAGCTCAACAACAAGCCCAACAACAAGCATTGTTGGCACAACAGCAGCACGACCAACAACAAGCATTGTTGGCTCAGCAGAAAACACAGACCTTACTCCCACAACAAAGCCTGCAACTGATTCCCACCACAATCATTCAAAATGATGATCAAGATCCTTTGACCAATGATAATGTTGAAAATGTCTCTACATCATCTAATGAGTTAGAGGACATATCTCAAGAATTCACTTCAAAGCATGATGAACATCTTTCACCAAGGTCTAGCAATGATCCTTTCCAAAACATATGGCCATCCTTTGACCTCATGACATTTGAGAAACTTCCTATGCCTACTGAAGATATCCAAGAAAGAAATCCATTCTTTGAAATTGATCCAAAGCATGTCGAAAGAAATTCTGAAATCATTCAAGATCAAGAATTTGCATCTCCAAGCTACTACAATGATATAATGGACACTCTCCTATCCATACAAGATGACCACATCCACATAAGACACACTCCTCCATCTACCCACGAGATGCTTTCTTTGGATGGACATATGGATGATCTTCATTCAAAACAAGAGTCTCATACTCTTGAAATCATTACCAACAAACAAGAGTCTCCTACTCTTAACATTTGTACACAAGACCAAGATGTAGAAATATCTTGTGAAAACATATCAGAAGCAAATCATGAAGAAGGCTCCTACATAAGTCATGAATTAGAAACTTCATGTGAAAGCATATCAAGAATGAATCATGAGGAAGACTTTTGTGTGGACATTGAAGCATCAACACTTCTTGAAGAAGCACTACAATCTGATATCTCACAAGATCAAGCTAAAGATATCAATCAGGCATTCATCCCACATATGGAGGATCCCGTCACTTATAAAGTTTGATCACTTACCTTTGTAAGGGAAAATCATCTTATCAATGAAAGAGCTATGACATTTGAAGATCTGCCAC
Organism: Sequoiadendron giganteum; assembly: GCA_007115665.2. Classification (NCBI taxonomy): domain Eukaryota; kingdom Viridiplantae; phylum Streptophyta; class Pinopsida; order Cupressales; family Cupressaceae; genus Sequoiadendron; species Sequoiadendron giganteum. The sequence goes on along the minus strand of CM021102.1, from coordinate 229,858,421 downwards.
ATAGCAGAGAAGGAGAAACACCTTGTGTCCAAGGTAAATCATATCCTATGGCAAATAAAATGTTTCAACAGATGAATTATCAAGGTAGGGGATTAGGCCTACATGAACAGGGTATCCTAGAACCAGTGCAGATTATCGGCAATCCTAAACATCAAGGCCTTGGTTATTTGACAATCAAGGGATATCAACATATCAGTGATACTTCCACAAAACTGGGGGCAACTTCATCTCGAGCAAACGTCAACATAGGGAGCACAAATAATCCTTATGATGAAACCAATGCCAATACTACGACCCGTCGTATCACAAATCTTCATCCACCCATAACCCCATCCATGAATTGGGACCAACAACAAAAGAAAGATTTGAATCAAAGAATGAAGAACAAAGTACTGAAGCATGAAGGACAAGTCAAATACATATGGATATCAAAAAATACAAAGAAAGACTATCCCTATCAAACTCCATTAGTCAAAGAAACTATGGGGAAAAATAAAAAAGGGAAAAGTATCCATCCAAGATGTCCACAAAGGAAAATGCATGCTTCTCAAGTGATGTACAAAGTGTATCAAGCAGTTGGTCCCAATTCTATACACACTTCCGTATCCATCCATCATTGCTCATCTGCCCAAATTTGGAGAGTCAGAGGCTCCAAATTGTCAACCAATCCATCTTTTACTCCTAAACACACTTCATCCATGCCTCTACACATGATATCTAAGTCTCACATTGACCATGTGTTGGCAACGACCCTTCATCATAAGGATTCAGAAGGCACTCTATCACAATGTGCGCACAGAGACAGAGTTAACTCCGATATCAGCAAAGCAGATTAGGGATTTCAAAAGTTGCTTTCAAGTGCACGTATCTTGGCAAAGCAGCTTCTTCAAGCAGGGTATTGATGGCACATTATAACAGAAGCATCAACATCAGCACCACCAAGTAGTTCAACATTAGGTTAAAATCCCTCAGAAAATACAAAAAAAAAATACAAAAAATCCAAAAAAAAAATCAGAAAAAGGATTGAAAACAGTAAAGAAAAAATCGTCCTCTAGAGAAAACCATTTCGGTGGTGCTTTGGATAGGTACCATGATGAAAACTTGGCAAATAGGTGTCATGTGTAGAATTGAGCATCTACGTGTGCCAGTTCAAGAGAAAGCATCTTATCACATCCATAATAAAGCCAACATTCCAACCACATCATTCGTTCATCTATGAACCATTTATCCAACACATTGCCATTTATCTACCTTATCTAGATCTTGGATGAAGGTTTGGTAAATGCTTTACACTTTTTTATGGTAAACATCTTGACATGGGTCATTTTCATTGATCCCATCTTACCCAATGCTATTTGAGCATTATCCAAATGAGCATCCTCTATTTGAACACCCTTATCTTATCAAAAGATGATCCATATCCATTCGTTCGTCTATGTATCCAAGAATCCATCCCTAGAATTCCATACATTGCTAGACACTGGGGGTAGATAATTACATCTAGCTTTGAGAATAAATTTTGATATATATCCTCCTACTTATGTGGCAATCCGAACATTGGCAAACATGAAATCAAATTGGTCAAAGCACTTGTGATCCAAAATCCAAAGTCACTAGCCCATGGCATATTGTGATAGGAAGATGTTCCTTATCAAGCTTTATCTTTCGTTGAACATTGATCCAACAATTCATATCAGTCGCGTCTAATGTGTACTTTAGCGTCACATCATCAAAACTATTTTGTTCCAAATCAAGTTTCATCAATCTTGATCAATCGGATCCAATTCATTATCGCCTTGTTTGACTTAACACACTTAGTCAAACTATCATCTTGTGCATGATTTTACTCTAGGATAACACAACTTCCTTGGGTTTACAAGTTCGTTATCATCTTTGTTTGGCTTAACACATTTAGCCAAATTATCAAATCCATAATCACCTCGTTTGGCTTAACACACCTAGCCAAATTATCCTTTTTGTACGAGTTTACTCTAGGATAACACAACTTCCTGGAACTTACGAGTGCATTATCACTTTTGTTTGACTTAACACACTTAGTCAAACAATCGATACACCAATCTGATTGATCAACATTAAGCTTGGTTTTCAAAAAAATCCAAAAACAAAGCACTGATATCATCACGTATCCATATCCAAATTGTCAAAATCATGCGAAAAAACCAAAAAAATTCAAAAAAGGAAAAATCAAAAACATCCAAATCATCAAAAATCCAAAAACATGTCGAAATATCAGAAAATCTTCAAAATTCATCATTTAGTCTTGTCAGTCTTCCACCTTGTTGAGCTACATCATCTCTAAGCTTGAACGTAGGCAAGGTTGATCTTTGATCATCCCCCGAGATAGTTAGATTCAGTCCTTAGGCATCCGTCGCATTGGCAATCCGTTTGCCCATCTAGTCTACATCTTAAGTCAGTCTTTTAAATAATAAAAAGGGGGGCAATCCGTTTGCCCATCCATCTTTTCATTAAGTCAAGTCTTTCACCTTGTCGAACTACGTCATCTCTGAGCTTGAACGTAGGAAAGTTTGATCTTTGATCATCCCCCGAGACAATAGGGTCAGCCCTTTAGGCGTCCATCACATTGGAAATCCATTTGCCCATCTAGTCTGCATCTTAGGTCAGTCCTTTAAGCAATAAAAGGGGCAATCCGTTTGTCCATCTTATCATCAAACTATTCTTTCACCTTGTCAAACTACGTCATCTCTGAGCTTGAACGTAGGCAAGGTTGATCTTTGATCATCCCCCGAGACAATAGGGTCAGCCCTTTAGGTGTCCGTCGCATTGGCAATCCGTTTGCCCATCTAGTCTGCATCTTAGGTCAGTCCTTTAAGCAATAAAAGGGGCAATCCATTTGTCCATCTTATCATCAAACTAGTCTTTCACCTTGTCGAACTACGTCATCTCTGAGCTTGAACGTAGGCAAGGTTGATCTTTGATCATCCCCCGAGATAGTTAAGGTCATTCCTTTAGGCGTCTGTCGCATTGGCAATCCGTTTGCCCATCCATCCTTTCATTAAGTCAAATGTGTCATCAGTCGAACTACGTGGTCTCTATGTGTATAACGTAGGCAAGGCTCATCTACGGATCAGCTCCCAAGACCCCTAGGATAGGTCTTTAGGTTAGTTTGTTCGTCGTAGATCTTGAAAATCCAAAACATTGAAAAATCTCAAAATACCAAAAACAGCCTCAAAATATCTGAAAATCCAAAATGGTGCATCCATTTCATCTCGTTTTCACCCATGAATGTCCCACTCATAATAAAGTCAATCGTCACTTTCACCCTTTGGTGAGTTAGTCAGAAGCAAGTTTAGCAGGTCTCAAAGTGAGCGCTTAATCATCAAAGTCTCAAGTCTAGAGCAGTAAGCAAGCAAGTTAGTCACCTCGGAGTATCAATAGCTTATCACCCAATCAGTCCCATCAAACCTTGATCACTACATGTCCTAGGATGAAGCTTTCTTGCGATGGACATAAGCATCAGGTACTCCTCACAATAGTTAGTCTTGGCTAGCGGTACGAAGAACATTAGCTTGTTTGTTTACTTTATCTTGGTCTTTTAGACTTATCTTATGTTACACTAATTCCAAGGACCTCTCAATGATGCCTAAACAAAATAGGTTTAGAGAGAAAGGAATGGGCAACAATCATTATCTTTTTTATCTGCTATGCTTGTGGGATACGTTTGTAAAATAACTTAGTTGTGCATGTTTTGTTCAATTTGTAGGGAAGATATTTTAGGTATCTTGTTGACCACATAGGAAAGCTTGCTTTCTTGTGTTTTGGCCCGAGATATTTAGAATGTCTGAACTATATCTTGAATGAAGTATATATGCTAAGTGTGAACAAGAATATTTCTATCTAATTGTCGAGTCAAAGTCCATCACACTAGGTACAACGCCATCCTGATCCTTTATACCTTGATGCATTGTACCTATGTGTGTTATCAAACATAAATCAATTGGCCCTTTGAAAATCCCAACTCCGGGTAAGCAATATCATCATCACCATCGGTAATAATGTGAACTTGTGTGGATCCTCCTTCCATCCATCTTATTCTTCTTATTCTTCTATTTCTACTAACATTTCTATCTAAAATCAGTGCGTTGTATCAAAATATACACAAGGCTACCCATGGCTGATGACTGTCTATACATCATCATAATTGTCTACATCAAAGAATTATCTTATGTCCTCTGATCAATAGAACCACTCCTCTCGCATTTTATCACGATCTCGATCGGAAAATCGTACATTTTCGCTCGATCTCTCAAGGGGGCAGTATACTAGCGTAATCCTTCCGCTGGGGCAATAGTGGGGGATCTTAAAATCGATGAAATTTTGAACTTTGATTAGAACGGTTATTCTTTGAATCATTGCAACAAGTACATTGCTTCAAAGAGGGGAAAAATGTAGACATGGAAAATGTACAAATTCGTTTTGGCACACCTAATCCCGATTACTGACAATGTTTCCTCTTAGATCAAATCCTCAACATTTCATTGTAATTCTATCCCTTAATCTAATGAATCATCATTTATCTGATTAAGTCTATCACCTCCTTTGATTAAATTAATCAATTTAATTTAATTAACCTTACATTGTTGTTTAATTAAATAAATCATTTTATTTGATTAAAATCTCTAAAGTCTCCTCATTAAATTAAATAAATTAAACCTTATTTGATTTAATCTAACACATTCCTTCTTTATTAAATAAATCAAATCATTTATTTAATTAAATCATTTCCTCTCAATTTGATTTAAATCAATTCATAAATTTAAGTCTAAATTGTCACATCTCCTAATTCCTCATTAAATTAATCAAATCCTTGATTAAGTTAATCCCTATCACTAATATTCTCTAGAGAATGCAACTTGCACAATAAATCAATTACTTTGATTTATTAATTCTCCTATTTTCCCTCACAAAGCATCAAAAAGGGAATATTCCTCTTTTGAATTCAAAAAGTCCAAGTGGACTTGGTCCTTCCAACAAGGCATTAAAATCTTCTTACATGTCTTTGACCTTGAGCCAAGTGACATTAAATTCATTTCTTTTCCCTCTTCAACATGTCATTTCTCAAATTTGAAATGCCACCTAATTGCATTTATTGGAACTTTGGCCAAAATGTGCACAACCTTTAGCCATTCACATCTTGACAAGTGGCACTTGGCCATTGGATGTTGAATGATCCCACATTGCTCTATTTTACTCTCTTTTCTAGTTTAGAAATCTATAAATTGGAGGCTTCTCTCCTCATTATCCATTCACAATTTTGAGTTAACTTATTATACTCAAAATTCATCCATCCACAATTCAAGCAAGTATACTATACTTCATTTCATCCACAAACAGTTTTAAGTATACTCAATATATTCAAATTCATCTCAACATTCCACATCTTCATGCAAGGTTATTCTCTTCATTGGAGAATTAATCTTACTCATACTATCGTTTAGCTTGTTCAAGGATTGGGAAAGGGCTGCTTACTACACAACAATGGTGGCACCAATCCACTATGGGATGAAGGTTTAATTGTGTTTCCTTTTATGTGCTTCTAGTTTAACTTGTTTTTATGATCATTAGTTGCATATTTAGACATGATTAAGTATCTCATAGGGATGTTAAATTTTCTGTTTTAAACTAACTTTCGTGCTAACAACATGAAATTGTTTGAGATGATTTTCGTTTGTAGATTTCAGCATCCACAATCATAAATACCAGTCAAAGTGTCCTCGATCTTCTTCCCCTATTTGTGTATCTTCTTCAAGGCCCTTTGCCTCATTTGCAAAATCTCAAACCATTCCCAAGGCTCTGTAACCCTTGAGAAAGGAAGAATTCCATCCTTTACCAATTGACCCTTAGTGTATTCCATGATGGTCTTCATTTTCTGCAGCAAGAGATCTATATCCTCCTTATCCTGGGCTATCACAGTCTTTAGCCAATCAATTGATCTCATTGCATCCTTTGTAGTTGACAAGATGTCCTTGATGGCACCATCTCCCTTGGTCTACACTCCCTTCAAACAACCAACTATAGCATGTGTGGTTCCCTTCATCCTTTCAAGCTCTGATATTGTCTCTTGAGGAAAGAAACCTGTAGCAGAGGAGGAAGAACCAATGGACTGCAAGGGTTTCATCAACTCTTGCAAGTGCCTCTTTAGTCTCTCATTTTCCTTCTCCAACTCATGTTTAGTTTGCAACTCCTTCCTCAATCTGCCAATGATTACAGCACTGTATCCCTCATACTCCTTAATGTCTTGTTCCATGGAGGCATGTCCTAGATCGATGGTCTGCACATGATAGTCTTTTGCAGTCACCCCATATCTATCTTTATCAAGAGTAGGAGTAGCAATGTGGGCCACCCTGTTATTTGATCCATCTCTTTCAATTCTGGAAATGACCCTAGCTTTCTTCTTTGTCTTTCCTTTCCCAATTTTAGCCATTAGGTCATCCCAATTGGGAGGAGTGTCCTCCACTATAACCAATTTTCTCCTCAGTTCCTTATCCAACCAACCTAGAACAGTGGACTCTGCCTGCACGCCTATCTTGTCTATCCTGTTCTTGTTGAAAACTGGGTGCATCCTTCTCAATGTTAGGCTCATTAGGGATCCCCCTAGCTGAATCCTCCTTATCCTGACATTGCTCCTCTACTTTGTCTTGTGCTGGTGAGGGAATCCTAGTCGATATATCCTCCTTTTGAGGGGATTTTCCCTCATGATCCTCTACAGGTGAATCGACACAAGCTACCAAAGGAGACTATATTACCTTATCAATTTCTGCCTCTGCATTATGGAGATCTCCCTCCTAGAATTATTCTTCTCCCAATTCCTTAGGGTCTTCAACATTCTTTGGCTCATCTGGCACACCGCCAGTCTCTTGAGGAAGGGGAATGTCCTCATGTTCAATGATAGGAGCAGTCACAAGAACACTTCCTTTTGTTACAGCATCCTTTGAGGAAGGAGTCCTTGACCTCATCATGTACACCTGTGTTTTCTCCCCTAAACTCTCTCCCTCTACCATAGGTGGCTCAACCTCCTTATCAGTCTTGGAAATCTCCTTTTCCTTTTGTGACAATTTTTCAAGTCATTTTTTTCTTGGATAAAATAGCAGTGGCATCCACTTCTTCCTTTTCTCCCTCATCTTTTTCAGCCCCTTTTCTCCTTGAGACATGCCTCCTCTTCTTGGCAATGGGCTTTCTTTGTTTCCCTGCTTCTACTACCTCTTCAGTTTGAACATCCCTAATAATCATCTTGAAAGGAGAGCCCACCTTGTCCTTACCCTTGGGATCCTTCTCATGTGACTCCTCAGAGGCAGAATGAGACTCAAAGTCTCCCATTAAATCATAGGTGCATTGCACACCTTCACTCTCCAACTCCAACATTTTATGCTTAAGCCACAACTTGGTGTATTTGATCACTGGAGTCATAATCTGCTCCAACTCTATCTTTTCCTCTTCTAGCCAATCAATCTCTCCAACTGACCTACCCTTCACAGCCTCAAAGATGTGGCCCTGAATCAGATTCCTATCTTCTTCAGCTTGATTAGGAATTGCCTTTATGTTATATAACCGCAATAAGTCCACTGGCAGCCTGGAGAATTTATTCTTTCTAAATTCAAAATCATCACCAAGGTTAGCCCAATAGTCTTCTATGTTGTCCTTGTGACTATACTCTCTGCTGGCCTTCTTCTGTGCCTCACCAGTGATATCAAACCTAGCCCTTTTGGAATGGAAGGAGAGAACAAGAGTGCTCATCTCTTCTTTAGAAGCATAGGCTAACTAGATGGAAGGGCATACCTCATTAGTGCCTATCTTCAATGGGAAGTCATTGCCAAACCCTGTCTTATGTTTCCCCCCTTTAACAATCACATCAAAGTCACATATTTGCCTTGTGACCTCCAACAATATAATATAGTCTGTTGGGTACCTTGGTAGTCTATAGGGATCCCTTTGACAACCATCAATTCTTATATAAGAGAAGGTGGGGAACTTAATGAACTAGGCTCCAAACCTTTTGATCAACTCTTTGGCCTTGTCTAAAATTCTAACATGTTCAGCACCCTACAACAACCTAGTGATATACATGGTGAATGCATCATTCACCCTCCTATAGATTCCTCCACCCAAGTGTAATTGTGGATACACTTCATAGATCGCATCCTTCCCAAACACACCTTTGGTGCTCAGTCCCTTGTATGGGTGAAACCTTTCAAGTGTATACACCAAATAAGAAGTCATGGTGAAGGTCTTTGTCTGTAGGACATTGCACATTTTATCATGTATCACTACACTTATAACACTTTCCTAGTGGTAATCTATACCTTTCTCCATCCAAGCAATAACATTAAACATCCAACTCTCAAATACCCCTGCATTCCTCAATCCTACCAACCTGCTAAGGAGTGTGATAGCATCATAGTACTCTCTTCTGAATTTGAGCCTGACTAGCTTCTTGGGTGGCTTAGAGAAATGAGACTTGGGATTCTCCAACCAAGAGTTGATGACCTACTGAGATTTAACAACATTCTCCTCATAATACTTTTTGGCTGAATCCATATCAAAAGCCACAACATGTGACCGATCAGGCATATCAAAGGTCCGAGCAATGGACACAGGGTCGAATTTCACCACAATCCTTCCTTGGGGACCAATTATTCATTGTGTACCCTGGTCATAATGCCTAGCACACTCAAGCACCAACTCATAACATTGCACTGTAGAGGGAAATCTAGCCACATGTGCTAACCCAAACTCCAATGATCAAATGGCCAATAAAGGGAGGTTTTGTGCTGCCATTCTTTCCTTAAACTCTTTGCAGTCCCACATTCCCACATTGGTATCAGTAATTCCTGACCAGACGAATGTCAGTCTGCTCTTAGGAATCCTACTCTTTATATCCATCTTCACTCTCTCTGCCTCAGAGATAACAAAACCTTCAACACTTGGATCCATTGCCTTTCCCTTGCCTTGGCCAGAAATAGCTTGCCCTAATCCTGCCTACAAACAAGTAAAGACAAAAAAATAAGATCCAACATAAACGTGTCTAAAATCCATATCAAATCATTTATTTCAAAGTTCATGATTTAGCCCCCCTCATGGAATCCAGCAAAACAGGCATACAAATATCCATATAATCATTTTAACTCATCTATTTAATCAAGGAATCCTTTGACACCACTTAGCATAAGTTCATTTGATCATTCAAAATGCACAATCACCAAGCAAATCTTCATATAACCATCAAATTCTTCATTCCCACAAAACCTCAAAAAAATCCACCATAGACAGAAATCCCCGATATTGGCAACAGTTTCAACAATCTGGGAAAATCCCGAGGGTGAGGATTTCAACGAAATCAATACAATTTTACCACTAACGCTCGACTTAAAAAAAAACGACCAAGCAATGGACCCCGGGGAAATCTGGAGGCAGCAGAAATCCGCGAGATAGGTAAAAATCCGGATTAAAGCGCATTGCAAAGAACAAAGAGGAAACGAGAAAACTCGGGGAATTCCGACAAATGGGGAATTTCGTGAAGACACTGAAAACCTAAACACATACGTTTCTCTCATCCTCACCCAAATAGGTCAAATTATCATGAATTTAAGAACCTGGAGCTCGACACCAGCTCGACCTAGACCTCCAATGGATCAACCTTGAATTCAAAAACTCACCTCCCAGTAAATTCATATCGTGGTTTTTGTTCATCATGACCATGTCTAAACTTTCACATGTGATTTTCCCTTGAAGAAGATCAACAGTGCATGTTGATGCTTGTAAGATTAGATGGCTATCATAATTCTCCTTCTCATCATAGATTAAAGTTTACAGTGGTCAAGTCTTTGTGTGTTATGTGATCAATTTTGATCAATGAAAATGATCAAACTAGATTAGATTGAATGATTCCCTGCTACCCTGTGGTGTGTATAGTGGGTTCCCATCTAGCCCTTGTAGGATTGCAAGATGATGACATCTAAACACTGGAACCAACAAAAGTGGTAAGATCTTTATAGTGGAAGATGATATCATCAAGTAAATGTTGTGAATTTTGATTGCATCATATCATTTCTTCACATCACTATTGTGAAGTAAAGAGGAGCTAGGGGTTATGTGATATGCAAAGTAAGTGGAATATGGCATCAACCATGATAGGTGGTAGCATCTCGCTATCCTGTTGACAATTTGGTGGGTCCCTAGTTAGCCCTATGATAATGTGATCTAGTGACATGTGTTCCTTCTGAGACAAGTGGTAATGTTCTCTTGCATTGCATGGCTCCTTTACATTGTGGAAACAATTTCAGAGCCTAAAGAATTAGTGTGATAGCTATATGCTATGCGATAAAGATTGATAACTCAGTTTTACGGAACGTTGATTGGACACTAATTGCATTAGCTCTTAACATCATGAGAATGAAGAATGATTCCCCAAGAAAGTTGTGATATGTGATAGTGATCAACCAACATCAATTAATAGGGATTTAATCACATAAATATGTTATAAAGTTGAAATATTAAATGAGCGATTGATTATGGTGCGAAGATCATAAATTAACGACCCAAGTTTAAATTTGAAGACATTTAATAGCTATGATAGTGTCAATAAGGGTTTTGACTATAAATCGACACTGTGAACAAATTTAATTGGTTTACTAAATCGAATGATAAATTTAATTAGCGATAGGATATGTAGAGTTGTGGCACAGATTGAAAATGTGATTGAGAACAAGATCAAATTAAATTGAAAGGATATAACATTAAATACATATCAGGTTTAGGATTTTGTAGGTTGATATGTTTAGTGGATTCAACGAACATAGATTTGGTGATGTGATTGTATAGATAGGTGGATAAGTGGCTTGTTGAAGAATATATTGTGTAAACCCTACCAAATAATTTGTATAGGTGTGTTTCCAAATATTGAGGTAATGATTGCAGGTCAGTGAAGGTATGAAATACACGATAATAAAAATTTGGCTAAGTGTGAATGTATGTTTCAGTGTATGAGATAGACAAAGAATGCACTAAAAATAAAAGGGAAAGTGTAGTAGAGAAGTGTACATGTGAGCTCTTGAGGGAGACAAAGAATGCACTGAAAGAAAAAGGGAATTTGCAGAATAGAGAGAAGTGTAGGGAAAATATTTGTGTTACAAAGACAATAACAAAGAATTGAGTAGTTGTAAATAGGGTTCTAAAATTGAATTGTGTTCAATAGAACAAATTTTATTACTTTCATTATAAATTTGATTGGTGGGTGCCATCAGATAATTGGGTAGGTGCTCAGTGTAGGGAGTTGGTGCTTCCTTTGAGTGGGTGCTCCTAAGACTAGGGGATTGGTGTCTCCTTAGGTTTGGTGCCCTTAAACATTTTACTCAAAATATATTCATTGTGAGGATAGATTAGGGAATTGAATCCTAGAATCTATTCTCACCGTGGTTTTTCCAATATTGGGTTTTCTATGTATATCTTGTGTTGTGATTTTTTTTTTGTGCATGTTTATCTCTTTGCATGTTTAGGTTTAATCTACACTAAAAGAGATAAAATGAGTTAATCATATTTAAGTATCAAAGGATAAATTTTAATTGATTTACTAATTCACCCCATCTCAATAGATTGTTGTGTTCCAACAACTTCAATAAGTTATCTTTGTTGGACTCAAGGGAACACTGAGAGAGGGGGGGTGAACCAGTGTTCTACAAATCTAAACTTTATTAATTTGAATCTTAAACCATTCTAACATTAAATCAAAGGAAAGATGCAAGCATTCAAAGCAATCATTCACAACACCATAATACAAGGATTTTTATGCGAAAACCCTATTAGGGGAAAAACCACGGTGGAGGTCAATCCACAATTTGAGTACTCAAATATATTTTTTTACAAAAGGGAATGCACTTGCATTCAAGCACACTGCCTAGAGCTCACTGCTCAAAAGGGAAGGCTATATACCTTAAAAAATGTTCAGATTAAAACCATCTAAAGGTTTAACTGAGGTAATAGCATCTACTTATGCCAGATTATAGTTCTGGTTAGGCTCATAGATCAAATTTTGGATCTTCTATCTAGTTCTACTCTTTGATCTAGTTTGTTCTGGTTTGATCTGTAATTCACATCATAAATCCAAAATTTTCATCACTACTCTTTTGATTTTCGCACCGTACACTAATATACTTCGCATCACACATTCGCTTCCCCAAAAAGATAAAACTGATCTCATATATATATCCGCTATCAAGGATTTGATCATTCACATGTCGGCTTTCATAAAACATAAATTTATTTTCAATTCTTAGCTAGATCCTCAACTAAATATCTATGTGCACCATCCATAGTCAGCCATAACATAGTAGGGACCTGAATAAGCATGTTCGAACATGAAAACATTTATTCAATTATTCCTTAAACATCTATAACTACTATATTCTACAAGTCGGCCTTCTAGCATAGATAACCAAAAGATCAATGTATTGGATCTCTTAGATCGTACACCAATGAATGCACATCAAGATACTTCTAGAATAAGGTAGTACGAACATCAAAATACCCTTCTTTGAGATCCAGAATTCAAAATGATAGTCCGGTGAAGTATTCAGATTGACATTTTTTCCTTTAATCGGATGCCATGTTCTTCATTTTGTTTTGTCGGTATGAACCAAGACTAGACTGTAGACCAGATGAATGACTTAGGTTTCCATCAATGATAACACTAGAATCTATATGCCAACACTCTTTATCTCTTTTGATATATAACTTGCTTCCAAACACTCTAAAGTATTTAAAAGTTGGAATCCTTCCATACCAAAACTCATAGGGAGTCTTTGCCTCTGCTTTCTCTTGCTTGAACTCTGTTAAGAATGTAGATAGCAATATGAATTACTTCTCTTTAGTAGACCTTTGGTAGTTTTTCCTCTTTCATAATTGTTCTTTCAACTTCTTGAATAGTTCTATAATTTCTTTCAACCACTCCATTTTGTTGAGGAGTTCTAGGGGCAGATAAATGCATCTTTATTCCATGATTCTCCCAAAAACTGTTAAACTCATTGGAGGTGAACTCTCCACCTTTGTTAGACCTCAAGCATTTTATTTTCATATCCATTTCATTCACAACCATAAAAGTTAATGCTTTAAACTTATCTAGAGATTCTAATTTTTCTTTGAGAAAATTAACACATGTCCTTCTAAAACAATCTAATCAATAGCATGAAATACCTATCACCTTGAAAACTTCTTACTCTAGTAGGACCATAAAGGTCTGTAGGCACTAGCTCTAATAGTCTAGTAGTATATTGTTCTTTAACTTTGAAATTTTTTCTTGTGTGTTCCCAATTTGACATTCCTTGTAGCCATCATTGATGGGATTGGTAATCCTTGGTAGATCTCTCATGGCTTGAAGTGAAATGATCCTCACTAAGATCAAAATTAATTTGACACATCCTTCTATACCATAACCACATTTCATTAATATGAGTCATAAAGCAATGACCATCAACACCTTTAAGCTGATAAAAAATTCCATCTATCCTCCATCCAATAGCAACCATAATTTTAGAGCCCTTTCAGATCTCACATCTATTATCCTAAAACATAAGATTAAATCCTTTGCTACACATTTTTCAAACACTCAAAAGGTTATGTCTCAAACCCTTAACATAAATAACATCATCTATATTATGCTTTCCATTAAAAATAATTTAACCTTTTCCACATATGTTAGCAGATGTATCATCAACAAACTTTACTAGACCTCCTTCATATTTCTCAAGTTTAACAAACTTAATTTTGTCATTAGACATATGGTTTAAGAATCTAATATGAATAGTCTAGTATTTCTTCTCCTCTCTAGCATCAAAATTAGTCACCATAGTTCCTTTAGTGTTATTACATGCTTCTGGAGAACTTTCCTTCACACATCTCTCAAAGTTAGCAGAATTAGTTCCATCTTTAATAGCCATGAACAAGCATTCACTATCAGTTGACTACACAAGACAATTGAGAGGGGGGTGAATCATTTGTACCTTAAAAATTCAAAACCCTCACAAAAATTCAGATCCACATTCACTCCATTAACCCTTAATTTGTTATAATGATTTAGCATGGAAAAATAATGATAGAAACTTAATCAAATAAATCACAATGCACAAGAGAACACCAAATTTACATAGAAACCCCAAGATGGGAAAAACCATGATGAGGATTAACTAACAATATAAATAAATATCAACACCAAATATAAATGTCTCACTACCGGAGGGCTCACTACCCAAAGAAATAAAGTCTCACTCTTAAAGACTCACTAACAGAATAGAAAAGAAGATAGAGAAGAATGTTACAAAGAGAAATTATCTCAATGCAATAGAGAAATCCGACACAATATCACCAACATCTTCACAACATAGTTGAAGAATTGTAGACACCTTCTCATTGCATCCAACAATCTAACACATGAAATCTCACACTACACTTCTTAAATTCACACTTTAACACTCTGTAATTCCCATAATTCACATCATACTTGAAAATATTCACATACCTCAACAAATCAACTCATATTTATATCATCTTCAACCATGAAAGCATCCTCCAAGGTCAGTTGTGCACCTCAACCATGCAAATTCAAATTAGGTTGGAACCAAAACACTTCCATAATGGATAGAAGTGAAGGTGTACCACACCACTCCTTATCTGGGATCCAAATCTATAATACCACGCTATAACACACTTCTATAAATAATAAACATCAACCATAATTAGACTAAACAACAAGGTTAGCCATTACCAATGTAAAAACCATTAAAATTTTAAGTACACACTTCCTTTGATCCAATAACAATTTATGGACAACAAATGTCACTTAACACAATTTGGAATATTCCATAAATAACCTAAACGCCAAAAAACTTCTTCACAACATATTTCACCTAAAGAATGTATACACCCAATACACTCAAACAATTTTTCTATACACTACAACTTAAGAAACTGACTTCCAAATCACCAAACTTCAAACAACTTTAACTAAAGAAAGATACCAACATTATCAACACTACTTCAGATCTACAAGACTTGAAACCAAATTTTGGAGAAATACGGAGCAAAAACATGTCTCCCAAACACCTTTGAAATATACTATTCACACATTAGTGAACACAACTTCTTCTGCATAATGATCTAGCACACCAAATTATGAATACAACACCTCTAAGCACCTCTAATCAACATATCTAGAACACATATGTAGATCTTCAACCTATAAGAAATGTGAAGCAATACCAGAACACTACTCTTCAACCCATAACACACTACAACTCACTGTTTCCTCTTTTTATCAATTTTCTTAAAAGCTCTTGGAAACCAAGTGTTGTGTAGTTTTGCACACACGCCCCACTAAAAGTGGGGACCCTCTCCTGGCCTGCCCTTTTGGCTAGTTTCTATGGTCTCCCCCCTCTTTTGTGCTCATTTTTGAAAATATTGGGGTTTTGGTCTTTGGTGCTTGCCTTGGTTGTGGGTGCCTTTGTGTTGAGTTCCTCGTGGTTTTGGAGTCTTGCAGATGTCCTCTCTGGGGTGGTCTTCTTTTGCCTTTTGTTTTCCCCCTTGGTGTTTTTTGTTTGGGTCCTAAGGGTTGGTTTCCTCCCTTAGGTTTTCCTTTGTTTCCCTTGTTCCTTTTGTTCTGCCAGAGGTGAAACCGGGATGGGACTTAACTTTGAACTTTGGAAAAGTTCACGGTTCGGTTCGAGATCCACTTCTTGCTTCTTGTGTCTTTGTTGTTTCACTCTGTTTGGCCTTCAGGTTGGTTTCTTTCCTTTGGGTCTACTTTGGTCTTCCTTTCTTCCGCTAGAACCAGTATCGGGATGGAACTTAACTTTGAACTTTCACAAAGTTCACGGTTTGGTTCCCGTTCCCATTTCGGCTCTGCCTCCCGTGTTCTATTTTTTCCCATTTTTTTGTTTGTCTTCGGCCTTCAGGTTGGTTTTCCTCCCTTGGGTTTTCTTCGCTTCGCTTTTTCCTTCATTTGTCGAAGGTGGAACCGGGATGCAACTTAAATTTGAACTTTGGTAAAGTTCACGGTTCGGTTCCCATTCCCGTTCCGGCTCCACTTCCTGCTTCCCATGTCTTTTTTGTTTCACTATTTTCAGCCTTCGGGTCGGTTTCTTTCCTTTGGGTCTACTTTGGTCTTCCTTTCTTCCATCGGAACCAGTACAAGGATGGAACTTAACTCTGAACTTTCACGAAGTTCATGGTTCAGTTCCCGTTCCTGTTCTGACTCTGCCTCCGCCGGGGTTGGTTTCATTTCTGCCTCCAACTGTTTTCCTTCTATTTTTGTTTTGGTTCCGTCTACGCCTACTCCTCCACCTGTTTTGTGTCTTTTTCCCTATTTTTCTTGTAGCTCCACCTCCGCCTTTCTTTGGTTCCTCTTCTGCCTAGGTTTGTGCACGATTTTTCTTGCCTTAGGAACTCTAATGGATCGACTTGGATTTTGATGATGTATTGAGCATTAATGGTGGCCCATTTAAATTTAGGTTGGATTGAGTTGGTGGTTGTTGTTGGGGTTGAGGGAAGAATGGGTGTACTTTAAAGATTTGGCGAGATTTGCGAGTGCACTCAAGTGCACTTTGCGGCTGCTATGACGAAACCCATCCCCACATGCAAGGTTGATTTGGTTGGTGGCCATTAATGGTGGGTAGACGTGACATGGTGGACTCAACCTGGTATGGCTCGATCTGAGTTGTTCATTTGCCCAGTTTGGATTTGATCGGTGGCTCATCTTCCTTCTAGTGTTTCGTGCACATTTTTTTTCAGGCAGGTGGAGCATTGATGGTGGGAATGGCTTGAGGATTTGTTCCCTTGACTTTGTAGGATCCCAGATCGATCTGATGGGGGTCCTTGCTGCATTTATTGCTTGATGGCAAGTTATTGTTGACTGTCGAGGCCGATTTGGTTGGTGGTCGGGCTTTTTTGTAACCCTAGCTCTGGTTCACATGGGCATGTTTCTATAAGTATGGCACTCTACCTCATTTGTAAAGGTTTGGTTGGGATTAGTTGGGTTTGTTCTCCCACTAGTTGATTGAGAAAACTAAGTTAGAAGACTTGTAAACAATAGATTTAGCAATAGAGTAGTATGTTAGAAGATTAGAAGTTAGTTTTTTAACATTTCAAGAAAGTGTTGTAACAGACCAGAATTGTTGCTAATATGATGATTTAATACAAAGTGTAGACATTGTGTTATGACTGGTGCCTTCTTTGCATTGAATAATCTTGCATGGTTCTTGTTCTATCTTTTAAATCACTTGGAATTTTTTGAATATATCTTAGGTTTAGTTAGTAGCGCTTGTTATTTAACGCTTGGAGTGTTGTAGCAATCCCTGGTTCATACTTTGGGTAGCTTCTTGATTGTGGGAATGTTGTGCAAGGTCAACCTGTACCTCATATTTATGTGCTTAGTTCAACTGTAGATATGCATCCAATATTATTGAATGAATGCCTACAGTCTAAAAGTCTTTAACACCTTAGAATATTGCATTGCTTTCTGCAAGATTGGAGGTATCGCCTGGGTCGAACAAAAATTAGTTTAATGGACTGGTCCATTCCAAGTATTTCATCATTTGTAGAGTTAATCTTAGAAGTATTGTTAACATTAGGACTTATGAAACACTCATCTTTTGTTGTTTCTTTTATTATTCGGTTAGAACTAGAAATTAAAGCATCACCATATCCTAAAATATGATGAGTTTAGAGCTTCCAACATTTGTGTGTAAGACCCCTTGTGATTACCAGCATTTTCACATTTTATCACTGAGTTTGTTCTACTGCATTGTCATGACCTGAGACCCCTGAGACCTTCGGGTTATCTCTTTGTTCATAGAGACCAACATTTCAAGAGAGATAGGATAACTTTTATTCTGTCTGAGTTGTTGTTGTGTAGAAACACCAAACAACACCAAGCACCACAAATGCATCCTCATCATCTCCATCTTCCTCAACCATAGATAGAATCTTATCAAAGCAACACTAGAGGTTGACACTAGTAGCTTACTAATTAAAATATAATGTAATTAATTAAAGCATCATCAATGCAAACAATATAGATAGTATCATCAACTATACATACTCTTGCAAAAATCTTCTTCTCATATAGTTGACACTAATGACAACACAAAATTGTTCATATCAATGATAACACCAACTTCTCAAACTTGCAACAATCTCCACCTTTATCATTGATGGAAACAAATGATGTGAACAACCATCAACAATAAACAACTCTACTCCATACATGTTTCTTTTTTTCTCTCATTACTTACTCTCCCTTTTAACTTATCTTTTTCACATGTTCTTTATTATTCTCTCCCCATTTCTTAACTTCAAACTGAACATTTTTCTCATGATTCTCTCTCCCCTTTTGACATCAATGGAAATGGACAAAATATTTGCATCACTTATGTTTCTCCTTTTGAATCAATCGACCTTCTAACAACTGCTCAATATACTCCCCCTTAGGATCACACACCATACTACACCAATCAACAACTAATGCATAATGACATCACACACTCCCCCTAACTACAAAAACCAACAATATCACTACCTACTCTCACTAAGAGATAGCCACCAACATCAGTCCAGACCAAAGAATGAATCTTCAAATCAACTAGAATAATTCATCTCCTTATGCATCTAGTTCAAAGGAGGGGAAAAAACCCCCAAATTCTCCCAGAGATACTCAAATGTATCCCTAGGAAGAGCCTTAGTGAATACATCAGAAACTTGATCCTTTGTAGGTATATATCCAAGCTTAAATTCATTCTCTACAACCTTCTCTATCTGGAAGTGATACAAAATTGAGATATGTTTTGTCCGTGAATGCATTACAAGATTCTTTGAAATATTGAGAGCACTAGTATTATCACAGAAGAAAGAAATTTTTTCATCATATACCACCCTAATTTCCTTCAATTGTTTCCTCATTGACAACACTTTTGTGAAGCAATATGCTACTGCAATGCACTCTACCTTTGGAGTAGATAAAGATACTAAATCTTGTTTCTTACTTACCGATGACAACAATCTACATCCAAGAAAGAATGCACCACCACTTGTACTTTTCCTATCATCCACAAAACCAACCCAATCTGCATTTATGTAAGAACTGAGAGTAAAATTAGCATCCTTTGGATACCACAAGCCATGATCTAGAGTGCCCTTCAAGTATCTAAATATCCTCTTCACTACTGCAACATGTGACTCTCTAGGATCTTGAAATCTAGCTACAAGATAAACTACATGCATGATATTTGGTCTATTAGCAATTAGACATATCAAACCACCATTCATTGATATATACTTTCTCTAATCAACATTAGGAGATTCATCATTCTTTCTCAGTTTGCAACTAGTAACCATAGGGGTACACTCCAGTTTATAATCTTCCATTCCAAACTTCTTCAACATTTCCTTGAGATACTTTGATTATGATTTGAAAATAACTTTGTCTTTCTGATTTATTTGTAATCCAAGGAAGAAATTCATCTCTCCAAATATAGACATTTCAAACTCTTTCTGCATTTATTCTGCAAACTTCTTACAAATAAATTTATTGCCTCCAAAGATTATGTCATCAATATATACAACCATAATCAAGATTTGATATTTTCAAACTTTAAAGTAAATATTTCTATTTGCGATACCTTTATTGAATCCTTTTTGTATCAGATACATATCCAACCTTTCATACCAAGCTCTAGGAGCTTTCCTCAATCCATAAAATGGCTTCTTTAATCTACAAACCATATCTGGTTTGTTTAATAATTGAAATCCTTTCGGTTGTTCTATATATATATCTTCTTCTAATTATCCACTTAAGAAAGAAGACTTCACATCCATTTGATAAACTTTGAAATCTTTATTTGTTGCAAAATACAAAAAAATCCTAATAGCTTCCATTCTTTCCACCGAAGCAAATGTCTCCTCAAAATATATTCCTTCAACTTGTGAGTAGCCTTCACATAAGCCTTGCCTTATTAGTTACCACTTCTCCATTCTCATTTATTTTGTTTCTTAATACCAACTTGGTTCCAATTATATTTTTGTTTTTTAATCTTGGGACAAGTTCCCAAGTCTGATTCTTCTCAATCTAAAATTGTTCTTCTTTCATGGATTTGATCCAATATTCATCCTTGCATGCTCAACCATTGTTTTAGGTTCAAATTCAAACAATAAACATATATTTACTTTTTCTTCACCAACTTTCCTTCTTGTCAATACACCTTTGTTCTTATCTCCAATGATTTGATCTTAAAAATGATTCTTTTGCACATACTTAGGAGTTTCAAAATTATTTGCACTTCTCTTTCTTTTTCTTCTTCTTTGTAAGAAGAATCATTTGATTTATATTGATCTATCATCATTTAATTCTTCTGTAAATATTCATCAACTTTGACACTTGCACTCTCAAAAATCTTCCTCAATAATTTGTTGTAGCATCGGTAAGATTTTCTTCTAGTATATTATCCAAGGAACACACCTTCATCAAACATTGCATCAAACTTTCCTAAGTTATCTTCATCTCTTTTGATATAATATTTTCTTCCAAACACTCTAAAGTACTTGACAGTAGGAATCCTTCCATACCATAGCTCATAAGGAGTCTTTGTACTATTTTATCTTGCTTGAACTCTCTTAAGAATATAAAGAGTAGTATGAATTTCTTCTCTCTAGTAGACTTCCAAGATATTTTCCTCTTTCATCATTGTCCTTGCAGCTTCTTAAGCAGGCTTATTCTTTCATTCAACTACTTCATTTTGTCGAGGAGTCCTAGTGGTAGACAAGTGCCTCTTTATGCCATGATTCTCATAAAATATATTGAAATCATTGGAGGTGAACTATCCACCTCTATCAAACCTCAAACATTTTATTTTCATATCTATTTCATTCTCAACCATAAATTTGAATGCTTTAAACTTTTCTAGAGCTTCTAATTTTTTTTAGAAAAGAAACCCATGTCATTCTAGAATAATTATCAATTAATAGCATGAAATAATTGTCACCTTGAAGAATTCTTATTCTTTTAGGACCATAAATATATGTATGTACCAATTCCAATAGTCTGGTAGTAGATTATTCTTTGACTTTGAAGATTCTTTTTGCTTTCTTTCCAATTTTACATTCTTTATAGACATCATTGATAGGATTTGTTATCTTTGGAAGATATCTTATAACTTGAACTAAACTAATTCTTACTAAGTTATCAAAATTTATGTGACACATCCTCATGTGCCTTAATGAAATTTCATTAATTTGGGTCATAAAGCAATGACCATCAACACCCTTAAGAAAATAAACATTTACATTTGTCCTTCCAACAATAACCATAGTTTTGCATCCTTTTCTAATCTCACATCCATCATCCTAAAACATAAGATTGTATCCTTTTCTACACATTTATCCAACACTCAAGAGGCTACTCCTTAAACCCTTAACATAGTAAACATAATCAATATTATGCTTGACATAAAAAAAATGATTGAACCTTTTCCATATATCTTAGTAGATGTATCATCACCAAATCTAACACATCCTCCATCATATTTTTCAAGTTTAAAAAAATTACTCTTGTCACCAATCATACGATTAGAGAATCCAATATCAATGATCCAGTAGTTCTTATGTTGTCTAACATGAAAAGTAGATACAAGAATGCCTTATCCTTTATCTTTGAAGGGCTTTCATGCATACATCTCTTAGAGTTAGCATAAACATATTCATATTTTAAAGCCATGAATAAGAATTCATCATCTTCATCTCCATAATCAGATTCATCATAAAAAATACTTGCATCTTCTTTAACATAACATTTTTTCTTAATAATATTACTTTTGTTCTCCTTATTTTAATTATTCAAAGCTTTGTTTGGACATCTTGAAGCATAGTGACCTATCTTTCCACAATTGAAACATTCGAAAGGCAACTTACCATTGTACTTACCAGTACCCTTCTTCATTCTCCTTACAAATTTATCTTCTATATCATCAAGATCCTCTTAATCTGATTCCTTGATCTCCTTTGATTTTCTAGCCTTAAAAATAGTCTCAAATTTTGCATTACCATTTGTACCAGATTCTCTCATCTCAAAAGAATTCAAGGAAAGATACAACTGATCTCTAGTATATTGATTCAAATTCAAAAATTCTTCAATAGTAGAGACTTTATGACTATAATATTTAGGAAGAGTTCTAAGAGTTTACCACTTTTGGTTCTTTGAGTTCGCCAACAATATCTTTGATGGAGCTGACAACTTCATCTACCCTTTGCATATAGATTGTAACATTTTCATCTTCAAACATGATCTTTAGATTCTACATCATAGATTCTTTGACCTTATCATCTCCTTCATAAATGCTTTCTAAATTATCACAAATTGTTGTAGAAATTTTCAAACTCAACACTTTCACTAATTCAAAATTATTAAGACTATTTAAGAGAGAATACCTTGCTTTACCATTGCTTTCATAGGCTTTGATCTCATCAACAATACTTGGACTATATGTTGGTTCAGTGTATCCATTATGAATAGACTTTTAGACATCAAATCCAAGATAAACCAGATAACATTCCATCCTTGTCTTCCATACTGCATAATTTGTTTCATCAAATGCAAGGATCTCTTTCTTGTGCACTATCTCAGATCTACCTCAAGCAGTTAATATTTCTTCCAAGGAACCTTGCTATGATACCAATTGTTGAATGTACAAGACAACTAAGAAGGGGTGAATTAGTTGTACCTTAAAACTTCAAAATCCTCATAAACATTCACATCTGTATTGATTTAATTAACCCTTAATCTATTATAATGATTTAGCATGAAAATAAAATAATAGAAACTAAATCAATCAATCACCATACATAAGATAACACTAGATTTATATGGAAAACCCAAGATGAGAAAAACCACAGTGAAGATTAGCTCACAATATAAAGAATTATCAACACCAAATACAATAGGCTCACTGGCGGAGGGCTCACTGTCCAAAGAAAGAAAGGCTCATTACCAACGGCTCACTTCTAGAATATAAAAGAAGATAGAGAAGAATTTTACACAAAGAAATCTACCACAATATCACCAACACCTCCGCAACATAATTGAATAATTACACACCTTCTGCTCATTACATCCAACAATCTAACACATGAAATCTCACATTGAACTTCTCAAAATCACACACTAACACTCTACAATTCATATCATTCGCATCATACTTGACTATCTTCAAATCCCTCAACAACTCAACTCATATTTATCTCATATTCAACCTTGAAAACATCCTCCAAGGTCAACTATGCACTTCAACTATGCAAATTAAAATTAGGTCAGCACCAAAACACTTCTATGGTGGATAGAAGTGAAAGAAAGCCACACCACTCCTTATTTGGGACCCAAATCTATAATACCATGCTATAACATGCTTCTATAAACAATAAGCATCCACCATAGATAGTGTAAACACCAAGGTCAGTTGTTACCCATGTAAACACCATTAAAATTTTAAGCACACTCTTCCTTTGATCCAATAAAATTTTGTGAACGAAAAATGTCACCTAAACACAATCTAAGATATTCCACAAATACCCTAAACACCAACAAACTCCTTTGCAAGATATTTCACCTAAAGTATGTACACACCTAGTACACTCAGATGATTCTTCCATATCCTACAACTTAAGAAACTGACTTCCAAAGCACCAAACCTCAAACAAATTTGATTGAATAAATCTATCAACATTATCAACACTACTTAAGATCCACAAGACATAAAACCAAATTACAAAGAAATGTGGAGCAAAAAAATTTCTCCTAGACACCTCTATAATGTATTGTTCACACACTGATGAACATAGCTTCTTCTGCACAATGATCCAACACACCAAAATCTAAATACAACACCTATGAATACCTCTTATCAACATATCTGAAATGCATAGGAAGATCTTCAATCTAGAATAAATGTGGAGTGACACCAAAAAACTACTCTTCAACCTAGAACACACTACAACTCACTGTTTCCTCTTTTTATCAATTTTCTCAAAATTACTTAAAAACCAAGCACCAAGAATGCATCCTCATCATCTCCATCACTTCCTCAAAAATCGATAGAAGCTTATCAAAGCAAAATTAGAGGTTGACACTAGTATATTACTAATGACAACATAATGCAACTAATCAAAGCATCATCAATGCAATCAATATAGACAATACCAACAACTACACATACTCTTGTAACAATATTCTTCTCATACAGTTGACACCAATGACAATAAAGGCTTGTTGACATCAATGACAACACCAATTTATTAGACTTGAAACACTATTCTCATCATCCACATAATCAGATCCATCATCAGATATATTGGAATCTTCTCTAACATAATAACTTTTCTTAATTGCTTTATCTTTGTTTTCCTTATTTTTATCATTTAAAGCTCTATTTGGACATCTTGAAGTATAATGACCTATCTTGCAACAATTAACACATTTGAAATTCAACTTGCCTCTATATTTACCAGTACCCTTTTTCATTTTCCTCACAAATTTTCCTTCAACATCACTAGGATCCTCATGATCTGATTCTTCAATATTTTTTGATTTTCCAACCTTAAAAGTAGTCTCAACTTTTGTATTACTTGTACCAAATTCTCTCATTTCAAAAGTAGATATAGCAACATACAATTGATCAAGCTAGAATATTTTCTTAAATCTTGAACTTCCTTAATAGCATAAATTTTCTTACTATAAGATTTAGGAAGAGTTCTTAATACCTTTACCACTTCCTCTTCAAGATTTCCACCAAGACCTCTAATGGAATTGACAACTTCATCCAACTTTTTCATTTAGCTTGTAATATTTTCATCTTTAGAAATCCTCAAGTTCTCAAATGTGATCTTTAAATTCTAT
This sequence comes from Sequoiadendron giganteum, assembly GCA_007115665.2. Taxonomy (NCBI): domain Eukaryota; kingdom Viridiplantae; phylum Streptophyta; class Pinopsida; order Cupressales; family Cupressaceae; genus Sequoiadendron; species Sequoiadendron giganteum. Next base: position 229,833,463 of record CM021102.1, on the reverse strand, counting down.
AGCTTAGCTCGCTTGACATTAATATCTCCTTCATAAATAATTTCCAACTTTTCCCAAATAGATTTAGTATATTTAAAATGCATAACTTTCACAACTTCAGTGTTAGAAGAACCACTTTAAAAATTACACCTTGCTTTACCATTGTTCTCATAGGCCTTGATCTCATCATCAATGCTCAAACCACTAGTAGGAATAGTATATCTAGTCTCAATAGACTTCCAAACTCCAAATATAAGATATACCAAGAAACCTTCCATTCTTATCTTCTAGGAGCCATAGTCTATTTCATCACACAAAGGAGCATCCCTCTTGTGTGCTATCCCAGATATACGTCAAGTGGTTAAGCTTTATTCTAAGAAACCTTGATTTGATACCAATTACTGAATGCACACAAGATAGATAAGAGGGGGAGTGAATCAACTGTACATTAAAATTTCAAGACCCTCATAACTACTCAGATCCACATCAACTTAATTAACTCTTAATCTCTTAGAATGATTTAGCATGAAAGCAAATAACAAAAAATAAAACACATCAACAAAATGCATAATAGAACACTAGATTTATGTGGAAAACCCAAGAAGGGAAAAACCATGGTGAAGATTAGCTCACAATATAAAGTAATTGCAACACCAAATACAAAAGGCTCATTTTCCAAAAGAAAGAAGGGTGCATTGTCAAAGGCTCACTGCAAGATTATAGAAAAGAAGAAAGAAGAATGTTACGATGATAAATCCATATCAATGCAGCAAAAATATTCACCACAACATCACCAACACAATCAAAACCTTCCTAGAGATTGTAGACACCTTCTGATCACTTCTTCTAATATTCTAACTCATTAAGCTTGCACTGCTCTTCAAAAATTCGCACTTCACAATTCTGCAATTCACATTACACTCTTCACGACTAAATTATCCATAAACTTCATCACTTATTTATACCTTCTTCAACCCTGAAAATATTCTTCAAGGTCAGTTATGCAGCTCAACCATAAAAACTCAAATTAGGCTGGCACTAAAAAATTCTCACAGTGGAAAGGAATGAAGGCAACCCACATCACACCTTAACTCAAACCTAAATTCATTCATACATGTCATGCCACACATCCTCAATCACTGAAGAAAATCCATAATTAGTGTAAACACCTGAGGTCAACTGAACTTGTGCTAACACCATTAAAATTTACATACATGCTTCCTTAAATCCAAAGAAAACTTGCAAACCCCACATCATTCTTGAATATAATTTGGAATGTTCTACACACCCTAAAATCCAAAAAATTCATTTGTAACATATTTCACTTGAAGAATGTACAAGCCTAGTACACTCAAACAAACTTCCATACTTTGTTACTCAAGAAACATAATTCTAATGCACCAAACCACAAACAAATTTGACTATAGTTAGATATGATCATTATCAAAACACTTATATAATCACAAGACTAGAAACCAAATTGCAAAGAAATACAGAGAAAAACTATTTATCCCAGACACCATTGCAACACAGTTCACACATTGGTAAAAAAAATATCTTTGCACAATGAACCAAACCAAGAAATTATAGATATAGAATCTTTGAACACCTCTAACCAACATATCCAAACCACATAATAATATCTTCAACATGGAAGAATGTGAAGCCAAACTAGAACTGTGTACACCAAAAAACCTCTACAACGCACTATTTCCTTTCTTATTAAAATTCTCTCAAAATCACTTGAAAAGCAAGAACCAGGGACACATACTCATCATATTCAACACTTCCTCATCATCACTAAATCAAATGCAATTAAAATATACATCGATAGAATCTTATCAAAGAAACACTAGAGGTTCACACTAGAAGCACTTACTAATGACAACATAAAGAAACTAATCAAAGCATCAACACAACTAGTCATCAATGATAATAAAAACATAAGCTTGAAACAATGTCCCCAAGCTTTTTGACATCAATGACAACATCAAATACTCATAATTGCAATAGTTAGAACCTTGGCACCCTTGATGATTCAAAACACAAGGTGAAGGGGCCTTCCCTTGTGCGTTGCACCCATGTTCATACAAGGGCTAGTGTTTTAAAATTAGGGCTCATATATACCCTTGTGTTATTTTGAGGATACTTAATAGAAAGCTTATAAATAATAGATAAAACCATCAATTATCTCTTAGTGTGGTGCAAGGGAAGAAAATCACCTCATAAAGTTACTCATAATGTACCTCCATGTTTTGAGATAGAGTTAACCTTCAGTGAATCATTTGGCCATACTATGCTAAGAGATCTCAAACTTTGGAAACTCTTCCTATCTATCCTTCAATTTATAAATGGTATTCATGTAAGGAAGATAAGATAGTGGAATAATTCCCTACAGTAATCTTAAGAGGAGGGTTACGCAAAAAATCTAAATATTTACAACAATTACATAAATTAAATAGAAATAAAATACCATTCATAAAGGTGGAAAAGCCACAAAAATTATATTAAATAATAAAGAGGTTGCATACTGTAAGACAAGCAGTTTAATTAACTGTATAGACCAAGCATCCAATATATTATTCTAAAATTTAAAAAATTACAGAGAAAGATTCTCACAAGAGTATCACCAACTAGAGATCCAAAAGAAATTCAATAACGATTGAACTTTCACACATATTACAAAAGTGAAAAACTCAACTACAATACAATCCCCTTATAAAATAGGCTTGTCTTTTAGGGAAAGAAAATCCAACATAATATCCACTATTAGATTTGTGACCTAGGGGTTAACTTCTCCATTGCAACCCCACATGCTTAAATATATTAACTTGTTATAATTGTAAGGTTGAGACATTATTTTTTCTAGAATTCTCTTACTTTTCAAACACCTTACAAGAGTGAAAGGAGGATCAATAACACCATTTAATTTCTATGGGCCAAGACCCATAGACTCCAAAATTCTTTATGGTAAAAAACAGGCTAGTTAAATAATCTACAACATTCGTGAAAGTCTCTACCTAATGCAAGAGCATCCTTGGTTGTAAAACAATACTGTATCAACCAAAAGCATTTATTTTCTTATAGTTCATTCTATAGCTATCTCAAAAGTATCTTTTTCATTTTACCATATTATCATTTCTTAGCTCATGAAGCGAGATATAGATTCTAAATGAGGCCATCTTCAACATATCTAGATTTTAGGTGATTTGCATTTGTTTTTCAAAATTTATCACTCTCAAAAGTCCACTATCAATTCTCTATCAAAGAATTCAAGGCCTATCTAGGATAGGCCTGATGTGCGGACCATTTTCAAACTATGTAGAGCTTAATGAAATATCATACATACATTTTAGTTCTAGGGGAAATTTCTTGGAGATCTATAATACATTTCCATTGTCTGATGGGTTATCTTCTCGCGTTCTAAGGCTGACCTACACGTTTGATCGTGTATTTGGATTTGTAAGCCCTTGAGATCAACACAAATCATAATTGGAGTTAGAGATTCATATTTAAGATCATTAGTAATCCATTGGAAAGTAGTTCAGGTAGTCATAATAAGGCCATGCACCAATTCTAATATCTGGTAATGCCTAGTAATAGGCCTATGAGCCCTTAGACATTCTGCACTTGTGGCATATGATGCATGTAAGATTGCAAGTTATTGAATCAATAGCAATCATGTTTCTAAGCATTTCTTGTGTTAATTTTATTGAGTTGAACTCAAGGCTAAATGGTTGGATAGTTATTTTTGAACCCTTTATCTATGATTGCATTAGTTTGTATCAAAGAAAGTTTGCAAGTCCTTTGGGAGAGAAGGAATTTCTTGTGGTGAAAAGATCACTGAATTGAGGCAGCCCACAAGTGTTTTCAATTGAGCACTAATTGTGAGGTAGTTCATACCTTGTAGCCACATCATCGAACTTAGGTAGTTGCATCGGATCCAAGGGAAAGAGATGCCACCAAGAAGAGTGCCTATTATAGAAGATGTTTCTTGATAAATGGATGAAATCTTGGAGATGATGAGGGTAATGGGATTCTAGTTGGATGTTGTAGAAGAAGATTGAAGGAGAGTTCTAAACCCTAGAAATGAGGCTAGAAGTGATGATGAATTGGACCATGCTACATATCAAAATGAAGAGAACCTAGAAGAGGAATAAGACTCAGATTAGATAAAGATGTTAAAGGATACTTCTAGGATTGGGAAGAGGCCTAGAATTAAAATTCAAAATTATGTAGGAAATTTAAACCTTGAGGAATTAATTCATTAGATCAATGATATGGAAGAATACTTTAAGTATGAAAAAACTAAAAGATCTGAAAAGAGTGAGATTTGTAAGAACTAAGTTGAAAGGGCATATTGATATCTAGTGGAAAGAAGTTCAATTGGATATGAATAAGTAGGGAAAGAATAAAATCACAAAGTGGGATAGGATAATGACAAAGTTGAAGAATTAATTTATACCTACTGATTATGAGCTTGAATTTTTCAAAATAATTCATAATCCTCAGAAAAAAGAGAAGACTATAGAGTATACTGAAGAATTTTACAAAATGATCATAAAATCTAGATATAGTGAAGAAAGCAAGGATAAGTTTTTTTGGTACATCAATGGAATGAGAAAAAGCATCCAAGAAGAGTTGAGCTTGGTAAAAATGATAATAGTTGAAGAAGCATACAAATTTATGTTGAAGGTGGAGGTAAAGATGAATAATAAGTTTGAAAAAAGATAGAGAAGTGAAAGATGAAGATTCTAGAGAGGTGAATCACAATCTAGAGAGAGAAGATAATACACAGAGAAAAACAAGGATGGAAAACCCTACCATAGTTAAGATAAGGATAACAATTCACACTACAGAGGATGAGAGGATAAAAATTTCTACCACAATGATAGAGGAGGTCATAATTCCTATTGAAATGATGGATATAGGACAAATAAAGGAAGTTCTGAGAAAAGACCATTTAGAGGAACTTGTTTCAAGTGTGGAGGTGAAGGACATAAAGCATTTGAATGTTATCAATGAAGTACTTGCAAGAGGGTTGAAAACATTGGAAGAACAACCTATGTGAAGGAATAACTTGTTGGATCCCCTAGTTTGGCCGAGAAACTAGAGAAAGGCAAGTCATTAGTAATGAGAAGAGACTTGATGCATGAAGAGGTGATTGAGGAACCACCATAAAGAAAGGATTTTTTTAGGACAAGATGTAAATCTAGAGGAAAGGTATGTAAAGTTATCATTTTTTAAAGAAAAAGTCTGAAGCCGATATTGTATTATAAATAATAAGTAATTACATAATATACCAAAATTATAGTATTGGTCTTCTCAAAAAAATAAATGTACCAATTTTGATGATAACAAGAAAAATTAAGTGGCACTAAACACACCCTATATGTTTTGTTTAGATATATATGCTTATCTAATATTTATATATACATGGAGTTTAAACATAAGTTGTATATGTATTTAAACCTCCATATCATTTTTTGAGTTTTTACCTTGACCTTCATTTAAATCATCAACTCTGCATGGTCGAAGAGGTAATCAGGGAAAACCAGAGCCATTTTCTTCATGATGTCTATGCTGGGAGAGCAGAAAAGAGATGGGAATGAATTTCTCTTTCATTTGTTTACCAATTGAAGACCTAGCATATTTGTATTCTAATGAAGGACCCTATAAAAAACCCTTGAATTGTTATGTTGTAGACACTGTTTAAGTGCATCATAAACCCTATGAAAGAACTCTTGTTTTTTAGAAAACATCTTGAATTTAGTCTCAAAGGAGATGGTAACCAAGTTGAATTTGAAGATATTGAAACATCTAAAGCCCTACAAGATAGCATGGATTTAGGATGAACATAAGATACTAGTAAGTGAGTAGTGTTTAGTGAAATTCCATATAGGGTTATATAATGATAAAGTGTTGTGTGATATTATGCCCATAGATGCATGCCATTTATTGTAAAGAATACCATGGAAATATGATAGAGAATAAATTCATGATGAAAGAAAGAATAACTATACTATGACTTCAAATGACAAGAGACATATATTGATACCTTTCAAAGAAGAGGAAAAAATGAATCTTGTGGCACAACCAAACAATGTTTGGTAGATGGAAGGAAGTTTCTAGAAGGATTAAGGCATGAGAACATGTGTTTTGCATTGATTTCAAAGAAATTTAGTAATCAAGAGGTAGAGAATTTTATCGTAAAGGAGGAAGATCCACCACAAACATAAGTGGTAGAATTATTAACAAAGCATCTTGATATAATATCAAAAAATGTACCAGATGGATTACTATCATTCTAGAGAATCGGTCATTATATAGATCTAATACCTAGACAAAGTTTTCAAGATAAAGTGGCACATTGGATGACACTTGTAGAAAATGCAGTGAACCAAAAAATTTAGGACTTGTTAAAGAAAGGATTGATTAGAGAGCTTAAGCCCATGTGTGGTACCTACTGTATTTGTAACAAAGAAATATGGATAGTGGAGAATGCATAGAGACTCAAGAGAAATCAATAGGATCACAGTCATGTATAGATTCCCATTGCCAAGGATGGATGATATTATGGAATTCTTGATTGGAGGCAAGTATTTTACAAAGATTGACCTCAAGAGTGGGTATCACCAAATCATAATCAAAGAAGGGGTTGAATGGAAGACCAGATTTAAAACTAGTGAAGGGTTGTATGAGTGTGTTGGAAAAATATTTCTCAACCTTGCAAATACATAAGGTACTATTGATACATCAACGCGTGGGGATTGTAAGGGGGTACCACCCCTGCGGGGGTCCAGGGGGGCTCATCCCCCAGGCTAGGGGTCTGGAGGTAGTGCACCCCTGCGTGGGTTCAGGGGGAATGCCCCTAAAAGCCAAATTTTATGTATAATTTATTATTGTAAATAAGGATCATTCATCATTAGGTTTCATATCTAACGATCGATATTTTTTTGGTTTTACTTTCCCTAGAAGGAAACCCTATTTTATGAGGGTGTTGTATTACAATTGTGTATTATTATGTATTCTGAGAGTCTAATAGTAACTGTGTTTTCTCTAGATCTCTAGTTGATGATACTCCTGTGACAAGCTTGCTCTTCAAGTATATTGTAATCTTTGTGATTTCTAAATAATATATTGAGCGGATTTTGGAGCGTGGCATTTTTCTCCTGAAAGGGTTTTCCCCATGTAAATCAATGTGTTGTGATATGCATGATATTTGTGTTTTTTTTGTTTTTTTTTGTAATTGCTAAATACCTATAAAATTTTTGCATTATTCTCCTCTCAATATTAGTGTAGGAAGTTTTCTGCTACCTTAGCTTCTTTATAGAGTGGTTAATGATGCCTTTTGGATTGACTAATGTACCTAGAACTTTCATGAGGTTGATGAATGAGGTACTGAAGCAATTCTTGGGTAAGTTTTTTATTATTTATTTGGATGATATTATAATATTTATTAAGGCTAGATAAGAACATTTGTGGCACATCATACAAGTATTACAGAAGTTGAGGGAGAAGAAGTTGTTGATAAATATCAAGAAGTGTAGCTCTATGAACATGAAGTTGGTGTATTTGGGTTTTTTCAATTTTTTTGAAGGATTGAAGATGGACCCTAAGAAGGTTATAGTCATTTTTGAGTGGCCTACACCATTGAACATTTTGGAGGTAAGCTCATTTCATGGGTTGGCGATTTCTACCAGAAATCCATCAATAGCTTTAGTAGCATTTGTACGTCCATGATAAAAACAATGAGAGGAGATTGGAAAGACTTCAAGTGGACATCTAGAGCACCTTGAAGTTTTAAATTGTTGAAACAAAAGGTGATAGAGAAACCAATGTTAGTACTACCTAGTTTTGATAAATTATTTCAAGTTAATTGTGATGCTAGTGGAAATGTAATAGTAGTGTTGATTCAAGAAAGGAGACCAATAGCTTATTTCAATGAGAAGTTGAATGATGATAGAAGTAAATATTTATTTTATGACCATGAGTTCTATGTCATAGTTCAAGCCTTGAAGAAGTGGAGACACTATTTTTTACTTAAGGATTTTGTTTTGTATATACTGACCATCAATCTTTACAATATTTGAACAGTTGGGGTAAGTTGAACCAGAGACATAAGATGGGTTGATTTCTTACAGAGTTATAGATTTGTGTTAAAGCATTGGAATGGTAAGTCAAATAAAGAAAAGTATGCATTGAACATGAGAAGGAATTTCTTGACAAAAATGAAGATAAAAGTATTATGTTTTAAAGAATTGAAACACATGTATGAGGATGATTTAGATTTTGTTGAAGAATGGAAGGCATGTAAGGAACCAGTAATGATAGATAGGATCAGTGGTTGGATTATTTCATTTAGGAAGATATGTTGTTCAAAGTAAAATAGTTATTTATTCCAAGGAGTTCAATGATGGAGATTTGATTAAGGAGAAACATAGTAGAGGACTGGCAAGACATTTTGGAATATATAAGATAATAGATTTTGTGAGTGAGAATTATTTTTGGCTGTAAATATATAAGGATGTCTGAAATTATGTTTAAAATTATAGAATCTATCAAGTAGAAATGAGTAGTTAGAATACAAGATTATATAAACCTTTGACAATACCAAAGAGGCCTTGGGAAGATATAACTATGGACTTCGTATTGGCATTACTGGGAACATAGAGAGGATATGATTATATAATGGTAGTAGTGGACAAATTTTATAAGATGACACATTTCATTCCTTGAAAGAAGACTAATGATGTTGTGCATGTTTCTAACTTATTTTTCAAGGACATTCTAAGGTTGCATGGTCTACCAAAGAGAATAGATTTCATTGGGAACACCAAGTTCATTGGATACTTTTGGAGGATATTGTGGAAGAAGATCAAGATAGACCTGAATTTCAATTTAGCATATCACCCACAAAAAAAAGGAAAAATAGGGGTAATAAATATGAGTTTAGGAAACTTATTGAGGTGTTTGGTTGGAGATAAGGTAGGAAACTAGGACATTGTTCTACCACAAGTATAGTTTGCATACAATAATTTAATAAACTAGAGTACATGGAAGACACCATTTGAGAGTGTGACATGAATACATCTTAGAGGATTTGTGGAGCTTAGAGACATCACCATGAAGAATAAGAGGAGTTAAGAAGTAGAAGAATTTGTAAGATTCATGGAGGTAGTGCATATTTAGGTCTAGGAACACTTGAAGGACATGAATAATAGGTACAAGGAAAAGGAAAATGAGAAGAGGAGGCATAATGAATTTTTTGTTGGAGATGAAGTTATGGTATATCTTAGGAAGGAATTTTTTTTAGTAGGAACATACAATAAGATAAAGATGAGGAATTTCAGACCATGTAATATTCTCGAGAAGTTTGATTTAGGAAATGCATATGAAGTGGAATTACCAAAGGCACTTAGTATATAACATTTTGTAGACATCTATGAGTATCATGAAGGGTAGTCAAGTGGTAGTGACAAAGAAGTTTACTTGAAGGAGTGGTTACCAAATCAATCACTAGAGCAAATTGATTAGATCTTGGGCATTAGAAATGGAAGGAGCACTAGAAAAAAATAGTATAAGGAGTACCTAGTGAAGTGGAAAGATAAACCAGTGGAGGAACATCATGGATCTCTCAAGTTGAGATGGACCACTTTGGTTTTCCTCTAGGCCTAGGAAAGGGAGGAACTCACTTTTCTTCCAACCCTAGGTGTCTGATGTACGAGCATCCCTAGTTGTAAAGAAATCTTGTATCAACCAAAAATATTTATTTTCTTACAGTTCAATTTGTAGTTATCTTGGTAGTTTCTTCCATATTTTATGGTATTATCATTTCTCAACTCATGGAGTGAGATATGTATTCTACACAAGGACATCTTCAACATATCTAAATTTCAGATGATTTACTTTCATTTCTCGAAAGTTATTGCTCTCAAAAGTTCACTATCAATTCTCTACAAAAGCATTCAAGACCAATCTGGGCCAGGCTAGATGTGTGGACCATTTTCAAATGTGCAAGTACTAATGAAATATAATACAAGTCATTTTATGTCTAGGGTATTTTTTTTGGAGATCCAAAATATATTTCCATCTTTTGATGGGGTATCTTATCATGTTCTAAGGTTAAACTAAATGTTTGATCTTACATTGGGGTTTTTAAACCCTTAAGGCTGATGTGGATCATAATTGGAGCTAGAGATTCATATTTAATATCATTATTAATGCATTGGAAAGTATTCATTTAGTACTTAGATAGGGAAGTGGCTCAGGTATTTATAATAAGGCCATGTGCTAATTGTAATATCTAGTAATGCTCCATGGTAGGCTTGTGAGCCCCTAGACATTATACACTTGTGGAATATGATCTATGTAATATTGGAAGTTTTTAATCAATAAAAATTCATATTTTCTAAGCATTTATTGTGTTATTTTGGTTGAGTTGAACTCAAGGCTGCACAATTGGACAATTATTTTTGAACCCTCCATCTGTGACTGTATCACTACCTTCAAAAGTTTCATGTTACCATCCTCGACCATATTTCTAAAAAATGATATTGTACATCAATGTGCTTGGTCCTAGCATGAATTTTTAGTTTCTCAACTAGGAATATTGCACTTTCAATATCACAATGAACTATCACTAAACCTTGTTTTATTCTGATATATGAACACAATCTCTTAAGCTAAATATTTTAGCTACAAGGAAGAATAGATATCATATACTCAACTTAATTAGTAGACAAAGCAACCACAACCTATCACTTATTAATTCAATTGATTGCACCACCAAATAAAGTAAACACACAAGTAATGGTGGATCATTTGTTATCAACATCACCTACCCAATTTAAATCCACATAACCATCAATATCAAGGGAAATCCCATATCCTATAAAATTACCAAAGGAATATTCTGAGGTACCCCAAAAATATATGAAGACTATTGCAAATGTAACCTAAAAAACTCTACTAGGATTAGACATATATCTAAAAATAACTCCCACTACTTGGGAAATGTCTAGTCTAGTGAAAACCATATAATACATCAAGCATACATCTTCACTCTAGTAAAGTGATCTACTCATGTATTCCATTTTGGATGGGGATCTTGTAGAATTTGAAACAAATAATTTTGTTCCAATTATAAAAGTAACACATATTGATCTACAATCCTCCATGTTAAACCTTTATAAAATTGAATTTGCATACTTACTATGGCCAAGCTATAGCATTTTATTCACTACATCTCTTCCAATTTCCATCTCAATAATGTGTTTAGCTACACAAAGATATTTTATTTTAAACTTACTTTAAAGTTGAGACTTTAGTTCTTAAATAATTTCTTTCCCTTTATCAATAAATAACATACCATCAATGTGTAAGTCAATAAACAAGAAATAATTACCATTGATCTTATAATAAACATAATGATTTGATTTAGAAAGCTCAAATCCCAAAATCAACACATATGTATCAAATTCATGGTACCACATCCTAGGACTATGTTTGAGGCCATACAAATATTTATTCAATTTACAAACCAAATTACTTTTACCTTTCACCACATAGTTCTCTAGTTGTGTCATTTAAATATCCTCCTTTAAATCACCATGGAGGAAAAAAAAATTTGCATCTATTTTCTTGACCTCTAGATCATTATTAATAGCAATAGAAAGAAATAATCTAATGTATTTCATTTTTGCAAAAAGAGAAATTATTTCACTATAATCAACACCCTCATCTTGAGAGTAACCCTTTGCAACCAATCATGCTTTATAATTCTCAATTCCTGCATTGAAAAATATTTTTATTGAAATCCCAGTTACAATCAACTGGTTTTTCTCTGTCAACCAATGGTAATAGATTCCATGTATCATTATTTTTCAATGCTCTTTTTTTTCATTCATAATAATATTTTAGTATTCTACATCATTCATACCCAATGCCTCTTCTATAGAATTGAGTTATTTCATGTTAGTATTCAAAGAAAAATACATCTCTAGTCATTAAGTGAATACCTTTCACACGGTTTTCTATGTCTTATAGAACTTTTAACAAGATGAGTTGGAGGTTCTTACTCCTCTTCTAAAATTTTAAAGCTAGATGAGTTCTCTTAAACTTCTTATCTATCTAGGGGCCTTGATTCAACTTTCTCAAGTGTAGAATGAAGTTAAATCATTTGTTTTTGTTTAGTTTGTTCTAGCTTCGATGTAACATAAGAAGCCTTAGTTTATCTAAAAATAAAATGTATACTATATATGGGTAAAAGCACAAAGCAGTGTCACACTTTATAAAGGAAACAACCAACACTAATCCAACTTTTCAACTTGAATCACTCAAAAGTGGCTTATATGTTTTGAATTTTGAAATGATGTAAACTAATAAAATGTGTATTTTTTTGTATATTTTATGTTCATATTTTTTGAAAAAATAAAAAAATTATTTGAATATATACTTCTATATATTTGCACTACAATTTTGTTGTTGATAAAATACTGAAAAATGAAGTAAGATGAGACATCAATCTTTTTATAGTAAATTTTATTATTTTTTCCTTCAAAAATTTTGTGTGTATTTATAACTTGAAACTTTAGTATATGGATTTTTTTTTCAATTTTGATAAAAAATGTATTTTTAAATAAATATTAAAATGTGTGTATTGAAACATAGTTGTTTCCATTTGACATCAAATTTTATATTGATTATTTATCGAAAATAGAAAAAAAATTATACCATCTTGATATGGATTCTTTTATCTAGTGCAGCATATTTTTTTCAAAAAAATTAATAAGTTTTGGTATTTTTCTTGACATGGTAATTAACCGGATATTTTTGTGCTAATAACCTACTTTTAGTAAAAAAAATAAAAAAATAATTAATAGTTAAAATATTTATATATATATATATATATATATATATTTGAAAACTAAACTTATGGATCTACAAAATGGTATTTTTATATTTAAAAAAAAATGTTATTTACATGGCTTGGAGTTGTCAAAAACATCAAGTTTTTCAAATAATTTATTTTTTTGGTAAATTGGCTTCAAAATGGACCTACATATGCATTTATCTAACAATTTTAGTTGGAAAAGTTGTGGACATATATATCTTAGCTAGAATGAATCTTACTAGATCATATGTTTGACCAAAATTGATTTTTAGTTAGAAATAATTAAATTCAATTGTGTTGATAAGTTGGCTGAAAGTGTGACATAGCTTTGTACTTTATCCCATATTAGATTTTGTGAAATAGGATCCCAAAGCTTGTATGCTTTCACACCATAACTATACCCAACCAAGATACATTTCACAACCTTATTCTCCAACCTTTTTTCTCTTCTCCTTTAGCACATGTGCATATGCCTCCCAACCAAAAACTCTAAGATGTCTCATTGAAGCCTTGTGACTTGACCACACATCCATAGGTATTTTGTCACAAAGAGCTAATGTAGGAGACTTGTTAGTTAGATAGCAATAAATATAAATTTCTAACAATATGTCCAAAATTGTTACATTTGTGACAAATAATATTAAAATTATATAAAGGTGTGAATTCATTTTTTCTAACAAAATCATTTCTTCTTGTTGATGCCTTTCTACAATTCACAACCTTTTGACCAAAATGATTATAATTCAAGAAATAACCATAAAAAGAATGATTGAACCTAATATTATATCCTTGTCCTCTTCAATCTTGTCTTCCATATCTTCTATTCTATCTATGCACTTGGAAGAAACCATCATTCAAAACTTTTATTTTATTGATTTCTAAAAACTTATCATAGTTTGAAATTCAAGAGCCATTCTCTCTAGACTCTCAACAACAGACTTCACAAGCTACTCGATCACCTTTTTCTTTTGTACATTAGTAAAACTAAGACTAGTTTTGATATGTGGTAATCTTTAGCTTTCTATTATCTGTTCCAAGATCTCAATATAATCTTCCCAAACTTTAACTTCAACTAATGATTTACGTTTTCAAGATCTTTCCTTAGTGATACAGTCTCTACATATTTTTCGCAATCCTCATCTCTTGATAGCAATCTTTCAGTCAAAACTTCTTCAATCCTCTTTGCCTCTTCCACTTGAATCTTTAGATCAATGACCATCTTCTCCACTTTCTCAAGATTTTGAGATACTTTTTCAAATACTTCTTCTACAATTATTTTCTTTAGCCTTTTGATTTCCTTGTCGATGTGGATAAATTTTTCCACAAGATCTACTTCCATATCATCAAGAATTTCATACTTTATTTCTGCATCTACCTCAGAGGTTTCCATATCCATAAAAATATCATTTTCTCCTTCATTCTCAAAAGTGCCTTGGTTATCATCAATAGCCTTTCTCATTGATAAAATACTTTTCTAAGTTTTCTAAAACCTTTTCCCTTTTAAAAATGAATTCTTCTCATAATTTCTATATTCTTTATATGGACACTTAGCCATTGAATTTCCTACTTCACCATAATTAAAACATTTTAAATAAAATTTACCTTTATACTTTCTCAAACCTCTCTATAACATTCTAAAAAAAAATCTTCTTCTAGATCCGATCCATCTTCTAAATGTAGATCATCTTTCTTCTTGGAAACCTTGAATGCAACCTCTTTCCTTACAAATTTATCATTCTCAATTCTCATTTCATAGGAATTCATAATTCCATGTAACACATCCATAATTAGAGTATTCGGATCTTTAGCTTCTTCAACAACAAAAACTTTTGCATGAAACTTTTGGGGAAAAGATCTTAGTACCTTTTCCACAATCACACCTTATTTCAATTCTTCACCAAGATCTCTAATGGAATTAATGCCCTCATCAATCCAAAGTAAGAATGTGGTAATGTTTTCCTCTTCCTTCATTTTTAGACTTTCAAACTAACCTCAATAAGTTTTAAGCTTTTCTTGTTTGAATTTTTCATCACCTTCATAGATGTTGTGTGGCTTACTCCATACTTCCTTCATTGTCCTACAATGCTTGAAATTTACAAACTCAGAGTTAGATAATCCACATAAAATAGAATTCCTTTCTTTACCATTATTCTCACAAGCCTTCTTTACATCCTAATCTCTTGGTGTACTTTCAGGGATCTCATATCCATCCACAACTAATTTCCAAACCTCAAACCTTAGGGCCATCAAGTCTGATTCCATTCTTAATTTTTAACATTCATAATTGGATCCATCAAAGAGTGGTACCTTATTTGAAGATAATCCTTCTTGATCCAATGAGTGTTCCATCCCCAATCTACCTCAATATTTTAAGCCTTTTCAAAGGAACTTTCCTATGATACCAATTCAAGGGCACACAATATATTGAGAGGGGGGTGAATCAACATATCAAATCTATTTAAACTTATTTAATTCAACATGAATTACCATTAGTAAATTCTCCAAACATGAATCAAAATAGCTATTATCAATCAAACAAAAAAAATGCACATAATGAACACTAGATATAAGTGGAAACCTGGAATGGGAAAAACTATGGTGAGAAGAGCTAATTGGATCTACTATCTAGATCCATCCTCACATAAATAATGAGTCACTTATAATCATGAAGTAGGAACCAACCTACTAGAGACACCAATCCACTACCATATTTGTAGGAACCAACCTACTGGAGGCATCAATCCCCAATACAAAGATCTAAGCACCAACTCAATAAGTAGGGCATTAGTCCTACCAGATTACAAAGATAAGGTTTGTGGATCTTCAATACTGATCACACAACCTATACTTGATAAAATATTCATTTTATCACTCTCCTACATAGCTTATGATTTTATGATGATGGCATATAATGATTGAGATGAAAATACCATTACATTACCTGAATTTAGACTTGGTCGCATAATTACATTCACACACACACCCCTAAACTGTAATGATTAGTCATTATATACATCCCATTAAAATAACATTATTTTATTTTGGTGAGGAATCCCTTAACCCCATCCATAATTAGCTAGGTTGGTTAAGGTGGATGTAAATTTAAATTTGTATGAAATGTGTAGCGAGTCAATTGTAAATCAAATTTGTTACTGCCAATAAAACATTTTATTGTACGCTTCCCTCAGGGACCTTAACTTGGACATATTTCACCTTCACATGCTATCTTTGGAGATGGTACACTAAAATCTACTATCACATATATCTAATCCAGCAACCTAGTTAATTAACCAACACAATGACCCTTTTGTCACTTCAATTTTTTTTCTTGATGATCATAAATTATGGAAACTATTGAATAAGAGAAAACATGTGTATAAATTTACTCTCCTTTCAAATCCCTAACCATAACTCACATCCATGAAGAAATACAGATCAAAACAATCTTATTATCTAGATAACTTATTTCAAACATTTTGAATCAAACTTCTAGATAACTTCCATCAACATGACTAGATGTAGTATGATACTACAAACATTCATTTATATATTTCAAAAGATCTGACATGACAACATATGCTTATAACATTATTAAATTTAACTTTTCATCACTATTTCACTCCTTTCTTCACTCCTTTGACAATAATGGGCACCTTTGTCATCAGTGACAATACTCCTTTGACATCAATGACAACAAATGTTCAACATATTGTGCATCTCACTACCTAATAAATCAATCATGAGATGATAACTGGTATTATAAGTTTCCCTCTAATTGATGTTATACATAAAATGCAATGAATTGAAGGAGATGATTTTTTTTAAATATTCAAGTAAATGTAATGTATAGATAAGAATATAAACATAATCATTTAAGGTAATATTAATAGTGACTACATCATGTGATGAGTATGAGAAAAATCTAGAGTGATAAATCATAGTAATCACATGTGGGATAGAGATAACATAAATTAAATAATGGTTTTTTCCAATATTAAGATGAAATCCATGAGGGGTGTTAGTATAATTGAAATCATTATCATACCTAGTTAGCTAATGAGCTTCCTAGTATTGACCTATTCACGCCTAACTTAAGTTTACATAGGTTTATTTTTATTTTTTCTCACTTCATATGGTTGAGACATTTTTCCTCATGACTTGAGACACCTATTACATGTACACTTGCCACCTGCTAACCCACTTTTCAAGTGAGCTCACATGTATCCCATCTTTGGAGGGGTATTCAGAGTTTCACTCCTACCTTATCACCTCCTCATCCTTACCTATATATGTAAGACTTTATCATTATATTAACACACTCTTAGTTTTATGTTATAGATGTATACTATTTTTCTTATCTTATTCACTTGTAGAAGTTTGTTTTGAGCTCTTTGATCTTGGAATTCTCAAACAATTAGCCTCCTAGTAAAATAAATTGACATTCAAGTGCTCATTTTTTATGTGCAAGGAGGGCTAGGGTTTATGGATCCTTTGAGTCCCATGTGGTGAGTTTATGCATCCCCACACCATCAAATTTATTATTCCAAATTATTTGGTTGAGGATGGTTCTTAATAGTTAAATCAAGAGGGATCTTCCACCCAATTTGATCCACATCCTTTAAATTAGAAAAATCCTAAGGATTCAAAAGTTGAATTCATTATTTTAAGGTTTCAAAATAAATAAAAAATGGATGGTGAATTAAAAAATGATGGTCTTAAATTATGTAAGTGCTTGGACCTAGAATTATATTTAAAATATATGAAGTGTTTGAAGGATTATTGGGAAAGTATTAAGGGTTATATGCAGACTTGGCTAAAAATTCAATGTATCCCCTTGATATAGATTGTATTGAAGTTAAATCTTGCAAGAAAAATAAGATATAAACTTGAATCCTCTTTATATGACGCGGATCTTCTTATGGATATGAAGATAGATTCCCTTGTGTGTTAAAGAGAAGGAATCACTTAAATGGCTTATTTTTCTCTATTTTCTTTAGTTAGTTGTTTAGTGGTTTGGTAGTTGCATAAATATATAATTATTAGAGGGGTAGGTTTTAATGATTTTTTTATCCTTTCCTCTAAGATTATTGGTTGGTGAATTCATGCATGAAATGTATTATTTTTAAGTTAGTTTAATGATTGAAGTCCCACATCTCTTAATTTATGAATCAAAAAGGGTACTTAGCTAGAAATATGATGTAGATATGGTTTAATAGATTCATAAAGCTAACTTGTTGATATGCAAAATAAAATTAATTGACTAAATAAATTCCTTGTGATCTATAAAATCATTCTTTTACTATGGGTTACCTTTGTAATTTTAGGACTAATCATGTACATGTATATCTAACCTATACAAGTGCAATTTTGATCTAGATGCATAGATTTAATGTAAGTAAATGTATGGATGTTTACCTTTAGTATGTCCTAAATTTTTGTGTTTGTTCTACACAAGAAAAATTGGTTGTTTGGTTAGGAATTTATCAATGTCAAATAAATATCTCCCTTTTGTTGAATTCCTAGGATACTAAGTGATGAAAGAGAATCCTTGGTTCTTTGTAATCCTACATCAACCAAAAATATTTTAATTTCAATTTTTGTTCTTGTTCAATTCTTATCCAGTTCAAGTTGGCAGATTCGGTATTTCATCATATTTGCTCGTGAGACCCTGTGGATCTATTTTTTCATTGTGGACATGTTCATTTTCTTTACTCCAAAATTTCAGCATGATTGGATCTTTTTTCGGCAAGTTATCACTTTCGAATTAAGTGACAGTTTCTAGAACAGAGCACCAAAGCAGTTTTGAGCCTAACGGCTAATTTGATCTCTTGTGGATCCTTGCGAGGTGTTCCAAATTATTCTATGGAGTGTCCCTAACCTTAATTTTGGGTCCACACTTCATAATATGCACCTACCGAGGAGAAATTCAAATTTAAGGTCGACCTACTTCATGCACGTTACGTTTCCTTCATCAGAGATTGTAATGATCTTTGGCCAATGCAGATGATTCTAGATCTTGGATGTGATATAAATAATTGTAATAGATCATTAGGATGGAAATTATAAAGATTAGAGTGAATATGGGATTCGATCTGTAATATTTTGGCTCGCATTAAGGAGCATGTAGGAACATTGTATTTGGAGCATGTTGTATTAGGCCTATGAGCCCAATCTATAAACCCAGATGTTGCTAGTTGTATGTAATTGAAATTTATAATAATAAGAATGTTTGAATCTTCATTTTCCTCCATATTCCAAGTGGCTTTTTTTGTGTAACTCTTGTTGCATGGTCCAAACTGTTCTCTTTGAGGACCCTCCTACCATGACTACACTAGATTGGTATCAGAGTGAGATTCATTCTATGGGAGATCGTCAAAGTTTGTGAAGCCCTATTGAAGATTTTTTGTGCGATGGAGGACTGAGGCTCTGACCTGCAGATGCAGAGGACTTGTGTGAAGATGGAAGGAAGAAGAAATGGTAGAGGAAATGGAGCACGTGGAAATGTAGACCCAACTATAATAGAGATGTTGAGAGGAATTGTTGCTAAATTAGAAGCAGTTGAAACAACCCAGAGGAGAGGTTGACCAGTTGATGATGTGAGTGATGAAGAGATAGAAGAACAAGAAGAAAGGGAAAGAGAATATCAACTTGGCCTTGATTAGGGAGAAGAGAGGTTCATAAGATCCCTAACCAAAGTAAATACTAAACCACATTTCAATCCATTGGATTATAGTGGTAAGCTGGATTTAGATGAATTGCTTGATTGGATAATGGAGATGGAAAAGTACTTTGATTTTGAAGTTATTGTTGAAGACAAGAAGGTGAAATTTTCTTGTACAAAGTTGAAAGGACATGCATCCCTTTGGTGGGAATATTTGTAGACAGATAGGCAAAGAAGAGGAAAGGACAAGATAAAATCATGGGATTGAATGGTGAATAAGCTAAAGACATTTTATGCCTACAAAATATCAGACCAGTTTGTTTTGAAAGTTGCAGAATTTGAAGCAGAAGGAGTCAAGTGTGATAGAGTATACAAAGGAGTTCTAAAAGTTGAATATCAAATCCGAGCATTCGGAGGATGAGACTGAGTAAGTAGCCAGATATGTGAATGGCTTGAAGTCACCTATACAAGATGCGATCAATTTGGTCAAGTTGCTGAGTGTGGAAGAGGCATACCAATGTTCCCTAAAAGTAGAAGAGAAGTTGAATAAAAGACATGAGCAGAGACAGAGAGGAGGAGGTGGAATATTTCAGAGAGGAAGAATTTTTACTAGAGGAGGAAGAGGACATTTTATAGATTAGAATAAAGACAAGGAAGCCAGTAAGAATGATAATCAATATCATAGAGATGATGGAAACTCTTACTGGAGAGGAGGATATTGTGGTTATCGGAATGAGGGTTATAGAAAAAGTGATAGAGGATAGGAGAAAAGAGTATTCAGGGGAACTTGTTTTAATTTTTGTGGAGAAGGACATAGAGCATTTGAATGTAATCAGGGAGAGACAAGAAGAAAGATAGAGAACAATAGAATAAAAAAATTTGTTGAGGAGGATCATGTCGGATCATCTAATAAATTGGAGCATCCTTGGTTCTTTTGAATCCTCCATCAACCAAAAATATTTTCATTTCAGCTTTTGTTCTTGTTCAGTTCTTATCCAATTCAAGTTGGCAGATTTGTTATTTCATCATATTTTCTCACCAAACCCTATGGATCTATGTTTTCATCATGGACATGTTCATTTTATTTACTCCAATATTTTAACACTATTGGATCTTTTTCTGGAAATTTATCGCTTGCAAATTAAGTGATAGTTTCTAGAACAAAGCACCGAAGCAGTTTCAAGCTTGACGACTAATTTGATCTCTTGTGGATCATTCCTGTAACTAATGGATCCTTGCGAGGTGTTTTGAATTCTTTTGTGGAGTTTCCGTAACCTTAAGTTTGGGTCCACACTTCATCATATGCACCTGCCAAGGAGAAATCCAAATTTAAGGCTGACCTACTCTATGCACGTTACATTTCCTTCATCGGAGATTGTAATGATCTTTGGCTGACACGGATGATTCTAGATCTCGGATGTGATATAAATAATTCTAATAGATCCTTAGGATGGAAATTAGAATTAGATTAGAGTGAATATGGGATTCGATTTGTAATATTTCGGCTTGCATTAAGGAGCATGTAGGAATATTATATTCGGAGCATGTTGTATCGGGCATGTGAGCCCAATATGTAAATTCGAATGTTATCAGTTATATGTAATTGAAATTTATGATAATAAGAATTTTTTAATATAAATTTTCCTCCATATTCCAAGTGGCTTCTGTTGTGTAACTCTTGTTGCATAGTCTAGACTATTCTCTTTGAGGACCCTCCTACCATGACTACACCACTAAGTCACCAAATTTTAAAATGACCAAATATATGTAACAACCATGGTGTTCTTCACAATAGAATTTCTAATGTTTTCACCTCAAGTGAATAAAACATGATGCCATGACATGATAATAAATTTTTTTCTTCCAATAATGTAAATTACATGCATAATTGAAACAACTCAAATTCCAATTTGTCATTGCAATCCAAAGTAATTATATAAATCTTCCAAAACATAGATATCATATTGAACAAGGATGTAATATAATATTCAATTTTAGAGAAGGGGGATTCATTACTCATGAGTTCTCTTCATTCAGAGAACCTCACAGTTCAAACTTCCCTAAAATACCTCAAGGAACAATGTGAGAGTTCTAGAATCCGAAAGAGTAGGTCATAAAGATTTTTTGGACAAACTGACAAGCTTTGGCCAAAGGATGATAGCGTAGGATACAAATGACAATGTGGTGTGCTAGCATCCCCAAGGCATGTTGGTGTCTCGTACAGACTAGAAAGCAAGTTTATCACAAAAAAATTCTTAGTTACTACTACTCTAATTGTGAAGAAATATTTGAACGTGAGAAAGTAACAGAACTTAAATGAAGTAAAGTACAAATGATAAAATTAAAGAGGAGAAAGAAAGTCCTTATAACCAGCCAAGTAATGAAGCCTCTAGCAAGGAAATATCTTCAATACCTACATGCGTAATATCTAGAGAAAGTGTTGGGTCTATATAGGGGTCTGCCTTGGTCAACCCCCCATTTTGGTGTTCCCACCTCCACGGACATCTAGATAGAAAGAAAGAGATGAACTAGAATGAATAAAGCACCTGGTGAAAGAAAAAGCCGCTTCAGGAGTAGAACCCACACCACCAAGTATGAGTGATAAACGAAAACCCCACTCGAGGAGGATAACCCATATCAGAAAAAGGGGTGATAAAATAAATCCCTGCTCAAGGAGGAGAACCCATATCATGATATGTAGATGCAATTGATGGAGGATGTGTGAAATCTCAAGATTCTCACAAGCATGAGATAAGGGAGATATCAACTACAAGTGCCAAGAGAGCTACAAAGAGTGTTTCTAAGAGAGCTTTAGAGTGCTTGAATTTGTTGTAACAAGCTATATGGAGCTGTGCAAGAAAAATAACAAGAGAGAAATGCAAGACCCTAGGCTATAAAGAAGCTAGAGGAGTGCTAGAGAGCCAAATGGATTGAAAACATAGCATTTAAGGAGAGAGGAGAAGCAAAAAGAAGCTTCCTAGGTAGTTACAAGGTGACCTGAGCCATTACCATCGACAAAAGAGGTTGAAAAGTGGAAAACATGCTCAGAGGTGGTCATTTGAATGTTGAAACATTGCAAGATGCTAGCACGCCACATAGATGTCTGTGCATCATGCTAGTGTCTAGACATGTCATGCTACAAAATGACACAAATGGGAAAAGCATAAGGTTCGATGCAAAGATGGCGTGTGAAGGTAGTTGTTGAAAAGGGGTGTTGGACAGGATGATGCAAGGGCTAAAATGAGCCTACACAAGATGCTAAGGGAGTGGACACTAAAGTGAATGCAAGAATGTATGTGAAATTGCAAGGGTTGCAATTTTATGACTATACATTTTCCCCCCACTTTAGCAAGCATATGAATCTACACTAATATGCACACTAAAGGAAGTCTACTTAACATAAATAATGTCATATGCCAAAAGGATACTACACAGGAAGCAAAAAACTCTTCGAACCAAGGAACCATGCCCCGAGGGTGAAGACCTACAAAACAAATTCATTAGACAAGAAAAACCTGCACTAGACAATAATGTTAGAACAAAAAACTAAAGGATTTGAGTCATTAAAGTGAAAGAGAACTTGATGTAAAAGGTTGTCTTAGTACTATGTATCATCCCCAAATTAAGACATAATACACTAAAGAATTCTAAGATGAAGAGAGGAATGGCATATACTCAGGATGAAGAAGATGCAGATCTTCAATTCAGTATACACACAAGAGAAGAAAAGAAATAATTTAAGAGAAAGATGGAGAAGCTAGAAAGGAATGAAAATTCCAAGAGAGATGGCTCCATAGATCCTCAAACCCAAGGAGAGTTGAACAAAGTGCACCGAAGGCCTGCATACCAATGATGGAAAAATCCCTCAAGATGAAAGCATCTTATAGAACCATAGACCTACAAGAAGGCATCCCTCAAGATCTCTCACATGAAGGGAACCCAAATAAGTAAGCACCTTACAGGCCGAAAAACCTACAAGAAGGTATCCCCCAAGATCTCTCACTTAAAAGAAACCAAGATAAAAGTGCCTTATCGGCCCGTATACCTACAAGGAGGTATCCCCCAAGATCTCTCACATGGAGGAAACCCAAAAGAGGGGACTCCACAAAGTCATATTGGAAAGCAACTTTATAGGTGCTCTTGCAAAGCAATATGCTTACCCGCAGATAAAGCATGTCTAAAAACAAAGTGGCCATGCAGGTAGTGAAGTAGAAATTCACACAGACTGTCAAAAAATTTGGAAGGTTTTCAAAGGGTTCCCTTGGGAACCCTTCAAAAGAAGAGAGGTCCACTCAAGGGACGCATTGTTTGAAAAGTGAGGTCTAGTTAGGCTGCCCCTAAGCTAGACACAAAGATATGAAGTAGGTCTAGTTGGGATGTCCCCAAGCTAGATGTCATAGAATTTATTTGAGATAAAAAATTTCAAAGGGGGTGCCTCAAGAACCCTTCAAGATGGAAAGGGTGTCCACTCAAGGGACGTTTCAACTAAAAGACATAGAGAAGACAGGGGGTCCTTTAAAAATGACACACATCTCCAAAACAAGCTATCATTGCCCCCAACATATAGGGGAGGAGAACCATGCAAGATACTTAAAACATGCAAGATAGAGGTAAACCTTCATATCACTTGTCATTTAAAAAAGAGGTAGGTGCATCAACAAACAATATGAGTGATGGCACCTGAATCATGTATTAGTTGTATTTTATCCTTGAAGGCCTTACATTCACTAGTGGAATGGCCAAGCACTCAATGGTATGCACACAAAAATTTATTTTCTTTATCATGCTCATGAGACTTCTTGGGTGTAGGAGAAGGAAGAGTAATTAAGTGGGCTTTAAGAAGCCTCAACAAAATACGCTCTTTCTCAGATAAAGAATGAGGAGCATGAAGCAACCCTTTCTCTTGTGGAGAAGATTTTAACTGCTCACCAGAAGAAGATACAAAGATAGAAGATAAAGTAGGATGGACAAATCTGTGAGAACTAGGTTGAGCGAACATCACATCAGCATTCAACCATGGTTTCTCCTTATATTGTTCATTCAAGAAACCAAGCCCCAAATTATGCTTGTGAGGTACAAATTCTACAAGGACCTGAATGCCTTGTTCATTGTGCCCACAACCTTTATGCCCATAGCCACATTTAGAGACAAGCTTAAAATTGAGGCCATAACGTGTTTTCAAATATTGAGAAGGAGGATCTTCATAGAGAGCATTGTTCCAACAAGGGGGAACATGCTCCTCTATGGGATCACTATAATCCTTTTTAATAGGACTGTCAACATTATCCTCTTTAGTAGAAGCATAATCATCTTCCTCAGAAGGAGGATAACCACTAAGAACATTACAATCTATGCTCACATTATTCTGCAAGGAAAAAGAGTAATCATCTTTGATAGTGGGTTTTGATGATGTTATCAAAAGGTATAAGTGGATTGGGTCGAATTTATATTCCTTAATGAAGGACTCTGTAAAGTCTAAGGAACCCCAATCATCACCAAGACATTCATTCTTTTGAGAAAAGGTAGATAGAATTTCTTGCTACAAAAGGATCTTCTTCAGGGACATGTACCTCAAGAGTACCCTTTTTAGTAGGTACTACTGGAGTAAACATTGACACATTGGAAGACACTGAAGGAATAAGAGTAGGCACAACTAAAACTTGACCAATAGCTACCATCTCACATAAGTACATAGCCTCAGGGTCAGCCTTGACTGTGACTACTTGATTATTGCAAATTAACTTAATAGATTTGTGTAAGGTAGACAAGACTGCACCCATAGCATGAATCCATAGTCTACCAAGAAGAAGGTTATAAGGTAAATTTTATGACATAACATATACAAGGGTAGGTACAGTAATGGGTCCAAACCTCGAAGGAAAGACGATCATTCCTAAGGGTTGCCAACTGACATTATCGAATCCATGAATGACAATAGAAGAAGCATTAAGAGAAGATGAATCAATATTAATTTTAGGTAATAGATCAATGCTACATACATTTAGTGCCAAACTGACATCAGTGAGAGTACGTCTAATGTCAATATAATTAATGATGACTATAATCATTAGAGGTTCTGCTTTATTTCTTATTTCCGAATGTGTGAGTTCCTATGGATAGAACATAATATTCAGTGAATCTGCATAAATATGAGCTATCAACGCATCAACATCTATCGGCCTAGCGAAAGAAGGAAAGAGAATATTTTGCAAGGATTCCTCAAGCATACCTTGGTAAACCAGAGAAAAATGAAGCAAGTTCGATAGTGAGATCTTACCCGGAGTAACCCGAGGTTACTCAAAAAGATGGTAATCAATAGGTGCTTTAGTTGTAGGTTTAGGTTCTTGAGGAAGGCTGGGTTGTTTATTCATTCTATTCTTATAAGTATGGGCTACCACTCTCTAAGAGGGAGCCACATAAGGATCAAGAGAATCACTATCAAATGAAATACCATTAATAGAACAAACCCTTTTAGGAGAGGGACTAGCTGGATTCAAGTAAATGATCAGTCTCTTAGGCCTTTGAGGGGTAGTAACGATATAGATTACATTTACATAATCATCAAAACTAGTAGAATAATTACTTGAAGACCTATTCTCAATATCGATCTAAACAGGATCAAATGTGGAAGGAGATTCATGATTCACCAATGCAACATCTCTAGAAGAGAGTGCATTGGAATGGAGAGGAGATTCATTATTCACAAATGCATCATCTCTAGAAGAGAGTGCATGGGAATGAAGAGTAGATTCATCATTCATAAATGCAACGTCTCTAGAAGAGAGTGCATTGGAAGGAATAGGAGATTCATCATTCACTAATGTGTCATCTCTAGAAGAGAGTACGTTAGAATGAAGAGAAGGTAGAGTAACATTAACAAAGGTATCAATGATTTCATTCTCTTGCAACAAGATATCCTCTGAAGCAAGAGGAATCTCATGATAATGATCAAAGATACCGAGTGACATGGGAAAAGCGAAGTCACTATCACATGCATGAAATAGAACATTAACATTTTCAATAAAATTAGATACTAAACTAATAAAATAAGATATTAAATTCATTTTAGATTTTTTTGGTATTTTCTAGGTTCTAGTAATTTGCATTTTTGGAGGTCTTCGAGCAGAATTTAAGGTTGGAACTTGTGTCAGTCCCTAAAATTGGATAGCCAAAGGAATTGTATTTTAGGGATTGAACTAGTTCTCTTGGAGACCTTTCCAATGGTGCAAATGGTTCTAAATTCCGAGCACTGAGTCAAAAGTTATGACCCCACCAAGTAAGGGTAAATAAATTCATAGTTTTTCGATTCACATTGGGTTCACCAAAATGTAGAGGAGGGGGATTCACTACTCATGAGTTCTCTTCATTCAGAGAGCCTCATGGGGTGAACTACCCTAAACTACCTCAAGGAACAGTGCGAGAGTTCTAGAATCAGAAAGAGTAGGTCACGAAGACTCTCTAGACAAACTGACAAGCTCTCGGCCAAAGGACAACAACGCGGGATACAAACGACAACGCGACACACTGGCATCCCCAAGGCGCATTGGCATCTCATACAAACTAGAAAGAAAGCTTATGACATAAAACAACTTAGTGACTACTTCTACTCTGATTGCTAAGAAATCTTTGAATGTGAGAAAGTAACAGAATGTAACAAAACTTAAATGAAGTAAAGTACAAATGATAAAATTAATAAGGAGAAAGAAAGTGCTTACAACCAACCAAGTAATGAAGCCTCCAAAAAGGAAATATCTTCAATAGCTGCGTGTGTAATATCTAGATAAAGTGTTGGATAGGGGTTTTCCTCAGTCAAACCCTTGTTTTGGTGTTCTCACCTACATAGATAGCCAGATAGAAAGAGAGAGATGAACCAAAATGAATAAAGCATGTGGTGAAAGAAAAACCTAGTTTAGGAGTAGAACCTACACACCAAGTATGAGTGATAAAAGAAAACCCCGCTTGAGGAGGAGAACCTGTATCACAAAAGAGGTGATAAAAGTAATCCCCACTCAAGGAGGAGAACCCATATCACACTATGTAGATGCAATAGATGGAGGATGTGTGAAATATCAAGTTGCTCACAAGCATGAGATAAGGGAGATATTAGCTGCAAGTGCCAAGAGAGGTGCAAAGAGTGTTACTAAGAGAGCTTCAAAGTGCTTGAAGTTGTTGTAACAAGCTACATGGAGCTCTGTGAGCAAAATAACAAGAGAGAAATGCAGCATCCAAGCCTAGAAAGAAGCTAGAGTGCTAGAGAGCCAAATGGATTGAAAATCAAGCATTTAAGGAGCGAGGAGAAGCAAAAAAAAGCTTCTCAAGCGATTACAAGGCTACCTGAGCCATTACCACTGACAAAAGAGGTTGACAAGTTGAAAACATTCTCAAAGGCAGTTGTTTGAACATTGAAATGTCGCAAGATCCTAGCGCACTGCACAGATGTTTGTGTGTCATGCTAGTGTCTAGACACATCATGCTACAAAATGACACAAATGAGAAAAGCATAAGGTTTGATGCAAAGGTGATGCGTGAAGGTATCTTTTGAAAAGTGGTGTTGAGAATCTCGAGAAGGGGAAAAGGCTGATGCAAGGGCTAAAATGAGCCTACACAAGATGCTAAGGGAGTGTACACTAAAGAGAACACAAGAATGTATGTGAAATTGCAAGGGGTGGAATTTTACGACTATACATCAATAAGGATTCCATTCCAATATAACAATTTCACAAATTACAATATTCCAAGCAAGCACACATTTACAAACATAGATCCATTCAGCTTCTTAGCATAAGATATAGATGGTCCAAGAATCTTCCTTTCATAAACTTGGTCTTCTATTACGTTATAAGGAGGAGAAGCATCACTCAAGCACTTTTCTGCCAACCACACACTCATATGTGGTCCTTCACACATCTATCAATGATAGATGGACCTACCCTTCGACAAAGGTATTGGTTGGGTAATCCCATATGACATACCACTCTAAGCTTAGTGGTGTGACCTACATGACTAGGATTTATAACCTACGCTAAGTAGGCCTCATGCATTTAAATGGACACAGTGAACTGACAGTGGAGCCAAGGGAATCACACTACTTTGGCCAAAGTGTTCTCACTCAGTACTTCGAGTGAAGGTCTACCATTCACCTACACTATGGCAAGCATTTTTTGAATTAATAAATTCATTATATCTATATATGCTTGGGCAATCCCTCTCCATGACCAAGCTACTCCTGAGGATAACCTATCTCTTTAGCAGCCTATGGAAACACAACTCATAAAGAAAAGTACTAGTTCCCTCCCTTCACTGGACAACAATCCTAGGAGTAACCTACTAGTTCCCTCCCTTTACTAAATTACAATCCTAGGAGAAACCTACTGGTTCCCTCCCTTCACTATATTACAATCCTAGGAGCAACCTAATAGCCATCTAGCATAATTAAATATCTAGCTATGAGTGTTTCTTAAGCTTGTCTATGTTTGATCATATCTAGTAATAATAACAATACCCATGACAAACATTATCTCTTACCCATTTTTAATCATATCTAGTATAATAAAAATACCTATGACAAACTTCTCTCCTATTATGGAGTAAATAAAAACACAATGCATGGCCTTAATTGAAGAGTTGTCACAACAATAGATGACTCCATTCAAGAGTATCACCCCTCTAATTAAAAGGGTTTAAGCTAGGAATAAGCCTTATGTTTCCCATGCTTATTCATATCTAGTAGATAAACATAATCCTCCTATTATGCAGTAAATACAAGCATTTCACAAACATTATATGCAACATCTACTCTCTTTCAAAGTAAACAATACTTTTCTCTAAATGCGTGTAACCATAAAGACTAGTTTAAATAGTCAAGAAGCAAATCATTTAACACTAATTCAAACAAGGGAAAAAATTTGTCATGCCTATGATAAGATTTCCAATTAACTGGCTACAGTCGTAGCACTTCCAAAGCAACAACTAGCCTGGTATCGATCCTTCAGCAAAGACTCAACAACCACTATCGCACAAGTTGGAAAATACTTCTCTCAAATAGTAATAACTCTCTCTCTAATGCACAAAGCTCTCACTCACTGAATTTGGTAGATTATTACAGATAGAGATGGAATACAAAAACTTGATCAAGAATTTGTAGAAGAAGAATGATGATGCCTCCAAACAAACAAACTCATACTGCTATTTATACAGCAATTAGGAGACAAAACACCCTAAATATTAGGCATGCGGTTGATAGAAAATTACATGCACAACAAAACATGATACACAGAGAAAAGGTGGCAAACATGTAAGCATACACTCAACTTAAATAGCTACAGATCGACCCTCATCATCAACAAAAATTGGAGACTAATTCAAATATCCACATGATGGAATTTGGTTTACAATTCATAATGGACATCTACAGGTTTAAGGATTCAAAGGTGGTGTTGTAAGAATGTAAATTTTGAAGGTGTTCTCATTGATGTCAGCTGATCAACTAGTTATTAACTAGTTGTTGTTGGTTGTATATGTCAAGGATATTGAGAAAATTTTAATGAAGATATGTTACGGGTGTTCAATGGTTGCTTTGGGTTTTGGTCTGTATTTTCTCCTATGGTGACTGGTTGCAAATTGGGTAAAGATGATAATTCACCTAAGGCTAATCAGAGCAAGTATAGATCTATGATTGGTGGACTATTGTATTTGACTACTACTAGACTAGATATCATGCATGCTATCTGTCTTATGGCTATATTTCAAGAAAATCCTAACCAAACACATGTTGTTGTTAAAAGAATATTCAGATATTTGAATGGCACTTCAAATTATGGATTATGGTATCTTAAAGATACTAAATCTACACTTAGTGCCTATACAGATGTAAATTGGGTTGGTTGTGTAGATGACATAAAAAGTACAAGTGGTGGTGCATTCTTTGTTGGATGCATATTGGTGACATGGTCGAGTAAAAAGTAAGATTCAATCTCCTTGTCTACTATTTAAGATGAGTATATTGTTGTTGCATCTTGTTGTACGCAAGTTCTATGGATGAAATAAACATTGAAATATATCACAGTGGTATATGATGATCCCATTTCTATTTTTTATGATAATACAAGTGAAATAAACATTTCAAAGAATCCATTGATGCACTCGAGGATGAAGCATATATCTATCTGTAGACACCGAAAATTGGTCTAGGCCTACGAGCACCACTTTCGACATAATTTTCTAATATCCATGGTCGTGATTAAATAATGTTAATTATTTAATTACCCTTTCTAATACATATTTCCTCTATTAATTAAATACCCCTTTTAATTAATTCACTAATTCATAATGACTCTTATTCAACTTGATTAATTAAATAAATCACATTTATTTAATTATGTCGCTAGCTAATTAATTCTTCTTTCTAAATTAAATATTTATTATTTGATTAAACCCCCTTTATCTATAATTAAATATTTACTATTTAATTACCCAATTTAACCTTCTCAACTATAATTAAATATTTATTATTTAATTATTCATTTATCCTTTTCAACAGTCAATTAAATAAATTACATTATTTATTTAATTAAATTCATTTCAATTTTCAATGTTGAATTGAATTAATATTTAATTCATTATTAATTCTTTATGTCACATTCTTCTATCATTCAGTTGACTAATCATTCACTCACCTTCTGACTCGAGATCTATTTTCAATCTGCCAGTTATCTTCGGATTCGATATCTAATCGTCTCTACGAGAGGACTCTCTGTCACAATTAGTCAATTAACTAGTTCTAACTCATATGCATGAATGTGTTTATTAATTAAATATCTTTATTTAATTAATTAATTCATGTGTGCATTCGAACTCTTTATTCTTCGAGTTCTAACTTTTTCTTTGTCATTCAAAGTCTATTTCTTCTATTTTCGAAGACTCTTAACTGACGATTAAATTGTTTATTTAATCTGGAACTCGTGTTGTTTCTATTTTTGAACAGTCTTCACACAAGATTAAGTTATTGTTCTAATTTAATCTTTATCCTGCAGACTTTTCTAACTCACGTTCTATCTGACACATAACTCACATTGCATGAAATTCATCAATCTCATCCGTCGATCTCTCTTTTGAATCTGAGCTGATTGTTGAAAAACCCAAAATCTATAAAATGGCCTATCATTATCATTATTCCTCCTCCCGAAATCAATACTTTTGAGAAGAAGCTTAATCTTCGATATTTTTCTTAGAAATTCGACAAGGTTATGATTGCATCAATACTGAAAATTTGAGGGCAAGAATACTGATACAACAAAATGGAGAAGGACAATCGAGATAATTCAAAGAAGTGGACGCATATTCAGTGAGATCTTTTCAGTTATTTGTTTAATTGTTTTATGTTCATTTACTCATTCTTTGATGTTTTTATTTAGATTATTTGTTAGATTTGATCATCTTAATCTGTGTAGTAGAATTCTCCAAAAAATCTATGTTACATTTGGTGAACTCGAAGTGAATCACACTTCAAATTTACGCAATACTTTTCATCTTTCCATTTTTTATTTTGTAGGTTATCGTAAAGCACACCGCATCCGCTCAAATAAATGACACATTCATATTCACGAGCCGCATCTGCTACATCCCGTGATGCATTTGTCATTCTGCACCACATCCGACTGTCAACATTTTGCACCACATCCGACTGTCAACATGAACCACATCCACCTGTCAACATCGCGTCACATCTGTGGCTCGAAAAGCCGCATCTTCTTAGTAATAGATTTATCATTTTTTTATTCACTTTCATACATTCGCGTTTTCATTTTCATTTTTTTTGGTTATTTCTTTTTGCCACTGTGTTTAGAGGAGTAACTTAGTTTTTGCAAGAGGAAGCATAGAAGACCAAATAAAAACCAAAAAACAAACTTATTTTTTGTAGGACGAAATCCAAAGACACAAACGAACTACTGATCAGTTTGCATGCAGGACCTAATGACTTTGTTAATTTTATTTGGAAATCTTTATGTTTGGTAGTTTAGAAAATATAATTTGGGTTTAAATTGAATGTGTGCTTTTCATGCCTGGAATTATTTAGATAGAACCCCGATTCAATATATCGAAGTATCCTCTCCCCTTGCACATTTATGCGATCCTGGGTCTAAGAGAAAAAATTACTGACTCTAGAACTTGGGCCTATCTTGGTGGGAAAAATTACTCACCCCAAGACAACTCAAAACCGGTTATGTGCTTATTGCCAGTGACTCCCAACTGGTATACAAATTTTAATACTCAAGGAAAGCTCAGTATTACGAGGATCCCAGTGGACCAGCACTTGACTCCCCAGTACCCTTGTGGTATCTTAAAACTTACAGAGCCTAACCTCTTCAGAACTGGGATGATATTGCCTCTTGCATGGCTCTTCTGAATGGGTGCCCGAATTAAAAATCCAAATTGTTGTAGTTTTCCAAAAACCTTTCTATTTGCTGGTGTAGCAGGTTCAGACGTATGAAGCCATCTTACATATTTACGGTTCATGTGTGGAGATGAGATGTATGCCATGGGAGTTTCATGGGTACAGTATCTTGGTTTCCCCATATAAGTGAGTTTCATGGAGGGGAGTCAGTGGGGTCAAGCTACTAGTCATCTGCCTTGAATATGCATAGCTGGATTTATCCAAATAAGAACTCAGCAAGTATTGTCCAACAAAGCCTAGGTTGTAAATGTTTTCTTATTTTAACAGATCTATCACTACAAACTAAAAACACTTGTATTATGTGCTTTTTTTTGTTGTATTCATTAATAAAACTTAATCAATCAAATAGAGTCAGTCGAAACAAATTCAACAAAAAAACCGCAACTATCAAAAAAAGTCACAACTAACAATTTCAGAACTACATCTATCTTAGAGAGTCGCAACTGTCATTTTAGTCACCGCATGTGTCTGTCAACAAAGTCTAGTTTCACAAGGTTTAGATACTGCACCACAACTGTCAAATCCTGAGTCGCATGTGTATTTTTGAGTCGCATCTGTCAAACGGAAAACCACAACTATCTGTCAACAAGTTTAGGTTCACTAAATCCATATTCCAAGTCGCAACTGTTACTATGAGTTGCATCTGTCACAAGTCAAAATTGCCAGTCGACATTCGAAACCTGGTTTTAGTCAAATCACCAAATCTGCAATTTAAAATGCATCTGTCAAAAATAGAACCACATCTGATAGGTGAACTGCATTTGACTGTCAACAGAAAACTGCAAACCGAGTCTGAACGCATAACTGTCATTTTCGCTTTTGTTTCTTAAGATCAACCTTTGATAGAAACTGGAAAAAATTTGCTCAAAAACCTTGCATCATTAGGTGTCATATACATTCTAGTCATAGTCATCCTAATTTGCATGCATTTAGATACTTCCTAGGAAATTGCATATCGTAGAATAGATAACTTTCCTCGTCATTGGATACGTTCATGTTCTGATTTGTCACAATCATTGAACCTAGTCACTTTGGTCCTATTTGTGAATCTTTCCAGCTCAACAATCTAGTTTGGGAAATTCACCTTGTCAAATTTCTTTGTCCTACAATCAAGTTCCTTGGTCAAATCGAATCATTGCATGCATTTATTCCATAGGTGGTAGGTTATACCCATTTTTAGAATCATTTACCATCATAGTCTACTCAAGATTTTTCATATTGTGTGTCCTACCATATGTCATCTTAGCATACATCATTTTAGAAATCTTTAGCAACATCCTTTATTGTCAAAAAAAAAAAAACATAGAAATAGGACATATTGGTTTTTAGACATAGTTTGCATTTTCCCATTTTGAGCAACTTTTCATGGTCGAAACAAGGTCTCAAAAGAAACATAAAGCAATGTCAGAACCTAACGAATTTTTCAATCCTTTTGCAAATCAACCATTAGGGAAATAAATACCACACAAACCTTTGCTTGAAAAACACATCAGTAGAGACACACATGGACAAATTTATATTGAAGACATAGACGCCGTCGTACAAGATCCTGAATTTGCATCCTTTATGGATGAGTGTTTAGCAAATGATCCCCAATGATATCTAGCAAAGTTTATAGTAGAAGGTGCCACACTACCACTAGGATTTGATATTCATACTTTGAAAACATCATCTATTCAACCAACACATGTTGTGACGTCAAGTGTTTCTATTCCCCAAATCACCACAGCAATACCAACTGGCATACCAACTCAAACATCATCAATTGTAAACACAACCCCTTTCAACATAACACAAGGTTTACAATTTACTATGGGAGCAACTTCATCAAACCCCTTTGGCACCAAAACGACTAGTAAGAGATACAGAGTTGGCATGAATATTCCTATACCAAATCAGAACATTCAGATAGGAAATATCCCCACACTAAATCAGAACATTCTAATAGGATATATTCCCTCGCCAAATCATAACCCGTCATAGAACACAACATTTTAGAACACCTACATTGATCCAAACAACGCAAACAACATGTCCTTGACACAAGTAGATGTTCTTCAAAACCAAATGCAAATGCTTCAACAATAGATGGACAACATGTCTATGTCAGGAAAATGAACTATCTCAGCGCAAGATCTATGTCCATGTCATTTTGACAAAGCACTCTACATGACACCCTCCCCCCATGGATACATCATACCGAATTTTCCTAAGTATAATGGGAGGAAGAATCCCTTAAAACACATTAGAGAATTCTCAACGACATGCATAGACATATCATATGACCCCACATACTTGATGAGACTATTTCCTCGAACCCTTATCAGGATAGCACTGGAATGGTTTTCTAAATTTCCATATGGCATATGATTCTAGGGTGAATTAGCTAAGAATTTTGTCAAACACTTTGCCTTTAACATAGACAATGAAGTAACAATAGCTACCTTGTGCCACACAACACAAGAAGACAGCAAAAATTTTACTACTTTCTTCCAGAGATGGAGAAGTCTAGCAAGTAGATGTCCAATTAAAATACTAAAAAAATAGGTCACAATATTCCTTGAAAACATCAATGCAAAACTAAGAGGTGACTTAAGGGTACATTGTTGTACTTCATTCCTAGACTTGGTACAAAAGGGCATCATCCTTGAAAAAGGCCTTATTGGCAAAGGAGAAATAAAAGTACCAGGCAGAAACCCAGTGGTTCAACTTCAAAACGCACCCAATGATAGAAAAAAATTCTAGTCTAGAAACAAAAATGTTACAAATGATGTCATTGTTGATGCTAAAACTATACATACGGGACTAGTTATCACAATTAGAGGTTACAACCCCAATCAAGACATGATGAATAGTCCAAATCAAACAACAAATTTTGTCCAAAATTCACAACAACAACGACCGCAAAGGATATTCCATACACATGAATTTACCCCTTTGGGGCAACCAATCAAGACAATTTTCAAAGAGTTGATTAAACATAATCTCATTAAACCTTTGGAACCAAGAGAGTATGATCTTGGATAGTTTAAAACTTCATGGTGGGAATATAACGCCTATTGTGACTATCATCAAACAAAAGGACACAACCTACAACAATGTCGACAACTGAAGAATATTATACAAGACTTTGTTGAAAACGGAACCATAGAGGTCAATGGGAAAAAAAATACCAAGAACAGTGATCATAAGGTCTTCACAGACCCATTACATGACCACACAAAAGGAAAGGCCTCCAGTTTGGGAACCAATAATACTCCATCAGCCAATTATGCAAACACCAAGTATGACTATGGAAAAGGAAAGATCATAAATCACCTTCGAGCTGCAAATGAAAACGTCCATACCATCATCATTAAGAAGCATCCAGAATGTGTTGTAAATACATGCAAAACTAAGATAATTCTTCCAAGTCCTTCTTCTGAGCCACCTACACAGTCCTCCAAGTTTAAGTACAACCTCCTTGATCAATTGAGTAAAACCCCCACACAGATATCCATTTTGGAACTATTGACTTTATCACCTGAGCATCGAACCATTCTCGACAAAGCTTTACAAAACACGACTGTTCGTACAAAATTAGATGTCAATCATTTCAAATAAATGGTGGGATATTTAACCAACTCACATCATGCCACATTTTCCCAATAGGATTACTCAATCGAAAAGATTGATCATAATGACCCATTACATCTTGAAGTCCTAGTCCATCAAACCAAGGTCAGACGAGTCTTCATAGATAGAGGAGCAGGTTTGAACTTGTGTACCCTAAAATTGGTTAAGGCATTAGGATTCTCAGAAGAATGTGTGGACACCTCTAAGAGTATAGTCATCAAGGCTTATGATGATGAGGAAAGATCATCCAAAGGAGTTGTCACACTCCCTATCAGAATTGGCCCTGTAATTATGAACACCAACTTCCAAGTCTTGGATCTCACCCTTCCGTATAACTTGTTATTAGGTAGACCTTGGATACACGCAATGAAAGCCGTACCTTCAACATATCACCAATGTCAGAAATTCCCGTATAATGGCACCGAGATCATGATTGATGGTGATCTAAATCCTTTTCAGTATTGTACAAGCCTAAGGTAAATTCCACAATGATAGGTACCAGTTAACCAAGAAGCTTCATCATCCACTTTATCCCTATACATTGATCCTTCATTCAAAATACCATCATCCACTCCTAAGGCTGAGATCCAAGACAAGGGCTATGGAGAATATTACATGAAGGCATCATATTGTGTCAGTCATCTGGTTCCACCTAAG
Source organism: Sequoiadendron giganteum (assembly GCA_007115665.2). NCBI lineage: Eukaryota > Viridiplantae > Streptophyta > Pinopsida > Cupressales > Cupressaceae > Sequoiadendron > Sequoiadendron giganteum. The sequence goes on along the minus strand of CM021102.1, from coordinate 229,796,203 downwards.
GCATATGGTCTACCCATGCCAGATAGAAGACAATTTGTAGTCACATTTCATGTTCCCCATACAATGACATTGAAAAAAATGGGGAGAGTTAACTGAAGAAATTGTGGATCAAGGTGATATTACCTCCTGGTTGTACTGGGAAGACAGTGAATACCCATCACCATCTATTCAAATAGCTAAGGATCAATATGGAAAATGCTTTAAGATAATGCAAAACGAAGGCTATGATGGGCATAGTGGGTTAGGACTACATCAAAATGGAAGGACAAAACCGATCACTATCTCACCACGACCGAAATACCTAGGGCTAGGGTTTCAACCGCTTAGAATTGGGTTTCCTAGTACTTCGTCACCATTTCAAGAGGAAGTGAGTGCTTATGTAGACATGGAGATATCTCTCAAACCACTTCCCCCAGTTTATGATGAATCTCCTGACTTAAGTGATTGTGAATGGGATTCACTTTTCTCTACCAGTACCATGAACATAGATAATCTATTTGGAGAATTGGACCTAATGATAAAACCCTTACCAAAACCATCTAGTCCCCATCATAGGAAGCCCTTGTCCAAAGAAGAATGGCATAATCACTATTATTGGGAAACCCTTGATCATGTATCTTGGGCACCTGACAAACCATCTTCTAACGACTTAGCCCTTACAACAGTCCCACATCAGAGTTTACCTAACCATAGGAAAAAGAGCAAGGAGTTAGTCCAAAACTTCTATGACCATGTCAACCATTCTATATTCATCTTTTCAGCTTCCACCTTTGATAACTATGATGATGGCATGCCTCTTATATATCCCAAACTTATCGATTGGGATCAACAAGGTACACACATCTTAGACACATGTGAGAACGACAAAGCAATAGCTAAGTTCATGGGACTTCGAGAAGGCATACCAAGAAGGGATCATAAAGTGTATTTTACAATAGACTTGGATGACAAATAATATTTTGGGGAGTCTATTTACACCTCTAGTTGCAAAAATGAAAATAAAAATAAAAATGATGAAAATGAGAAAAATGACAAATCCCTAGGTGAAAACCGAAAGGCGACTTTAGACAAAGAAACAGTCAAAATAAAGGATGTATCCGAGGGAAAAAACCTCTCTGAGGCACCCAAGGATGGAGGTTTAAACATTCTCCCCATTGAATAGGAAAAGTCACCAATGCTAGTACAAGAGTCTATTGAAGTCAACATAAATACATAAGAACACCCTCGGAACATATACTTTGCAGCATCATTGATGGGGAGAGAGAAACAAGAATTTTAGGACTTCTTCATAAAGAGATAGATAAAATTTGCATGGTCATATGCTGACATGCCTTGGCTAGATCCAGACCTAATATTATGCCATCTACCATTACAGCCAGGTATTAAGCCAGTCAAACAGAAGTTAAGGAAAATGCATCAACAAATTGCTCTACTGGTCAATGCAGAACTTAAGAAACTCTTGGATGTCGGATTTATAAGAACTATAGACTATGCAGACTGGATTTCAAATCTTGTGCCAGTGACTAAACGAACTGGGGGCATCCGCATTTTCATAGACTTTAGAGACATCAACAAGGCATGTCCTAAGGATGACTTCCCTTTGTCGAACATAGACATGATAGTAGATCTTACAGAAGGATACGAGATGCTATCCCTCATGGATGGTTTCTCTGGATATAACCAAATCAAAATCGCAGTTGAAGACCAACATAAGATAGCTTTCACATGTCCATGGGGCACATATTGTTGGAATGTTATGCCTTTTGGGCTTAAGAACGCAAGAGCTACCTATCAATGGGCAATGACTACGATTTTCCATGACTTTATACATACTCTCATGGAAGATTATGTTGATGACATTATAGCTAAATTAGAAACAAGGGCAGATCATTTGAAGGTTCTAGACAAGATATTCCAGAGGCTAGAGAATTACAGCATCAGGCTAAATCCAAAGAAGTGTGTCTTTGGAGTAAAATTAGGGAAACTTCTAGGGTATATCATTCCTAGAAGAGGTATTGAAGTAGATCCAGAGAAGGTAAGAGCTATCATTGAAATGCCTCCTCTAGTCAGCATTGGTCAACTAAGAACACTACAGGGAAGATTACAGTCCATTAGGCATTTCATTGTACAATTGGCCAACAAAATACACCCATTTCAACATTTACTCAAGAAAGGAGTACCATTTGTGTGTACACCTAAATGTCAGGAAGCTTTCCAACAAATCAAGGATTATTTTCTCACTCCACCTATCTTATCACCACCTACAGATCAAAAACCATTGATACTATACATTTCAGCAACTCAATCAGCATTAGGAGCTCTCCTCGCACAAAATGATGATCAAGGTCATGAAAGAGTAGTGTATTACATCAGTCGTACCTTGGTAGGATATGAATTAAATTATAGCAACATAGAATGTGCCTATCTTGTGGTAGTCTTTGCTGCTCAAAAACTTCAGCACTATATGCTAAATCACCAAACAATGTTGGTCTCAAAGATTGATCCCCTAAAATATCTCCTAAGTAAAAGCAACATTAACAGGTCGATTGTCTAAATGGGTTATGATGCTTAGCGAGTATGAAATCCAATATGTGGAGAGGAAGGCTATAAAAGGACAGGTTATTGCAGATTAGTTAGCGGATGCACCCATGAAGGCAGACCATCCTTTAGTGGCAGATTTTCCTGACGAATTTATCTTCACAATTGACACTAGAACCGAATGGAAATTATAATTTGATGGGTCACATACAAATTTTGGTTCAAGAGCGGGTATTCTATTTGTTACACCTCAAGGCAATACCATTCCTAAATCATTCAGGATTGCTTTCCCTTGCACCAACAAAATAGCAGAGTATGAAGCCTTAGTGATAGGACTAAGAATGACAACCCAGTGGAAGATTAAGAGTCTACATGTTTTTGGTGATTCTCAGCTAGTAGTCTGGTAGGTAAATGATGATTATGAGACTAAGGATGAGAAACTTTCCCCCTACAAGTGCATGGACGATAATTTCAAGTAGTACTTTGATTACATTACCTTTCAACAAATACCACGTATTCAAAACAGGGCTGCAGATGCTATGGCAACCGTGGGTTCCTTATTGGATATTCCAAGCAACGTGCCTACGTTTGAGTTTTTGGTTGAACAGTTGTTGGTCCCCACCTATGATGTCCCTGATTCTGCGATGGTGTGTACAATTGTTGGTCCTACTTCCCCTTGGTACAAATACGTATTCAATTATCTAAATGACCAAACCTTACCTCTAGACCTGTCAAATAACCAATGCAGAACCTTTATCCATAAGTCAACTAAGTAAACCATCATCAAAGATACCCTTTATAGATGTACCTTAGATAATGCCCTAATGAGATGTCTCAATGCTGAGGAAGCACAAACAACCTTGTGAGCAGTACACGAGGGTATATGTGGATCCCATTTGAGTGGTCCTACTTTAGCTCATAAGATTATGAGATTAGGTTATTATTGGCCTACAATGGAAAAGAACTCATATATCTTTGTAAAGAAATGTAGACAATGTCAGATACACAGAGATTTGATAAGAGCACCAGCATAGGAGCTTCATCTGATTACATCACCATCACCCTTTTCCCAATGGGGACTTGACCCCATAGGTAAGATACACCCTCCATCATCCAACGGCCATAAATTCATAATAACCACCACTGAATACTTCACCAAATGGATCAAAGCTATTCCCATGACCTACATCACCAACACACAAATATCCAAGTTTATCTTAAACTATATCATTTGTCGGTATGGTGTACCCCAATCCATTATCACAGACAATGGCCACCCATTCAAAAACCAAGAAGTACACCATCTATGTGAAGAGTTCCATATCAAACATCATTTTTCCACCCCATATTACCCACAAGGTAATGTCCAAGCCGAGGCATCTAATAAAACCATTGTTAGAATCCTAAAGAAGACTATCAATGACGTTGGTCGTGACTGGCACCTACAGCTAAACTCTACCTTATGGGCTTACCGCACAAGAATTTGTACTCCCACTGGTGCCACTCCATACTCCCTCGTATTCAGGTCTAAAGCTATCTTACCTATTGAGGTTTAAATTCCTTCCCTAAGGGTATCCTTAAAAGGTCACATTGACGATGAAGAATACCGTGTATCCAGATTACAAGAGCTAGAATTACTGGATGAACGAAGATAAAAAGCACTAAACCATTTGCAAGCATATCAGAATCGTCTTCATTGTAGCTATAATACGAAAGTTCTAAATAGACACTTTGACATTGGTGACCTGGTTTTAATGGAGAATCCCAACAATCAAGCTGAACGATAAAATCTAGGTAAGTTTGAACCTAACTAGTTAGGGCCTTATATTGTCATAGAAGCTTTTGGATTAGGAGCACACCAACTCTCTACCCCTGAAGGAGAGCCACTTTTGTCACCAATCAATAGCCTGCATCTGAAGAGGTTCTAGGTGTAGCTTCTGAGAGTCTTTGTCTTAATCGAAAAAATACAAAAAAAATGAAAAAAAAAAATGGTTACCTTGATGAAAACCTAGCAAACAAGCGTCTTTGTAACACCAAAAAAAATTGAAAAATCAACAAAATAGTAAAGAGAAATAATTCGTCCAATAGTGAAAACCACTTTGGTGGTGCTATGGATAAGTACCATGGTGAAAACCTGGCAAACAGGCGCCATGTGTAGTCAAACTCTCTCTTTCGTCTACCATCATTCCAATCAGACTTTTTCACCATCCCTCATAATACATGGTTGTCTTATCCATTGCTTGGAATGATTCACATCAAAGTCTATTCCGTCATATTCCCCACTCCATTTCACATGTCCTATTCCCGACTAGGGGAAAATCCTTCTTGTGTGCCATGAGGACCTTGTACATAGCATTACACCATTGGAAAATGTCCTAAAAAAATCCAAAAAAATTCTAAAAAAAAAAAGACAAAAAAATTAAAACATGTCAGAAAATCCCAAAAATAGAGTCAGAGTCAGCCGTGTTAAGTCAGTTGTAGACATAGTTGAACTACGTTGCCTCTGCGACTGGACGTAGGAAAGTCCATCAATCGATGTGCCCCCGAGGCATTAGGTATGTCTGTCTAGGTTTTTCATGTATCACACACATTATAAATCATGACTATTTGTACATTCAAAGTCATTGGTCATGTCGAACTACGAGGTCTCTGCATGTACAACGTAGGCAAGGCTAATCAATTGATGAGCTCCTAAGACCACACTAGGTCAGTCTAATAGGGTTTATCACATTCACATTCACTATCACACATGTTGCATATCATCATCTTAAGTACATATCTTCAGTCAGTTATGTCAGTTAAAGTTGTGTCGAACTACGAGGTCTCTGCGTGTACAACGTAGGCAAGGCTAATCAATCGATGAGCCCATGAGGCTACATTAGGTCATTCCTTTAGGGTATATCATCTCATGTCATACACGATCAATACACACACACACTTTTACTCAGTTAAGGAATCAAAACAATTCATGCATCAACAAGGAAAATATCTCAAAACAGTCATCAAGTCAATATCAAACACATTGTCAAAGTGATCAACTTATATCTTAGCAAGATATGTCTTTCTTGTCAATAGACGTCGTCAAATTTTCATAGCCTCATGTAGCATGTCACATCAACATCATTATGCTCCAACGTCTTATATGGAACGTGTCTTTTTAAAACCAGGCTTTGTCATTCCTTATACAAATAGTCACCAAGTCAAAACCAGAGTCAACATCTTATGCGGTATGTGTCATCCCTCACATTACGCTATGTCAAACATCAAATAGTCAAACAATCCCACAAGATCAAGTTTTGGTGAATACTTTCAGTTGGCTTTATGACTTTATATCTTATTTTATCTTATCTTTTTATCAATTTGTGAATAAGTCCAGTTACTAGCTTTCTCAAGGATGTCCCTTGAAGGATTTAGAGAAGCAAAGATGTCTCAAGACTCTTTTTCTTTGGTTGTTGTTTGTCAACTATCCTTTTAGCTTTGGTTTTTGACTCATGTAACTAGTTTTCTCAAGGATTTCCTATCAAAGATTTAGAGGAGCAATGATGTCTCATGACCCATCTTTTATTTTTTTTCTATCTGTGGTTTGTCAAGACAAAATGACTGGGGCAATCTTGTCCTTAGTATGATTTAAGACACTCCTTGTCTACGACTGTCTATTTTTCACAGATGGATGATTTTGTACACTATGGTCTATCTCATATCATGGTGTGTACTATCCATTTGTGTCATGTCCCACCTAATGATGATAAAATAGGAAAGCTTAGCATATATGGCAAAATATCGAAGATCATATGTTTTTCAATCAACCACCTTCATTATTTCTTACTAACATTCTGAATTCATTCGTGCTAACATTTCTCTTTTCTAACATAATGATAAAGTTCTATGACACAACAAAAACATTAGATAATTTGCATATGCATACATTCTATAAATATTTCATATAGTTACATTGCATTTCAAACTTATAGGAGCATTAACATCTTCATTTCATATCTATGAAATCATTGCATAATAGGCATTCCATCATCATTAGGTACATAATGGAAACATTACATGTACATTTCACCATCACATGTAAATAAAATCATATAGAACATTACATCCATTATCATAAGTATATAGAATCATCATAACATCATAGACTACATAAACTCATCACATGTAGAAATGATCATCCATAACACATGCACATACATCATCTAGGAAACATAATCATATAGAAACAATGCATTATCATAAAATAGAACTGCATATCATATAGAAGCCATCAAAATCATATATATATATTGCTGAAAATAATGTGTCATAGTACAATGTCAGAATGAATCCATAAATAAAAATGAGCTCGCAGGCTCTCTGATCAAAATTCAGTGTCTACATATATAATAGTGTCAACATGTCCCACTACCACTCCTTTCACGTGGTGAAGGTGGAGGAAACTGCCTCAGAGGTACTCTTTGTGAGCTGGAAGGCCTGTCATACAGACCTGTCCTCGGTGGTCCTACCACACCCTCTTTACTTTGTGTCCTATTCTGAATCCTGCTCTGTGACCTCTGGCTACAAACCTTTGAAAAACTGTGAGCTCGTCTCTCTATTGGCACTAATGACTCATATAGATCCTTGTAATAGGTAGCTCTCTCTCCTGATCTGACTAGCTCACAAACCATACCATCAGATGAAGTGCCACTGCAAAGGCATTTGACCTCTGTAAACTGTTGCTCTATATCCTATCTCCAGGCTATGGCCTAATCTCTCTCCATAAAATTTCTCTCTCTGTCTATCTGCATGGCATCAAGCTCTGTTCTCACCAGTCTCAACCTCTCCTCCAAAGCCTCCTGTTGATGGTGTTTTTATGCGCTTTACAACATAGGTAATATGTAGGTGCATTACCTCTCTTGAAAGACAATCTTCCACAATCAAATTGTAGAACACTATCCCAAGGTCTCTCGGATGTCAAGTCATGATGATGCTTGGAATATTTCAGTTGTTTATTTGATTTTCTGGAATCACAAGGTGGCCTTACCTGGTTGAAGCTATAGGGGAATTGAGTCAATAAATGGAGTTCTAGAGGTCTAGAATTGATATGCTTTGCTGCAGGTTCAAACAACAGTCTTAGACTCCATTATTTCGTTGGATTTGGCTTTATAATGTGCAACGAACCTTGGCACAATTTGATTCTAAAAAAAAGGGAAAAAAAAGGGCAAGGAAGAAGGATGTTTCCCGGACCTGCAACTACCAATGAACAGTGATCATGGAGGTTCTTGTTGTGGACAGTTTCCTTAAACGGGATTTCAGTTAATCAGAATTCTCACAATATCATGAAATTTGTGTTATCTTCTAGGGGCTGTAGATGTTCATCATTCATTCACTATGGAAACATGAATAAAAGATAAAGTTCAATGAGTAGCAATGGGATCAAAGTCCAAACTAACTTTCAAATGACCAAAAGTATGGACAAGAAAAGCATACACATAGCAACTATCTCCAAAACCGGAAATAACATACTAAATCTACCAAGTCGAATCTGAAGATATTAGAATAGCAAAGTAACTTAAAGCAAAGCTATAACTAAAAGGGAGAGGAATCATGAAACATATTGAGAAACCCAGAAAATACACCAAAATTGTCTGTATTTGCTATTCATAATTTCTTCAGCATGCCTTTACAACAACTCCACTCTCTTAAAATGAGAGGAAGAGAGCCCTATTTATAGTTTTCAAAAAACAAAATAAGTGGCCAAGATTCGATTCTATTATGTGGCCAAGATTCATCTTACATTAGGGTTTCACCTACCCCCAAATATATTACATTTATAAATACTTTCTTGTCTCTTCCCTATTTTGTCATCTAGTGACAGCACTGTAGAAAATTTGTCTTTTAGTGATTTGCCCTCTGCTGTAGCTATTCTTTAAGGAACTATTCGTCAATGACTGGGTTTCCCTCTCGTGTTCTCAACACGGCATACTCCATGAAACTCAGGATCAAAGACTGAAACTTCTCCACCTCCAAGATGTCAGCCTTCAAGATCTGGTAACTCCACTCCTGGGAATTGCTGCCAAGCTTCTCCCAGTCTACCTTATACTTAGCATCATTCTCTTTGCAAACTTCTGATTGCGCGAAGGCTCAGGCCGCAAAACACATGAACTTGGTGGTGATTTTGGCAGACATCCCATCTTCCATAATCTTCAAGAAGTGGGGCTTGATGTTTTCGAGATTGATCTCAACTGCGGGAACTTCGTATCCCGTCATCAGTTTGAGGTACTAAGTACACTCCCCCCTGGACTCCCTTACCCATTCATTTTCAGGCGCTATCCATTCCAAAATCTGCTCCAACCTTTTCTTTCGGTGGTTATAATCTTGTTTCTAGGTATCCACTAGTCAGTGGCCATCATCCTTGAAGGCAAGGTCCTTCTCCTAGATATCACTTGGTAGCGCGAGAATGGCCTCAATCTTCGGGTAGGCTGCATCGTACTTCCTAGGGAACTTTTCACAGATCTGCCTTGTGTCCTCGAGAGTTTTCTGAACCTCTAGGAACTTATTTGCTGCCCGAGCGGCCACGTTGATACCTGTGTTCCCTATGTCCAAAACCTGTCGGAACCAATTTTCCATTGTTTTGTCCAAGTTTCATCTCTTTTCTAGTTTGTCAATTTATTCTCTAGACAACAACTGAGGCAGGCCTGATGATGTTGTCGGTTGATCATCTAGAGATGAACACTGCTGAATATAAGTGGTCAGATCGACCACCTACTCCTTTAATTCCTCCTTGGAGATCTTATCTTGTTGGATAAGATGCACTACTATGGCGACCGACTCCTGGAGATGCTCAACTTTCTACTCCCTTGTGGCCACCCCTAGATCAATGGTGAAGATATTATAAGTTATGCCTTGTTCCCCAACCATCGGCGTTGCTATTTGCACTGCTCTTGATCTCGAGGCATCCATGGTTATCTCCGATCTAACCCTCGGCTTCTTGTCTTTTCTGGTGCTCACCCACGCTCTGGCCATGATGGCTTCTAGCCTTGCCTTGGGATCCTTTGATGTGGGAGTCTTTTGCTTGAGTTGTTGCTGTAGCCAATCGGGCATTTGAGCTTCCTTGGCTGGTGGTACACTTTGAGTTCCGCTATCCTTTCCTTTGAGTTCGACAGTACTGACAACCAGAGCCTTCTCATTCGTTCTTGCATCTTCCTTTCCTTCATCAGAAATTTGTTTGAATGTTCCATGCCCAGCGGGAGACTCGATACGTAGCTGTTCCTTGGGTGAATCTTTCTTTTTAGTATCCTCTTCCACATTTAGAGTATCTTGGTGCTTCTCGAGGCTCTCTGTTTGTTTACTCTCTTGGAGGAAAGTTTCCTCACCATGCTCCAAAGTTTTGCCATGTTCTTCGGTTGGAGACTTGTTACCTTCTGTCTCCGGAGCAGCAGTCTCATCTTCCTGTGCAAGCCGATCCTCGGCCCCCTTGTCTTCAATCTCCTTGAGCTATTTGCCGCACTCTACATTGAGCTCGGGATCATTCGACTCTCTCATCAATTCTATGTCAAGGTCCTCACTGGCCTCACTGGACTCACTGCCCTCACTTGAAGATTCATAGGCCACCATATCAATTTTCTGACGCTCGAACAAGGGGTGTTCGTGATATTCAAACTCTTCATCTTCTGGCGCCTTCTCAGCCTCAAGCTGCTATCGTTCATGCTCATTTGATATCTAGATGGTCGCCTTCATCTTTAGTGATTCGGTAGAGGGGGATGCCATTGGAGTGGAGGCCATAGCTTGAGCTATCGTAGCCTTGACTATTAGATTGGTGAGCATCCCCGAAAGCTCAGAAGGCACATTCTACATATACTTCACAAAAGATTCTAGAAGGCTTGGGGCTGGTGTTGTGGCAGCAGAAACGGAAGGAAGGGAAGGAGACATGGAGGGAGAGGTCATTGGCGAGGTGGCAGTGGATGATGAATCCATGGGAATGACCTGTAATATTGGAGGAGACTGAGCAAGATGGACGGAGATATCCACCACAGGCGAGGAGGAAGCAGAAGCTAGAATTGAGGCAAACAGGGTGGCGGCGGTGATTATAATGGGTGGAGATCCAAACGAGCTAGATCATTTGCTCGTGATCTCGAGGGGTGAACCCTTAGGCATCACCATTGTCTCCGTGCCTCCTATGGTTTTTCTTTTCTTCTTAGAGGGCTCCGGCTCAGAAGACTTACGGGCATAGACTTTTGGTTTGGGTAGTTGTTGACTAGCCTCTTTTCTTTTCTTGGTCTTTAGAGGTGGTGGGGTAGTAGATGTCTCCCCAGTTGCAGCGGCAGCTTCCCCACCCTTGAAGCGACTTGGCTCACTCACGTGCTCACTTGCAAGCTCAGTGTATGTCAGGTCGACCCCTTGTTGTTTCAATTGGGCCACCTTCTCATCGATCCATGCTCTCATTTGGGATTCAACAGACCTAGTGAGCACACCAATATCATTAAGCTCCAGAGTATCCTCCAGCTAATCAGGAATCGGGCATAAGTTCACCCTTCATACATGGATGATGGTCATGTGCATATAATATTGCAACCGTACCTCAAGATCATCCCTGCAGTTGGCCCAGAAGTCCTCAATGTTGTGGAGGTGGGCATATTCGTGCCCCAGTGCCTTTCTGACATGGCCATAGGGATCCATCTGTGGCCTTACTGTATATTGTTCAAAATTATATTCTGCCAACTCCCTTTCTAAATATCCTACGCACTAGGAAGTGTGGACCTTATACATCCCCTGTCCAAGGTTCATGGGGTAGATGGGGCCTGCCAGATGCTTTTCACTCAAGACACTGTGAATGTGTCGCAGCTGCCGGGTCAGCTCCAAGAGAATGATCCGGTCATTTGGGTACTGGGGCAGCTTGTTTGGTTTATCCAAGAAGCCTTCGGCACAGATATAGGTTAACCTTGGGAACTAGATGTACCAGAAGGCATATTGTCTGATGAGGACCCTGGCACTATGGGACATCCTTCTATGAAAATCTCCTCCCACTGACCAGATTATGTGGGCAATGAACGCGTCATTCACCCTGCAGTAGTTTGTTTTGAAATTCCTAAACTGTAACTAAGGGTACTTGTCATATGGTTTGAGCTTTGGCCTTGATGGATCATTTGGCATCACTGTCAAACCTTGATAATATTTTCGATTCGTGAGGGAATACACCAAGTAAGAGGTCATGAAGAATTTGTTAGTTTTTTTCACAGTGGTAAACTACTCGTGGAAACAGTCGCTGATGATTTCGCCCCAATAGAAGGCAGTACCCTTACCTCAGAGGATCTATTCTATGAAATAGAATATCCATTCTTGAAAGAAAACCATGCTAGGAAGGCCCCTGACTCGGCTGAGCAGTGTTACCAGATCATGGTAGTCTTGATGGAAGTCACTGCGGTAGAGCTCCTGAGGGAGCTTCCCAACACTAGTCCATTTGTCCTGCAACCAGCATTGGTTGATGAGCCTTTTACAATCCAACGGGTCCTGTTCCCACACCTCCTAATAGTCTTCCAAGGTGGGGACCTCCATGCTCTCGAAGGCTGGAATGTGGAAGGTGTTCGTAATGCCCGATGGAGACATATCTGCAACGATATTCCCCTCATGATCCAGGATTGTTCTAGTATCAGATTGGTATGCCTCAACACATGCCATCACCAATTCTGGGGCCACTAGGGCTAGTGGGAAACCTACAGCTTTAGCCAGTCCACTGCTCTTTATCAACTTGGCATTCGTAGTTTTTGGGTTCATTCTAACCCTCTATGTAAATTCATCAACATCGACCTGTCTGATGTTGGTATCTGAAACATCCCTCCAAAAGGTAGTGACCCTGGACTAGATAGGGACCCCTTGGAACTTGTACTTCATCAGTTCTTTGTCTTCCTTGCCCCTTGGTGGTTTAGCTATTCCTTTTCCTTTTCTGGAAGCACCAGAAGTCTCTGGGCCGGATTCCATAAATCCTACACAACAGACGAGAATCAATAACAACGAACTTAACAAAATGGCTAATGACAAATACCTGCATATCAAGATTAGTTCGGCAATCAAAATTCATACTTAACAATCACAGAGGCAAGATATTTCATCATTTAGAGGGTAGTGCAAACAATCCGAAGTTCTTGGGTCGGAAATCCCTTGGCAGAATGCCGCTTGAGAGGGAAAAATGAGAATGGAATTCCCATATGCACTTCCAGAAGTTGGATTTGAAGATTTGAAGTTGGAAATGAAAGAAGACCAAATTCAAGCAAGTGGGTCAAAATCTATTTTGGATTTGGAGGTATTTTGATGCCCCATTTGGAGGTTCGGGCATCATCTACAAGGAAGTCATTGGAAACGGCGCAGAGGAGACGGAATTCCAGGCGACGGAATCCGGGTCTCGGATTGCCGTCACTGGGAAGTAGCTATGGGTCGGCCGTGTGAAACGGTGAACCCCAAGAGGAAACCCAGGGAAGGCAACCTGGGAGGAAGTTTCCGGAAGCAACAGGGGGTTCGAGACAAATGAATGGTGAACAAGGCACCGGGACCTGGATGTCGGGAAGACGCTTGGAGCTCGCCGCTAAGAACAACGCAAGAGGAACGGAATCCCGAGGAGGGAATTTTGGCGTCCAGAATCCGGAAGAAGCTTGGAGGAAAAAAAAGACCAAAGGCATGGGGTTCTGACGGACAGCGGACCGAGGTCCGGGATCCGGGAAGACGTTTGGACAGGGCCGTTTAGAATGGCGAGAACACTACGGAATCTTGGGGGCAAAAGTTCGAGGGAAAGAAAATGGTAAGGGTTTCGATCGGGAGGTGAAACATTTTGTGGCCAGAAAATGGAGTTTGAGAAGCCACAAGGCGGACGCCATTTGAAACAGTAAGATGAGGACGAAATTCTGAGAACAGAATCTCGGGAACCGAATTCCGGGGACGGATTTGAAGAAAATTGTGAAGTTTGATTTTAGATGGAAATGGAGGGTCCAGGATCCAAGGGTTAAGAAGATGCTCGGACAGGGCTGTTTGAAACAGTGGAGACGCAACGAAATCCCGAGATGGGAATCCGAAAGGAGGGAAAAGGTCAAAAATTCGAAGGAAGATGGTGGTACGAACGGCTGTAGGAAGACCCAGGCCCGGAAGATAACAACACTGTTCCAAAGAACAATCACGATGCAGGCAGGTTCTGAATCGATTTTTGGGCAATTTAACAGTGGATTTTCTGATTCTAAGATATGGGTTATGCACGCAGGGGGAAAATCTACTTAGTTCAGGTTTCATTTTACATTTTACCATCGAGAAAATTGAAAAATTTGTAAAACAAAAGCTAGGGTGCACGGACGGAAAACCTACCTCGAAAATCTGAAGAACAGGATGCCGAATGCACGGAGGTCGCCGGGAAAGCACTTCGAAATCCGACAGGAGGAAGGTCAAATTTGTTGGGAGCTCCTCAATCCTTCTCTATCACTCGAGCCTTTGATAATGACAGCTAGAAAATTAGTTTTATAGCAAAAAGTAGCCATTAATGCAGCATTAAATCCTCTATACGGTTGCAGGTTTGGTTGGTGAACTTCCAAAAATTGTAGAGGCTGTGGGAGGTCCAAGGTCTGGGGTCTGGAAAGCCGTCCCGGGGCAGCCGTTCTTCAAACAACAAAGACTGAGGGGAAACCTGGCTAGGGAAACTCGGAAAGGGAAATCCGACAGAGGAAATCTAGAAGAGGCAATCCAAAAAGGGAAACCCTACAGAGGCAATCCAAAAGAGGAAATCCAAAAAGGGAAACCCGAAAGGGGAAACCCGAAAATTGCCACAAATGCCAGAATTTTGACAAGGAAAACCTGGATAGCCCGAGACTTAAAATATGGCATTGGGGAACGTGCTACCCCCTATTTCTGGGCACAAAAATGGGGTATGCAAAATGAGGTGAGACAAAAGGAACCAAAAAAGGAAAGAGGGAAAAGAGGGTCCCCGTTCTGAATGGGGCATGTGTGCAAAAGGCACAACAAATGGCGACTTCACTGGGAGAACACTCTCGGCGTTCTAAGATAAATATTCATTCTGAACCCAGATCTCTGATTGTGCAGACCTAAGACAATTTTCAAAGCTGAACTAAGGATAGTTTAAGGAAGGCATGACTGAATAGGACTGCAAATTTATCATGGAGGTGTGTGCATGGTGAATTCATTTCCTTTCCCTCAAACAGATTACGAATAACCACTGGTCGGAGGAGATAAGCTACGTAGTTCGTCTAATCCCAAAAGTAACCTGGACATTGCTCCGCTACCAGTCAGGCGTCCATAGCCCCGATGGAGTTGTCTCTATGATCTCACAAACATAGCTCTACTGCCAGCCAGGCATCCATAGCCCCGGTAGAGATATTCGCACACCCATACGGTTGATTTTTTTTTGCAATTTATTTATTGCTTATGCTGGATATTTCCTTTTAGCACCTTCTTTTTCTTTAATTTTCTGTCAACCATGCAAACAGCAAAGTTCACAATGGGCTTGAGAATCGCAGTGTCACTGGAACAGACTTTAGATTTTTCACTTATCTTCGCTTCCCAGCGATCACCATACCGTTCTTTGGAGATATTTTCTTAAATTTGTTTTGTGTTCCACTATAAGAGCAGGAATTCGAGTAGATAGCCATCCTAGGTTAGTGCAAAGTCGAAAGTTGAAAATTGATAGTTAGGAGCTTTCAGAGGGTATCAGTAGGGAATGACGGCTTATCTAGAGAATAGCATGAAAGCGGACAGCAAGGTATCCATTCGTTGGACCGGGCATGGCCACCACAGCAAAACAGCGAGACACTTCCCAAAATCACAACAAAGTGGCCAAAAAGGCAAACAAAACCAAAGGATAAAGCAGGAAATCTATCTTAACCTATGTACAAGTATTTACATTGACAACTCGCAAGAGCTTAGGCCTGGAAGTAGTGTTTGAGGTGATGCTCGTTAACTGGCAACAGGACATCTTCACTAGTAAGAGTCTTTAAATGGAAAGCATTATCTCCCAGAATTTCAGCAATTTGAAAGGGGCCAAGCCAAAGCTTGTCAAATTTATTGTGTCCCCCTTTCTTTTCATGGGCCTTGTCCCAGTAGAGGACTAGATCAAAAATGCGGAAGGCCTTAATTTTGGTGCAATGATTGAACCATCTTTTGACTACGCCCTAGTGTTTGGCAAAATTTTCTATTGCATGGTCTCATACTTCTTCAAGCTGCAGCAGCTCGACGAGGCGAGCTTCTCTGCAGTCTCCTCCTTCATAAAAATCATTGATGAATTGGAGGGTCAGGATTTTCAAATGTATGGGGAATACAGTCTCTAAGCCATAGACTAGATGGTATGGGGAATCTCCAAGGGCAGTCTTGTGGTGGGTGCGATCTGCCCATAAGGCGAAATGAAGTTGGGTGTGTCAATCCTTAGGATTCCTATCTAGCAGCTTCTTAATCACCATGATCAAGTTTTTATTGGTGGACTCAGCAAGGCCATTGCCTTGAGGGTAATAATTAGAGGAGAATTTGAGGGTGACACCATAATCAAAGGCCCAACTTGTGAATTTTAGTGGAGCAAATGTAGGGCCCTTATCACACACTAGGGCATACGGACAACCAAAATGATTTAAGATAAAACTTTCTAAGAAATTGATTACGACTTCAGTTGTACATTTCTTACAAGTTATTGTTTTTGTCCATCTAGTGTAGTAATCTGAAGCGGTTAGAATGTACCTGTGTCCCACAGATGATGGAGGACTCACCAGACCAATGAAATCGAGACTCCACTACATGAAAGGCCTTACCTCCAGAACGGATTGCAACAGGACAGCAACGTTCCTTTCCCTGGTAGCAGCAGTCTGGCACACGTGACAGGTATGGACATGACTGTGAGCATCCTTGAAAATGGTGGGCTAGTAGTACCCGGCTCTTAGTACTTGATGCGCCGTTGATAGGCCTGAGCCATGGCTAATTCCAAATTTGTCATGGAATTCTTTAAGGACGCGATCAACCTCCTCCTTTCCCAGGCATCGAAGATAGATGCCTTCATGATTTTTTTTGTACAATATAGAGCCCTGTAACATATAGCTGTTGCTTTTCAACCTCAAAGCTCATCTCCAGACTCCTTGCAAATGGGGCGGGCACTTGTGGTTCAGCAGGTAGTACACCACGTCATCATACCATTCTCCTAGGGAGACATCCTCCAGCTGGTACTATTGCACCATGAGTTCAGGTACAACATCAATAACTACCTCTGCCATTGTTCAGGTGAGTGCCTATCCTCTTACCAGCTTCATTGGTTGAATCTCCATGTCGTATTCCTGCAGCACCGTGATCCACTTTGCCCTTCGTTCCCCCAACTCATTCTGCATAAGCAATGTTTTTACGACGGGGTCAAGAACGATGGCAAAGACTTTGTTGTGTAAGATATAGTGCCAAAACTTCTTGACTCCTTTAACAAAGGCGTAAGCCTATTTTTCAACATTATGATAATGTAGTTTGGCATCCTTCAAAGGGGTGCTCATGAAGGCAATTGGGTGCTCGCTTCCCTTGTCGTCCTTTTGCATCAGGATGCTGGCACAGAAATGATCTGAAGCGAAGGAGTAAATAAAGAAGGGCTTTAGGTAGTTTGGGCTGACCAGCACAGGGGCGTCAGCGATGGCCTTCTTGATTTCCTCGAAGGCCTATTTTTCTTTGGGGGTCCACTCGACCTTGGCATTTTGTTTTAGCATGGCGTTGAGTGGTTTGACTATTTCTGCAAAGCCTGTAATGAACTTGTGGACAAAGTTGATCTTTCCAAAGAAAGACTTCCATTCTTTCTTGTTGCCTAGTAGCTAGATTTTCATGATGGATTCGATATGCTCGAGGTCAATAAAAATTCCCCATTCAGACAGAACATGCCCAAGGAGTTTCCCTTCCGTGACCCCAAAGATACACTTCCTCAGGTTAAGGGATACCCCAAATGTACGACACCTCTCAAAGACCTTGCATAAATCAGCGACATGATTGCTCCGCTACTTTGAAAACACCGTTAAGTCATCCATGTAGATGATGATGCACTTACTCATAAGGTCCTTGAACGCAATGTCCATGGTGCGTTAAAAAGTGGCACCAACGTTGATTAGCCCGAAGGGCATCCTTCTATATGCGAACGTTCCCCAATTGGTGGTGAACACCGTCTTATGTCGATCTTTGTATTGCACTATGACTTGGTTGTATCCCAAGTATCCATCCAGAAAGGACATCATCTGGGACCCGTTCACTACCTGTAGCACCTCATCCAATGAAGGCATAGGATAATTTTCCTTCTCCGATGCTTGATTCAGATTGGGGAAGTCCACGCATAACCTGATTTCTCCATTTTTCTTTCGAACAAGGACCAAATTTGCTACCCAAGTAGAGTGTCTGATCGGGAAGATGGTCCTGGCTGACAATAACTTCTGTACTTCCTTGTAAGTGATTGGTTCTAATAGATCATTGATAGGGCGTTGCCGCTGGCGGAATGGCTTCACATCTAGCCTGAGAGGGATAGTGTGCATGATGATCGATGTGTCATACGTTTTGAGGTCATCGTAGCTCTAGGTGATGACATCATGATATTTCTATAATGCCTCAATGATCCCCTTTCTTTCTTCAGGAACACATACCTTACCTATGAACACATTCTTGGTATTTCCAGCTGTTCCCAAGTTGCAGGCATCACACTGACCATTGATAATATCTTCCTTAGCCCGTTGATCTTGCTCCCTGATCTGATCAAGGTCAAATATCCGCTCCAATTCGACCATGCCCCTAGGGATGGTGTTGGTCTTCAAGTTAATGATCCCCTCTATATCTAAGTCCACTTCTTGGGGTTTGACTTCATCAATTATCTGAGCAGCGAACACATCTGAACTGGTGATGAAGTCCAGGATATGTTTATCGTCATTGAATACTTGGAAATTGGCCACATTATCCGACACCGACAGGATAGAAGTGAGTCCCACCGTGAATCGCTTGAGGCCAGATAGGGATAACGGCTGCAGTGTACTTGCTGCTTGTGCCAGGGCATTGGCAGTATAGTTATGAGCGCACGAGATCAGCTAAATATTGAAAGAGTTGAGCCCTTCCAGCAGGTCCCATAAGCGGTACCGGTAGTTAGTGAGTCTTCGGTCATAACAGGAATAGAGCTTCTTGACTTGCTTTATGAATAGCTCTAAATCTCCATACACTTGGAGCATCTCGACATCCTTTCTTAATGTCATCAAGAGGCCCAACACCAAAGCCTCATATTCTACCACATTGTAAGTACAATAGAATTGCATACTATGAGCGGAAAAGTACGATTTACCTTTGGGACTGATCAGCTTGAAACCCGCTCCAGCCCCATGCTTGGATTTAGAACCGTCAAAGCACAACATCCAGAACTCAGGGGAGTCCTCGGATGCAGGGCTGATAGGAACTGCCTTAACCTTCAGCGGGGGCAGCATTTTAGTAACTAGCTTGAGAACTGTAGGGGCGGAACTTGTTCGTCCGCCGGATGCAAATCTTGCATTCGCCCATGGGGTGGCTCGTCTCTAGGCATGTTCAATTGTTGTTTGACATAAGTAGTAGTCAAATTCTGAATGAGCAGCATTATGTACCCGGCACCAGTTAGGGAGCAAGAGTTCCTGAAGGTTCATCTGATTTCCTAGGCTGAGCTGGTCACGTACGCATTTTTCCATAAAATCTTGGAAACCATCAAGCAGCCCCTGACCATTGCCTTCTTCTAAATCTTTGTTATCGAACTTGTTGAGCATTTCAGTGCTCGGTGGACTATTGGTCAAATTAGCAAGTGGGCTACATAATACGAGAAGGACCTTGCTCATTGCTTTGCCTTCAAAGTCTTCTTGTTCGTTCAGGTATGCTACTAGGGAATAATTTCCCATACTTGTTTCGGCATACAACACCTCATTTGTATTGTTGTACTCAGTAATCATGAATTTCATTCGAGGTTCCTTGTCAATCCGGATCTGATTAGGCATTCCCTTCCATGGGAGCCATATGTGAGAGTAGTCTGTGGTGGCATACCCATTCAGTGCCCTCATGAAATCCCTATCTAGGATTATATTGTAGGTATCTGGGATATCAGCCACCTGAATGTCAATAGTTTGTTGGATCTGGGGATCAACAGCAAGTTGCATTTGTATCCTGTTGATCTCCCCAACTATGTTGATTTCGGTTTTATCAAGCTACATCACCTTTCGATGGGAAGGAGTTGGCATTATTCCAAGTGCCTTACACACGCAGAGAGGCATGACATTGGCTGAGGCTCCCGAATCCAGCAAGCAATTATGGAGGTTCTTTTCAAACATATAGACGGTGGTCAAAAAGGGAGGGGTCTCGAATTTCCCTTGAAACAACCCTCCTGAAATGTCCACCTAACCGATCTGGGCCTTTTCTTTCTCGTTGCCTCTATTTTGGGTTGGTGCCAGACTAGCTACCCTTTCGGACTACTTGTTTGCCTGCTGACCTGATGGGGGGTCCATTGATCTATTGAAAATCTTCTTGACAACCGGCTCATTTGATTGATTGCTAAAAGAAAACCTTCTTTGTTGGGATCTCTTCTTGACTTGTCTCTTGTGACAAGGTCCCATTTATCATTCAAAAAAAGGCATTCCTGACTACAGGCATTTTCAGAAGTTCGAATGCGGACACGCTTAGCTTTACCTTTTTAAATTCTTCAGCAATATACTCCCCCATCTGCTCAATTTCTTGGTCATTAGAATCGTTTTGGGAGGGGCTAGCATTTTGACCTTGGCTAGCAGCTTGTTGTTTATTTCGGCTAAGGTATCATGTAGGCATGAGTGGGAAACCTGGATTGTTGTTCGCACTCGGGTCGGAAGGAGTGCTGAAATTACTTGGTGGGGTGGAAGTCATGAAAGGACCCCCAGCATGGCTTCCTCTTTGTCTATTCCTAAGGTTATAAGGGGCAGTCTGTTGGTGAAACATTTGGACTTCATTCTCCCTAAATTCCTCTTTGTCATCTTCGGGACCATTATCTACCAAATTAAAAAGCTGAGCCAAAGGACTTTCAGAACTTACCTCACTTGTTGTATCATGATGGTTTGACACAGTGCTCTCCAACTTGGGGGTGTTGCATTCTGCCCTTGGGAAAGGGGCCTAGTTTAGCACCAGGACCGAGGCATCATACAGATCAGATGGGACGATGTCCTGGCATCCTGAATTGTCGACTGCATTCTGAACTTCAACCTAGAAGATCTCGGCCATAGTTTGAAACTCTGGGCAATCCAATTTAGAATGGCGGCTTGTCTTGTGTATACGGCACCAATCGGATAAAACAGCCTCTGCCAAGTAAACTCCGCTTGCAGGGTTTTCAATATTGTTGTTGTTGGGCTGATCAAGAGGTGTGGGAACACCACCATTATTAGGGCGTGTATTCCATGTCCAGTTTTTCTTTGGAAGGGCCTTCTATCAAAGTTCTGGCCCAGGTTCTGATTTCTGTCATAATTTTGCCCCGACGATGTGTTAGCATTCTGATGGTCCTGATTTTCACGGTGATCTCGATTTTCCCTATTAAAGTTGGCCTGGATGCTCTTTTGCGATGTCTGCAGCTGATTGTTCTGATTTCTTAGGTGTGTCATCTCGGTTGACATCTTCTTGACCATCTCTATAAGCTCATCAATCCTATCCCTTTCGGTACTGCTTGGTTACGACACGGTACTCTTAAGGAACACAGGCTGTGCTGCCGGATGATTCTGATGAGCGGGTGGGAACTCCGCTGCTTGAAGGTATGCTAGCATCTAGGATCCTTGTGGATGTGACTATTGCTGGTGGGGTAGCAAGTGTTGAGGCATTAGGTACGCTTGATTCATTGGCTATCCTGGATGCGGAACCATAGGCAGCTGAGGTACCAGATTCAATAAAGGCGTTTGATACTGTAATGCTTGCGTGAGTCCCTGTATCTACGCCGAATGCGCAATTTGTCCAAGAGAAGGTAATGGACCAGATATATTTTGTCCCAAATCTATACTGGCAATGATGGCTTCAGCATATGCATCGACTAACCTAGCTGATGGTGGTCTCATCCGTTTCACCAAGGCTAAAGTGAGGTTGTCTAGTGCGGCATAGTAAACGGGTAGGATAGTAGCATCATTAAAAACATACGAAGCCTGCAGCCAAGTGTATGCTCTGTGGAAGCGATCATTGAACGTGCTGATTGGTTCATTGATTTCCCTTTGAACCACCATGAAATGTCTATACGAATTTGTTGGGCTGACTGGGGTCTTGAATTTTTGTAGAAATGCATTCTTCAAGAGATCCCATGTGCTGATAGTTCCAGCTAGCAAATTGACGTACCAATAAAAGGCCTCTTCCCCCAAGGAATAAGGAAAGATCCTGTAAGCTACATCCTCATACATGATCTGCATAGTCTTCAAAGCGATTTCAAAAATTCTGACATGTTCCTCGGCTGTCCTCTGCGGATCCCGGGAGTTGAAATTTGTGCAAAAATTCTCAGGGTTCTTGGGCATGTCATGATAGAGGTTGAAAGCAAGGGGAGATGGGTTGTTACTTAGCCACACTATTGGGAAAGGTGGTGGAGATGGTTGCGCCAGGTTGTTCTATGGCTGGGATGGGACAGCAACAGTCGGGGAGGCAGCAACTAGGCTGAGGACTGTGTTCAGCTAGGAGGCAAAGTTCAATTCAGATGAAATGGCAACTTGGAAAGTCTCGGTGGTGGAATGAGCGAAAAATGAACCTGTTAATGAGGATGAAGAGGGTAGGGGTGAAGGGGTATTGAGCTGCTCTGTGGATTTAGTGATGGATGATACCCTTCGCTTAGCTCTCTTAGCTCAGATGGGTGGCTGTAATTCTTACAACTCCCCCTTGTTTGGTGTAGATCTCAGTATTCGATGGTATCTCTCAGGGGAGAATGATTCAATTCGATCTAGCTTTACCCTTTCAAGGCCCTCCTTCTAGCGCTAGTTTCGTTGATGGGCATTAGGATGAGAAGGGTGTGAGATGAATGAAGCAATGTCCTTGTTCTGCCCTCCTTCTAGCGCCAGTTCTGTTGATGGGTGTTAGGAGGAGAAGGGCATGAGATGAATGAAGCAATGTCCTTGTTCTGCCCTCCTTCTAGTGCCAATTTTGTTGATGGTGTTTTTATGCACTTTACAACACAAGGAATACGTAGGTGCATTACCTCTCTTGAAAGACAATCTTCTACAATCAAATTGCAGAACAGTATCCCTAGGTCTCTCGAATGTCAGGTCATGACGATGCTTGGAATATTTTAGTTGTTTATGTGATTTGTTGGAATCACAAGGTGGCCTTACGTGGTTGAAGTTGTAGGGGAATTGAGTCAATAAATGGAGTTCTAGAGGTTTGGAATTGATATGCTTTGTTGCAGATTCAAAATAGTAGTCTTAGACTCCATTATTTCATTGGATTTGGCTTTATAATGTGCAACGAACCTTGGCACAAGTTGATTCTAAAAAAAAGGGAAAAGAAAGGGCAAGGAAAAAGGATGTTTCTGAAACCTGCAACTACCAATGAATAGTGATTATGGAGGTTCCTACTGTGGAACAGTTCCCTTAAACGGGATTTCACTTAATCAGAATTCTCACAATATCATGAAATATGTGCTATCTTCTAGGGGTTGCAGATGTTCATCATTCATTCACTATGGAAACATGAATAAAAGATAAAGTTCAATGAGCAACAATGGGATCAAAGTCCAGACTAACTTTGCACAGTCACCTACCTTCAGCAAATGACCAAAAGTATGGACAAGAAAAGCATACACACAACAACTATCTCCAAAACCAGAAATAACATACTAAATCTACCAAGTCGAATCTAAAGATATTAGAACAGCAAAGTAACTTAAAGCAAAGCTATAACTAAAAGGGAGAGGAATCATGAAACATATTGAGAAAACTCAGAAAATACACCAAAATTGACTGTATTTTCTATTTATAATTTCTTTAGCATGCCTTTGCAACAACTCCACTCTCTTAAAATGAGAGGAAGAGAGCCCTATTTATAGTTTTCAAAAAACAAAATGATTGGCCAAGATTCAATTCTATTATGTGGCCAAGATTCATCTTACATTAGGGTTTCACCTACCCCCAAATATATTACATTTATAAATACTTTCTTGTCTCTTCCCTATTTTGTCATCTACTGACAACACTATAGCAAATTTGTCTTTTAGTGATTTTCCCTCTACTGTAGCTATTCTTTAAGGAACTGTTCGTTGATGACTGGGTTGCCCTCTCATTTTCTCAATGCGGCATACTCCACGAAACTCAGGATCAGAGACTGAAACTTCTCCACCTCCAGGATGTCAGCCTTCAAGATCTGGTAACTCCACTCCTGGGAATTGCTGGCAAGCTTCTCCCAGTTTGCCTTATACTTAGCATCGTTCTCTTTGCAAACTTCTGATTGCACGAGGGCTCGGGCCGCAAAACACATGAACTCGGTGGTGATTTCGGTGGACATCCCATCTTCCATAATCTTTAACAAGTGGGGCTTGATGTTTTTGGGATTGATCTCGACCGCGAGCACTTCATATCCCGTCATCAGTTTGAGGTACTGAGTACACTCCCCCCTAGACTCCCTTGCCCATTCAATGTCAGGCACTATCCGTTCCAAAATCTGCTCTAGCCTTCTCTTTCGGTGGTTATAATCTTGTTTCCAAGTATCCACCAGCCAGTGGTCATCGTCCTTGAAGGCAAGGTCCTTCTCCCAGATATCACTTGGCAGCGCGAGAATGGCCTCAATCTTCGGGTAGGTTGGACCGTACTTCCTAGGGAACTTCTCACAGATCTGCCTTGTGTCCTCGAGAGTTTTTTGAACCTCTAGGAACCTATTTGCTACCCGAGCGGCCATGTTGATACCTGTGTTCCCTATGTCCAAAACCTATCGGAACCAATTTTTTGTAGTTTTGTCCAAGTTCCGTCTCTTTTCTAGTTTGTCAATTTGTTCTTTAGACACCAACTAAGGCGGGGCCAATGATGTTGTCAGCTGATCATTTAGAGACAACCACTGCTGAATATAAGTTGTCAAATCGGCCACCTACTCCTTTAGTTCCTCCTTGGAGATCTTACCTGGCTAGATAAGATGCACTACTCTGGCGACTGACTCCTGGAGATGCTCAACTTTCTACTCCCTTGTGGCCACCCCCAGATCAATGGTGGAGACATTATAAGTTATGCCTTGTTTCCCAACCATCGACGTTGCTATTTGCACTACTCTTGATCCTGAGGCATCCATGGTTATCACTGGACTCACTACCCTCACTTGAAGATTCTTAGGCCACCTTATCAATTTTTTGACGCTTGAACAAGGGGTGTTCGTGATATTCAAACTCTTCATCTTCTGGGGCCTTCTCAACCTCAAGCTGTTGTCATTCATGCTCGTCTCATATCTGCATGGTCGCCTTCATCTTTGGTGATTTGGTAGAGGGGGATGCCGTTGGAGTGGAGGCCATAGCCTGAGCTATTGCACCCTGGACTATTGGATTGGTGAGCATCCCTGAAAGCTCAGAAAGAGCATTCTACATATACTTCACAAAAGATTCTGGAAGGCTTGGGGCTGGTGTTGTGGTAGCAGAAATGGAAGGAAGGGAAGGAGACATGGAGGGAGAGGTCATTGGTGAGGTGGCGGTGGATGATGAATCCACTGGAATGACATGCGATATTGGAGGAGACTGAGCAAGATGGATGGAGATATCCACCGCAGGCAGGGAGGAAGCAGAAGCTAGAATTGAGGCAAGCGGGGTGGTGGCAGTGATTATAATGGGTGGAGATCCAAATGCACTAGATCTTTTGCTCACGATCCTAAGGGGCAAACCCTTAGGCATCACCGTTGTCTCCGAGCCTCCTGTGGTTTTTTTTTCTTCTTAGAGGGCTCCAGCTCAGAAGACTTACAGGAATAGACTTTTGGTTTGGGAAGTTGTTGGCTAGCCTCTTTTATTTTCTTGGTCTTCAGAGGTGGTGGGGTAGTAGATGTCTCCCCAGTTGCAGTGGTAGCTTCCCCACCCTTGGAGCCACTTGGCTCACTCACATGCTCACTTGCAAGCTCGGTGTATGTCAGGATGAGCCCTTGTTATTTCAATTGGGCCACCTTCTCGTCGATCCATGCTCTCATTTGGGCTTCAACAGACCTTGTCAGCACACCAATATCATTAAGCTCCGGAGTATCCCAGTTGATAGCGGGCAGCAGTAGGTTGGAAACTATATCGTAAACTGGATCCACAATTGCTTCCTCATCCTCCTCCAGCTGATTAGGTACCGAGCATAAGTTCACCCTTCGTACATGGATGACAGTCATGCGCATATAATATCGCAACCGTACCTCAAGATCATCCTTGTAGTTGGCCTAGAAGTCCTCAATGTTGTGGGGGTGGGCATATCCACGCCCCAGTGCCTTTCTGACATGGCCATAGGGATCCATCTGTGGCCTTGTTGTATATTGTTCAAAATTATATTCTGCCAACTCCCTTTCTGAATATCCTGTGCACTAGGAAGTGTGGACCTTATACATCCCCTATCCAAGGTTCATGGGGTAGATGGGGCTTGCCAGATGCTTTTCACTCAAGACACTATGAATGTGTCACAGCTGCCAGGTCAGCTCCAAGAGAACGATCTGGTCATTTGGGTATGGGGGCAGCTTGTTTAGTTTGTCTGAGAAGCCTTTGGTACGGATATAGGTGAACCTTGGGAACTGGATGTATTAGAAGGCATATTATTTGAGGAGGACCCTAGCACTGTGGGACATCCTTCTATGAAAATCTCCTCCCACTGACCGGATTACGTGGGCAATGAACGTGTCATTCACCCTATAGTAGTTTGTTTTGAAATTCCTAAAGTGCAAATGAGGGTACTTGTCATATGGTTTTAGCTCTAGCCCTAATGGATCACTTGGCATTACTGTCAAACCCTGATAATGTCACCGATTGGCGAGGGAATACACTAAGTAAGAGGTCATGAAGAATTTGTTAGTTTTCTTCACAATGGTAAACTGCTCGTGGAAATAGTCGCTGATGATTTTGCCCCAATAGAAGGTGGTACCCTATCCTCGGAGGATTTGTTCTATTAAATAGAACATCCATTTTTGAAAGAAAACCTTGCCAGGAAGGCCCCTAACTCAACTGAGCAGCGTTACCAGATCACGGTAGTCTTCATGGAAGTCACTATGGTAGAGCTCCTGAGGGAGCTTCCCAACACTAGCCCATTTTTCCTTCAACCAGCATTGGTTGATGAGCCTTTTATAATCCAACGGGTCCTATTCCCACACCTCCTAACAATCTTCCAAGGTGGGGACCTCCATCCTCTCGAAGGCTGGAATGTGGAATGTATTCGTAATGCCCGACGGAGACATATCTGCAAAGATATTCCCCTCATGATCCACGATTGTTTTGGTATCAGACTGGTATGCCTCAACACATGCCATCACCAGTTCTGGGGCCACTAGGGCCGGTGGGAAACCTATAGCTTTAGCCAGTCCACTGCTCTTTATCAACTTGGCATTCATAGTTTTCGGGTTCATTCTAACCCTCTACGTAAATTCATCAACATTGACCTGTCCGATGTTGGTATCTGAAACATCCCTCCAAAGGGTAGTGACCTTGGACTAGATAGGGACCCCTTGGAACTTGTACTTCATCAGTTCTTTGTCTTCCTTGCCCCATGGTGGTTTAGCTATTCCTTTTCCTTTTCTGGAAGCACCGGAAGTCTTTGGGCTAGATTCCATAAATCCTGCACAACAGACGAGAATCAGTAACAACAAATTTGACAAAATGGCTAACGATAAATATCTACATGTCAAGATTAGTTTGGCAATCACAATTCATTCTTACCAATCACAGAGGCAAGATATTTCATCATTTAGAGGGTAGTGCAAACAATCCAGAGTTCCTGGGCTGGAAATCCCTTGGCAGAATGCCGCTTGAAAGGGAAAAATGAGAATGGAATTCCCATATGCACTTCCCAAAGTTGGATTTGAAGATTTGAAGTTGGAAATGGAAGAAGACCAAATTCAAGCAAGTGGGTCAAAATCTATTTTGGATTTGGGGGTCATTTGATGCCCTATTTGGAGGTTCGGGCATCATTTGCAAGGAAGTCGTTGGAAACGGCGCAGAGGAGACGAAATTCTGAGTGACAGAATCCAGGTCTCGGATTGTTGTCACTGGGAAGCAGCTACGGGTCGGCCATGTGAAATGGTGAACCCCAAGAGGAAACCTAGGGAAGGCAACCCGAGAGGAAGTTTTCGAAAGCAACAGGGGGTTCGAGACAAACGGACAGCAAACGAGGCACCAGGACCCGGAGGTCGGGAAGACACTCGGAGCTCGCCGCTAAGAATGGCGCAAGAGGAATGGAATCCCGAGGAGGGAATTCCGGCATCCAGAATCTGGAAGAAGCTTGGAGGAAAAAAAAGACCAAAGGCATGGGGTTCCGGCGGACAGCGGACCGGGGTCCGGGATTTGGGAAGACGTTTGGATGGGGCTGTTTGGAACGGCGAGAACACTACAGAATCCCGGGAAAGGAATCCTGGGGGCAAAAGTCCGAGGGAAAGAAAATGGCAAGGGTTTCGACCGGGAGGTGAAACATTTTGCGGCCGGGAAACAGAGTCAGGGAAGCCGCAAGCCGGATGCCATTTGAAATGGCGAGATGAGCACGGAATTCCAGGAACAGAATCCCGAGAACCGAATTCCGAGGATGGATTTGAAGAAAATTATGAAGTTTGATTTTAGACGAAAATGG
This sequence comes from Sequoiadendron giganteum, assembly GCA_007115665.2. Lineage (NCBI taxonomy): Eukaryota > Viridiplantae > Streptophyta > Pinopsida > Cupressales > Cupressaceae > Sequoiadendron > Sequoiadendron giganteum. Next base: position 229,767,953 of record CM021102.1, on the reverse strand, counting down.
AGGGTCCGAGATCCGAGGGTCAGGAAGACGCTCGGACGGGGCCGTTTGAAATGATGGAGATGCAACGGAATCCCGAGAAGGGAATTCCAGAGATGGGAATCTGAAAGGAGGGAAAAGGTCAAAAATTCGAAGGAAAATGGCAGTACGGACGGTCGCAGGAAGACCCGGGCTCGAAAGACGCCAGCGCCGTTCCAAAGAACAACTGCAACACAGGCAGGTTCCAAATCAATTTTTGCGCGATTTAACGGCGGATTTTCTGACTCTAAGATATGGGTTATGCGCGCAGGGGGCAAATCTACTTAGTTCAGGTTTCATTTTACATTTTACCCTCGAGAAAATTAGAAAATTCGCAAAACAAAAGCTAGGGCACGCGGACGGAAAACCTACCTCAAAAATTCGAAGAATAGGCTACCGAATGCACGGAGGTCGCCGGGAAAGCATTTCGAAATCCGACAAGAGGAAAGTCAAATTCGCCGGGAGCTCCTCAATCCTTCTCTATCACTTGAGCCTTTGATAATGACTGGCAGAAAATTGGTTTTATAGCAAAAAGCAACCATTAATGTAGCATTAAATCTTTCGTACGGTTGTAGGTTTGGTTGGTGAACTTTCAGAACTTGCAGAGGCGGAGAGACATCCGGGGTCCGGGGTCCGAAAAGCCGTCCCGGGGCAACCGTTCTTCAAATAGCAAAGATCGAGGGGAAACCCGGCCAGAGAAACCTAGAAAGGGAAATCCGGCATAGGCAATCTAGAAGAGGCAATCCAAAAAGGGAAACCCAAAAGGGGAAACCCGGCAAAGGCAATCTGAAAGAGGAAATCCGGAAAGGGAAACCCGAAAGGGGAAACTCGAAAATTGCTACAAATGCCAGAATTTCGAGAAGGAAAACCTGGATAGCTCGAGACTTAAAATATGGAATTGGGGAACGTGCTACCCCTATTTCCACGCACAAAAATGGGGTACGCAAAACGAGGCAAGACAAAAGGAACCAAAAAAGGAAAGAGGGAAAAGAGGGTCCTCATTTTGAATGGGGTGTGTGTGCAAAAGGCACAACACCTCCCTATCACTATCTCTGGGGGCATCATCATCCCGTCACCCCTCAACAATCTGATCTCAGAGCTCTCTCTCTTGCTCCTCCATAGGTACCTCCTTAATATCATCCTCCCTATAGCCTGCCAAAATACCAAGAGGGTCAATATCAACATCAGCCTCCTCATCCTCTACAAGGTCCTCTCCACCAATCTCTACCTTTGCATGCTCCTCTACTACTACCTCCTTGGCAGCATGCTCATCTCCAACCTATGCCTCTACTCCACCTCGGAGGTCCGACATAGGTACATCCTTCACCTCTACCTCTCGAATAGGTGATAGTCCACCTACTCGACCACCTCTCTGACCTTTTCATCCTTGTCTACCACCACCACCTCTGCCATTGTCACCACCACCCCTGCCACCACCTCTATCTCTACATCACCCTCTCAACCCTGTACCTCGTCTCTCAACTAGTGCCGGCTGATTCGGATCTGTATACGGAATCAGACGATGCTCGGCCCACCATGTGTCATAAGCAGTTGTAGTTCCTAGATCTACTGCTCTGCCTCTCCATACCCACTGTAAAGGTTGTAATGCCTAAATCTATGCCTTTGTAGTAGCTATTGGTATCATAGGCCCCTAGTATGGAACCTCTCTGGAAGATTGAGAAAACTCTGCTCTACCTCTAGGCTCATCTTGAAGCTCCCCAAACTATCTCAAAACCCGATCTGGTAGGTGTCTCTCAATGATATGAAAGCTCAAAACAGTCCTACTAATTAGGTAAGGTGTTTGTCGACAAAAATTCAAATGTCCATCCTCATTAGACCATCTCTCACAGTCCATGTATGGTCTCCAAGTGAACTGATCCAGTGTATCTAGTGCATGTTTCCAAAATCTTGTATCTCCCACATGGCTTTGAGTAATGTTTCTGGTTTACCAGAAAACATATGGAGATCTAGCCTCCCGCTCTATAGTAACCAGAGGATGAAACAAAGTTATCCTCTCCCACGTCCAAACCATCAGAAGAGTAGTCCCACAGCTCATTGACTATGCATCTCTATACACTATGTCATTTAAGTGGAAGTATAACATGCCCAATAAGCACGGACCCCAGGCATACACAGTCTCTCTCTCCAACATCCCTACTAACATCTCTCCCCACCCAACAAGAAAACCATGACCCTATCAATTCGGGAGAACTATACCTCCTATCAATGTGCATAGGATACAGTTGATCCTCTCATATCTATCTGCCAATACTTGCCATCTGATCTCATAATGCTCAATACCTAGCCTACTAATATCATCATACTGATAAAATCTGGCAAGCTCGCAAAATCCACGTTGGGTATCATACATCACCCACTCTCCTCTGATAGGAAGTCTCAAAATCCTGTAGACATCCTCCAATGTGACTGTAGCCTCCCTAGTCAGCAGATGAAATGATGATGTCTCTGAATGCCATTGCTCACACAACACAGTCAGCATCCTTCTATTTGCTCGAATTGTGAGCATCACAAGAACATGATTAAGACCGAGTCTCCACAATAGCCATGTTTCTGCACTAACCATTGAATCTCTTAGATCGAAGGTATTAGGATGTGACTCCTGAGTACAAATAGGATCTAACACAACTTGCATTTCAACCATGATGTCAAGTTTTTCAAGTTTTTACTTAGAATGTTTTTCTAAAACTTTGCCAGCCAAATGCGGCTCATTATAGCACATGCAGCACATTCATACAAATGTGTTGCATCAAAGGCATTAGCATCACACATATCATATATGTTGCACAAAACCCCAACCATTTCTAACAAATGCAAACGCGCTGCCAAAATTCAAATGCGGTGCATTATTTAACCTACCTACCAAAATGCATATGCGTTTCAAGAAAACATATGCGTTGCATAACCCTACATGCGTACATTTCCAATACAAATGTGATTCATGCATACATATGTGGTGCATTTTATAACATATGTGATGCATGCCTAAAATGACCTATCCTAGCCTAGGCGTGATTTAACATATGCGTCGTTCCGCAAGAAAATGTGTTGCATACGATTGTATATGCGTCGATCCCGAAAGACCACATTTGCAAATTAAAGTTTGGGTGCCTAAAACTACGTGCAAAATGAAATTTCAAAAGCTTATTTTAGGGTACATATCGATGGTTCTGCATTGGTTGGCCATCTGAAGGTCCAGATCTGATAACCTCGATGCGAAGCGTATGGAATGGGAGCCATCTTCGTCCAATACTCAGAGAAAAATCTCAGTTCTTCAACTCTTCCGAGTGTAGATGAATTGGTTTTCAACCTAATTTCTATTTATACCTAGGGTTTGGGTGGAATTTCTTGTGACCTTGTCTATTGGCCGCTTAACCTTTCAACTTCTATTGACCCGTACATGTCCATAACACTTCCAAATTCAATTTCGTCAACTCCATAGCATTTCTGACCATCAAATTGACTTATCGGGAATATTTCCTGATTTGTTTTTTGAAATATTTCAAAAAAAATTCAATTTTCCCAAGGGGCCATACCCTAACCTGTTTCATACTGGGGCACGATCAGGGCATATTTTCTTTGACACAACACCGAAACGACATTGTATCAAAGAGGGGCAAACTGTAGACACCGAAAATTGGTCTAGGCCTATGAGCACCACTTTCGACATAGTTTTCTAATATCCATGGTCGTGATTAAATAATGTTAATTATTTAATTACCCTTTCTAATACATATTTCCTCTATTAATTAAATACCCCTTTTAATTAATTCACTAATTCATAATGACTCTTATTAAACTTGATTAATTAAATAAATCATATTTATTTAATTATGTCGCTAGCTAATTAATTCTTCTTTCTAAATTAAATATTTATTATTTAATTATTCATTTATCCTTTTCAACAGTCAATTAAATAAATTACATTATTTATTTAATTAAATTCATTTCAATTTCGAATGTTGAATTAAATTAACATTTAATTCATTATTAATTCTTTATGTCACATTCTTCTATCGTTCAATTGACTAATCATTCACTCACCTTCTGACTCGAGATCTATTTTAAATCTACCAGTTATCTTCGGATTCGATATCTAATCATCTCTATGAGAGGACTCTCTGTCACAATTAGTCAGTTAACTAGTTCTAACTCATATGCATGAATGTGTTTATTAATTAAATATCTTTATTTAATTAATTAATTCATGTGTGCATTCAAACTCTTTGTTCTTCGAGTTCTAACTTTTTCTTTTTCATTCAAAGTCTATTTCTTCTATTTTCGAAGACTCTTAACTCAAGATTAAATTGTTTATTTAATCGAGAACTCTTGTTCTTTCTATTTTTCAAACAGTCTTGACACAAGATTAAGTTATCATTCTAATTTAATCTTTATCTTGCAGAATTTTCTAACTCACGTTCTATCTGACACATAACTCACATCGCATGGCATTCATCAATCTCATCTATCGATCTCTCTTTTGAATCTGAGCTGATCATTCAAAAAACCAAAATCTATAAAATGGCCTGTCATTATCATTATTCCTCCTCCCGAAATCAATACTTTTGAGAAGAAACTTAATCTTTGATATTTTGCTTAGACATTCGACAAGGTTATGCTTGCATCAATACTAAAAATTTGAGGGAAAGAATACTAATATAGCAAAATGGAGAAGGACAATCGAGATAATTCGAAGAAGTGGATGCATATTCGGTGAGATATTTTCAGTTATTTGCTTAATTGTTTTATGTTCATATACTTGTTCTTTGTTGTTTTTATTTAGATTATTTGTTAGATTTGATCATCTTAATCTATGCAGCAAAATTCTCTAGAAAATCTATGGTACACTATCAGGTATCATTTGTTAAGAGAGGAGGTCATGGAGAATAAAGTAAATCTTGAGTATGTTTCGACGAAGGATCAAATTGCTAATATTTTCATGAGGGCTCTTCCTAAAGATACTTTTGAGTATCTTCAAGAGAATCTAGGGGTTATTTCCCCTCCTTTCTTGAACTAGATGCATATGGAGATGCATCATTCTGGTGGATCTATGGATCTATCTTTCTTTTGGATTGATATTTTGGTGGCTACCTCTTAGGGGGAGTACGTAATATCAAGTGTTGTCATTATGAGTATTATTTTTTCATGTCAAAGGATAAATCAATGTAAAATATTATTTTTCCTTATCCATTGATGTCAAAGGGGGAGAAGAAGCTTGTGAAAAGGAATAGAAGAATGAGAGAATAAGCATGTGAAAAAGGAAAGGAATTATCTACTAAGGGGAAGAAACAGAAAAGTATATTCAAATCTAGTATGTTGGCTTTGATGGTTTTTCACATCATGTGTTGCCATCAATGACAAAGGGGGAGATTGTTGCAAGAAGGGAAAGTTTGAAGGTATTGTCATTGATGTCAACTGATCAGCTGGTTATCAACTAGTTGTTATTGGTTGTATATGTCAAGGATATTGAGAAAATTGTAATGGAGATATGTTGCATGTGTTCAGTGGTTGCTCTGAGTTTTGGTCCAGATTTTCTCCTATGGTTGTGTGGTTCAGACATGTTCATGATTGGTAGAAGATGCTTTATCTAGATTTTTGGTTGTTGATTAGTTGTATAGTGAAAGTTGTGTTCACCAGTTGTGAACTGTGGTTTTCTATGTTTCTAGTTGAGGTTCGGGAGAAATATTGTTGTTCAATATTTCTCTTTGATGAAGTCTTATGACTTGTGGTTCTAGAGATGAGTTTCCCTAATTCTATTGAAGATAGTTTTGACATTTGGAAGATTTCAATCTTAATGGTTCTATGTGTTTTACACTAGTTTGGTTGACCTTGTGTGAAATACTACTTTCAAGGATGATGAAGTGTGTTAGATATTTTTGGGTCCCTTGAAGCGTGTTTTTGGGTTTCCCTCATTCTAATTCCACCCTAGGATGTTTTTGAATTGACCTAATTTGAATTTCAATTTGGATGGCCGACTTTGGATATGTTTCAAAGGTTAAGATGGTATAAATACAAGATGGGTTACTGGTAAAGAAATATAAAAGAGTGAAGAAGAAGAGTGATAAAGAGAAAAGATGAATTGCAGTTTGATGCAACATTGATTATATTCATTAAGTGTGTATGATGCGAGTGTTTTTTATCAGTACGAAGCTTAATGTTGAGTTTCTGGATGCAGTGAGAAAAAGGTGGACTCTATCATTCATGCATGTCTATGGTTGATTGTGGTGGAATCCTTTGTTGCATTGGGATTGTAGTCTCTTTGTAACAAGTCTTATTTGTCTTCTTTGTATCTCTATGGTAGTGAGCCCTCCAGGTTGTTAGCTCTGTTGGACAGTGAGTCCTTGTTTTGGCAGTGAGCCTTATTTTAGGCAATGAGTCTCTTATAATTAGTTTTGATATTATCTATGGTGTGATTTTAACCTCACCGTGGTTTTTCCCTTATTGTATTTTCCACGTAAACCTGGTGTTATTGTGTTTTTGTTTTGTATTTAAGTTTCTGCATTGGCATTTGATGATTAATCATTTAAGAAACATTAAGTATTAGTTTCAATGATTGAATTAGAAGTTTAATTAAGTGACAATTGATTCACCCCCCATCTTAGTTTTCCTATTCAACAGGTGGCACCAAAGATTCATAGTCACATACAGAGTTGGCATGATTTCCCTTATATTTGAAACAATCAACATCAAATTTGCAACACCAAATTCATATCGACTAATTCATTGCATGAGTCGATGCACTCAATAAATGGGTTGGACAAATTCATTGATATATGAAAATGCATTTATAATTGTTGGTTGATGCATAATAACATGCTCTTACATTTTACCAAGTCCACTAACTCTTTAGGAAAAAGCATCAACTTATTCTATCCCAATCATCGACTTAATGGTTACTTCCTTGTTTGTAGATTAAAAAATCTTATATCACAAAAAACAAGAGTAAAATGTGGCTAAGAATACAGTCACATCTTTCCCAAACTTCAGCTTTTGATTTAATTATAAATTAGTTGATAATCATTGCTTAAGATAGTCGATCTCAAAGGAAATATCATATACATTTATATTTACTTACATATCAACCTTAGCATTGGCACTATGCAGTTCCCTCTATTCACATTCTATATAGCACTTTGAAAATATTTTATCAGCTCCCTAAATAGTTCTCAACACTCTTGTCTTTCTAAGCTTCACAAGCTAAGAACAACAGTACACATATGTAAACTTATGCACTATGCAAATAGTGCCATATTAGTTCTAAGCACTTATTTAGTATATATAAGCATTTCACATATACATATATTCATACATATTTTTATGCTCACACAATATTGACCTATTTAGCATCTCATATAACTATATATATATAGCTATATATATTGACAAATATACATATACTTATATACATGTGTAACATATATGTATATATTTATATGTATATCTAGACTTAATATATATACACCATGTCCATCTAGTAAGAGTACATTTGGTATTTAAATGAATACGAACAAGATAACAGTTACATTGTAATAATATATATTATATATCTATATATATGCATACACACTCCTCTATTAAGTATTGTTGCTTATGTGTGTATTTATTTTTATATACAAACATATATTTCTATATTATATAGCAACATAATTGATCCTTTCAATATCTCAAATGCATACATCCTTGTTTATCATTACCCATCAAACAATATGCATGTACTAATACATACACATATACACTTATGTGTACACATACATATTTAATATGTTTAAACATATATAACAAGTTACCCTTTCTTATCCTATTCTTGACGATACACACATTTGTTAAGTATATATATATATATATTCACATATATATAATTGATCTTTTGTGTGAGTATATGTTTGTAAGTATTTATACTTACTCATACATGCATATGATTATGCTCTTGCACATGGATCAATGTATGTATATACTCATATACATGCATAATTTTGACATAGATATTATTGACGTAAAGCTCAAAGACACATAACATCATAATAACATTTATATACATATATCCATGTCTAAACATATGTTGTCACACTCCTATGGATATCCCATTATATCCATTGTACACGTATGCTGACATATACATATATATGCATATATGCATATATCCCAATACTCATTCAACCACACAAAAAGCATAGCAACATGAGGAAGGACTCAAAAACTCAAAAAAATAAACATCATTCAAGAATGTAGTCAATAGTAATCAAGACCCTTACTAATGTAGACACATTACGCTAACGATGTCTTACCTACTTCCCACATGATATCCTGACTCAATTATTCTACTATGGTGTGTTTAAGCTCAGATAGGTTACGTTATTGGTTACCTGACCATGACCTTCTCTTGAGTGATACTTCCCCTCTTCTTGGAGGAATGAACATATACCTGCATCCACATTCTCAAAATATGCCTAGGCTAGTCAGCTATTCATCAAAATATACAGTATACATAACACATCTCCAAAGTTAGAATATCAACACAATATTCATCTAATCACATAAATGCATTCCTTCATATAATATTAAATTAGATATTTGTTATGCAGTTTTGCACACACGCCCCTCTGAAGATGGGGATCCTCTTTTTCTTGGTCCTTGGTCCGTTTCAGGGGCTTGCCCCTTTTGGTGCTTATCTCTGAGAATCTTGGGTTTTTGTCTTTGGTGCTCACCTTAGTCTTGGAGTCTTGCAGATGTCCCCTTTTGGGATGGCCTTATTTTGCCTCCTGTCTTCTCCCTTGGTGTTTTTGTTTGGGTCCCCGGGGGGTTGGTTTTTCCCTTTGGCTTTCCCTTTTTTCCTTTCTTCCCTTTGTTCTATCGGAGGCAGAACCGGGATGGAATCGGACTTCGAACTTTTCAAAAGTTCGTGGTCCGGATTTTGTTCCCATTCTGGCTCCGCTTCCCGCTTCCTCACTTTTCTCCATCATGTTGCTTTTTTTGGTCCTAGGGGCCACTTTCTTCCCTTGGGATTTTGTCGGGTTGCTTTCCCCTCCCTTTTTTCAGAGGTGGGACCGGAATTGAATCGGACTTTCAACTTTTGCAAAGTTCGTGGGTTAGTTTTTGTTCCTATTCTGACTTCACCTCCCGCCTTCTTATTTTTGTTGTTGTTGCTTTGCCCACTTTTTTCCTGGTGGCAGTTTGTTCCACTCTCCCTTCATTTGCCTCTAGTGGAGATGGACGCGGAATGGATCATAACTGGGAACTTTAGGGAACTTTTCCAAAGTCCCCAGTCCTGATCCGATTCCGGCTCCAGGTCTGCCCCTGTCGGGTTGGTTTTTTCTTCGACGGTCTAGTTTTTCGGCCGTTTGGCCCTGGGGCCTCCTTAAGTGCATTTCATTTTTCTCTCTGCATGTGTTCGTCAGAGTCGGGAGCAGAATGAAACCAGACTGAGAACTTTTCCAAAGTTCCCAATTCAATTCTGGTTTTGAGTCCACCTCCGTTGGGTGTGTTGTTCATTTCTGGTCCCACCAATGTGCTTGTTTTTCCGCATTGGTTTCATTCTTCTTTTGGCTCTGGTTTCGCTAGGCTTCTCTTTGGTTCCTGCTTTGGTTCCCACTCTGGTTCCACTGGGGTTGGTTTTCTTTCCACCTCCGCCTGTTTCTTTTGGGTTCCCTTTCCCTTTCCCGTTCTGCCTCTAGGTCTGTCGGGGTGGGTTTTGGTTTTGTTTTGCCTGTTTCCCTTTCCTTTCCACCTCCACTTCTGCTTAGGCTTGCGCTGGATTCTCTAACTTTGGAACTCTATAGACCTGCTTTGATTTTGAGGATGTATTCGGTATTAATGGTGGCCTTTTTGGTTGCAGGTCGGATCGTGCTGGGTGTTGCTAGGATTTGCAGGATTTACTTTGAAGATTTGGGTGTGATTTGCGGATGTAGTGGAGTACATTTTTGTGGCTAGAGTCATGAAGCCCATTCCTGCATGGTAGGTCGGTGTGTTTGGTTTTTATTAATGGCGAATAGGCATGGTTGGTGGTTTCGATTGGGTTCTGTTTGATCTGGACCGTTTGTTTGTCCTGTTCTAGATGGGATCGATGGCTTGTGTTCCTCTTCATTTTCATGTGCAACGTTGTTCCTCTATTCATGTGGGTGTTCATTTATTGTTGGGTGTGGCTCTAGGGCTTGTTCCTTGACTTCATGCAATCCCAAGTTGATTTGATGGCATCCCTTGGTGCATTCATGACTGAACGGTGACTTATTGCTGTCTGTCGGGGCTGATTTGGTTGGTGGCCGAGCTATTCATAACCCTTGCTATGTTTCACATAGGCAATTTTTTCTATAAGTATGGCATTTTGCCTCTTTTGTTAGGGTTGGTTAGTTGGGATCTTTCCCAATAGTCGATCAAGTAGACTAAGTCAGAAGGCTTGTAATTAGTAGGTTAGTAGTAGAGTAGCATGTTAGCAGATTAGAAGTAGCTTTCATATTTCAAGAAAGTGTTGTAACAGATCGAAAATGTTGTGAATATGATGATTTAATACAAAGTGCAGACATTGTGTTATGACCGGTGCCTCCTTTGAATTAAGTAATCTTTCATGTTTCTTTTTCCATCTTTCAAACTGCTTGGAAATGCTTGAATATAGATTAAATTTAGTTCATAGTGGTTGATGATCTAATATCTGAAGTGTTGTAGCGCTCCCGGTTCATATCTTGGGCAGTTTCCTGACTATGGGAATGTTGTACAAGGTCAACCTATACCTTATATTCATGTGCTTAGTTCAACTATATGTATTCATTCGGTCCCATTGAATGAATGCCTTCAATCTAAAAATCTTTAACACCTTAGAAGATTGCACTATTTTCTGCAAGATTGCAGGTATAGCCTGGGTCGACCAAAAATTAGTTAAAGGGATTCCTCCATTCTAGGTATTTCATAATTTTTATGGTTAATCTTAGAAGTAGTGTTGACATTAGAACTCTTGAAACCCTTATCTTTTGTTGTTTCTTTTATTAGATGGTTAGAATTCAAAATTTGAGCATCACAATATCTTAAGATCTAAATGAGTTTAGAGCTTCTAGCATTTGTGCATAAGACCTCTTGTGATTACCAGCATATTCACAATTTATCACTGAGTTTTTTCTACTGCATTGTCATGACCTAACACTCGAGAGACCTTGGGGTTATCTCTTTGTTCATAGAGATCAACCTTTTAAGAGAGATAGGATAACTTTTATTCTATCTGAGTTGTTGATGTGCAGAAACACCAAACAACAAAATTGGTGCTAGAAGGAGGGCCCGAACAAGCAAGCTGGAGCATTTTCTAAACGCCATTTCTCCTGAGAGGCTCAGAAGGAGAACTAGATCCATAACAAGAGAAGAAGAAGAAGAGTTCCAAGAATTTCCACCTCCAACCAGGTCAAGAAGGACCAAAAGGAGGGAGGAATCATCATCCATTCCATCATTTCCACTACCTTCACCTCCACCCACTCCATCTTCATTCGATTATGAGACTGGTTCCATTCCACAACCCCAACCAGTCATTCATCAACCATTACCACCTCCACCAATGGCTTTCTTGGAAAATAACCCATCACCCTTGACCTTCAACAACTACAATGTCATGCCCAAGAACCCTGAGCACTTATGCTTTAAGTTTCATATGAATGACCCAAATACGATAGCAGAAGAACATATTAGGATCTTTCAGACCTGTCTGAGGGATAGAGGGATTAACCATGAAGATGTTGTGTGTAGGTTCTTCCCCTATTTGCTAGGAGAAGAGGCCTTTCATTGGTATAACCACTTACCTTTTGCTTCCATCCATAATTGGGCAGAGCTTGAGGCTGTATTCCTGCTAAAATTTAAGATTCCCATTAGTGCTAATGAGCTATATATGTAGTTTACTGGGGTAAAGAGAGAAATCAATGAGCCTATAGGATCGTTCAATAATAGGTTCCACTGAGCATACACCAGACTGCAAGCACATTATGTTGGAAATGAGGCCACCGCTCTAGAGGTCTAATTTGAAACCCTTGATAGTCTCACCTCCACCTTCCTCAAGTGGAGAAATGATTAGCAAACTACCTTGCTCGCTGCATACACAGAGGCTGTTAAGGTCAGTACCAACCTAAGACAACACTTTTCAGGACCCTTGCCATCCCTGGGACTAGCTACTCACCCAAGCCAAGTCCAATCTCTCAACCAAGCTCTGACTAATCACATGCCTTTCATAAATCCTCTTCCATAGTTGCCTTTGGTCCCTCACCCGGGTCATCCAATAAACCAAGTTCAACCAATTCTTGGTTATCCCCAGCAAACTGCTAACCATCCCCTCCACTCTCAGCCACAAGATAATTTCCCCACATATCTGCAGAACTCAGAAGTTTTGAATCAGTCTACTAGTTCTGGAGGAGTGTTAAGGTATTCCCCAAACACCATGAATATGGTCCCTTACAACAATTTTGATAAAGAAAGGTTAGATGAGCTGATCGAACAAGTAAAGAGGTTGAACATGGAGGTAACCTACTTGAGGAACCAAAACAATCAACTCCAAGCTAATGAGGAGAGCATGCAATCAAGCTACAACAGAGAAAAACACTATGACAGAAGTTAGAATTTTGAAAGAGGACAAGGTTTTGGTCAGAACTTTGATAGAAATCAACAAGGTGGAAAAGGATTCGAAAGAAGACAACCCCCTAGAAAGAATAGGCCATGGAATATTGGGCCTAACAATGAAGGAGTTCCCACTCCATTGGATCAACCTTCCAATCAAGAAAAATCTCTAGGTGGTGTATATCTGGTGGAAGTTGCTTTGTCTGGATGGTGCAGACTTCACGAGACAAATCAGCACTCTGAGCTTGACTGCCCTCAATTTCAAACCACCGCTTCCATCTTTCAATGTGAAGTTGGAAATAACTCCACCAGCCAAGAATTGGTGCCCTCAAATCCTTATGATTCACTAGTTTTAGTGTTGAATTATGCTCCATTCCCTAAGGATGGGGAGAATGAACCAGAGGAGGGATCAAGTAGCCAGAATGGAGAGGCTGAACAAGTACTCAATGAAGATGAAATCTCTTAGCTATTTGATGAAGAAACTGAGAATGACAATGGCCCATTGGATGAAAAAGAGGCTGATGTTGAGGAAGTACAAATGTTTCAGTAACCTACAAGAAAATATGATCTGAGGAGCAAACCCCACAGGAATCCACAAGCTGGAGGACCGTTTACTACATCTACCCCTCCACACAATTTACTACTCCACCAGATCCACATGCCAATAACAATCCGTCCTACCCTCAGCTGCCAACACAATACCTCACAAAGGAAGGACAACTAGATGTTTCCAAAGGAAGCCTTGCTGATGCAACCAAGGATAAGAAAGTCATTCATTCCAAGGAGCTCCACACTGACCTGAATGTGGAAGATCTAGGAGAATATGTCATCGAGGAACTCAGTAAATTAAAGGTGAGTCTTTCTTCTTTCTAATTATTAAGAGTTCCTGAAGTTAGAAATGCAATCCTTGGGTCCTTTAATTCAAATATAGCAACACTAGGAGTAGCTACCAATGAGGAGATTGCAAGGCCTCCTATCTCACAAACACCCAAAGGTCCTAGTCTATCACAATCGAGGGAAAGGGGTATAGAAAAGGATAAGATTCAGGTTGCCCAAGCTGACTCACAGTTGAATTTATTCCAAGGCAAGATGGAAACCCCTCCTTTCCTAATTTCCATTCGTATATTCGGTAAAAATTTGCACAATTGCCTTCTGGATTCATGGGCATCCACGAATATTATGCCATTTGTTGTTTGTAGGGCTCTTGGTATTACCCCTTCTGCTTCTCAAAAGAAAGTCACCCAATTAGATAAAACTGAGGTGAACATTGTAGGAGAACTAAATATGATTCCCATGCAAGTGTCCTCAGACCCTAGAGTGCAACAGGTGCTTAATATCCAGGTAGCCGACATCCTTGACACCTATGGTCTGATCTTAGGAAGGGATTTCACTAAGGAACTCAATGGGTACACATCCACAGATCATTCCCATATGTGGCTCCCCTGGAAAGGAGTCCCAAATCAGATCAGAATTGAGAGAGAACCTAGAATGAAGTATGTCATCACCGAATATCAAAATACTTCAAATAAAATATTGGTAACAGAAGTTAATATGGGAAACCATGTCTTGGCTTCTCTTGCTTCCGACACTGAAGAAGTCTTGATGTTGCAAATGTCTTTGGGTGAGTCCACATTAGAAACCATCATTTCTAAGGCACCATGCAACCAAACCACAAGATCGGCTATGGGCAAGGAGCCTAGTGATTAGGAAGAAAGACAACTCGATTTGTTGGATAATTTTCAAGAGTTTATCCGGAAGTCTATGGAAAATCATATTCAACTTTGTAGAAATATGAACTTTGAAGAATTGCTTCTTCCTAATTGGTGCCAAATCCATGATGCTCCTCATTCCGAACTGGAATGTTGCTTGTGTCAAAGTGCAATGGAGCAGGTACAAAGGCCCGCCAACCCCCCAACTATTGGGTCAAGCGTAAAGATCATTCAAAATAGTCAGAAGGGGAAGGATCTGAAACCTCTAGATGAACCTCCAGGTGAGAATAAGGATAGAGGCATCCCAAGAAGGGAAAGATCTAATGGTTGTTGGGCATTGAGGTTTGATGGATCCAAATCCAAGCAAGGTGTTGGAGCAGGAATTGAGCTAATCAGTCCTAGGGGTAAAACCTACTTTGCTGCTCACAGACTCCAATTCCAATGCACCAACAATGTAGCTGAGTATGAAGCCCTAGTTCATGGGATATTAATGGCATTGAGGAAGAAAGTTAAAATTCTGCAAGTATTCGGAGACTCTAAGCTCATGGTCAGGCAAATAAGAAATCAATACTCATGTCATGATCGAAGGATGCCCAACTATAGGCACAGGGTTTGGGACCTCATTGAAGGATTTGATGCCTTCAACATTTAGTTGATTCCTCAGAGTAAGAACCAGACTATTGATTCTTTGGCACAAGCAACAAGTATCGTGCAGCCCCTATCACTCTTAGGCTTAAAGAAATTCACTGTGGAACTTGTTCCAGTACCCTCGGTGCCTAACAATGTCACCAAATTTTAGGTATTTGAAGATGCTAAGCACATTCTTGATTTTATTACTTGCTGTGATGTATTTTCTTCCCAAGTAATTCATAAGGTTGAGCCTCAAGAGGCCGAAATTGATTTAGGAGTCCTCAATCTAAAGACTAACACCATCCCAAGAGGCATGGTGCAATTAGAAAGTATCTTCGCTCTGGATAAGATAGAGATTAGGAGCATAAAATGAAAAGGGAGTCCCCAAACTGTCAATGTGAAATGTAGAACATGGGAACCCAAGGTACCACCAAGAATGTATCTATTGGAAAGACATGCACTCTGGAAGAGCGGGAAGGAATTATTGATGCCTTGCACACATATCAGGATGTGATAGCCTGGAGCTATGATGACTTGAGGACATATGACACTTTGGTCATCACACACACAATTCCCCTCAAGACAAATGTTTGGCCATTCAGGCAAAGACAAAGACCAATCAATGCTTTGTTGGAGCCCATTATTCAGAAGGAAGTGCAGAAGTTACTTTCAGCATGAATCATATTCCTAGTAAGACATTCGACATGGGTCGCAAACTTAGTTCCAGTTAGGAAGAAGAATGGAGAAATCAAGCTATGTGTCGATTTCAGAAACCTGAATAGAGCATCAAAAAAGGATAATTATCTAGTTCCTTCACTGGATGAGGTGCTTCAGGTTGTCAATGGATCTCAAATGATGTCCTTCTTGGATGGATACTCTGGATAAAATTAGGTCATGGTTCAATATGAGGACAGGCACAAAACTTCCTTTACTACAAAATGGGGAACCTTCACCTATTGGAGAATGCCCTTTGGATTAATCAATGTTGGAGCTATGTTCCAGAGAGAAATGGATATTTCCTTTAAGGATATCATCGGCAAGTGCATAATCATCTACATGGATGATTTGATAGTCTTTTCCAAGAAGAGAAGTGATTATGTTGCAGATTTATGCAAAGTATTCCAGAAGTGCAGGGAATTTGGTATTTCACTTAATCCAAGGAAGTGCATCTTTGGAGTTACTGAGGCAAAGTTGTTAGGAAATGTTATTTCAGAACAAGGTATTTCCATTGATCCCGAATGAGTGGAAGCAATACTAAAAATTCACCCCCCTGCAAGCAACAAAGAAATGAAGTCATTTTTTGGCAAGATTAACTTTGTCAGAAAATTTATCATCGGATTGGTAGAAATAGTCAAGCCCTTAAATGCCATGTTGAAGCAAGAAGCAAAGATTGAATGGAGTACGGAGGCTAAGGAGGCATTTGCAGAAATCAAAAGTGTTATTATTGAAACCCCTGTTCTGGTAAGTCCCGATTATACCAAGCCATTTTGTGTCTATTCATTTGCCTTTGATCACTCATTTGCGGGCTTGTTGACACAAAAGTCTGATCAAGGTAATAAACACCCCATAGCATTCATGAGTGCACCTTTGGAAGATGCAGAATTGAGGTATTCTAGCATTGAAAAGCAGGCTTATGCCTTGACTCAAACTGTGAAGAAGTTTAGGCACTATATATTGAGAAACAAGGTCTTTGTTATAGTCCATGATCCTGCAGTCAAGCTGTTGTTGATGCAAAATGAGTTGGGAGAACGTAGAGCCAAGTGGGTGACTATGCTGCAAGAATATGATATTGAAATCCAACCCATGAAGTTGGTAAGAGGGCAGGGACTGGCCAAGACAATGGCAGAAATGGGCCCTAGCCTTATTGCCTAGCATTATAATCTCGAAGATGTTTCCTTGGGGAGCTGGTATGATGACATTATTTACTATTTATTGAATCAGCAATGTCCCAAACACCTTAATTCAGTTGAAAGGAGAAACCTACATTTGAAGAGTGGCAGTTTTATGATGAAAGGAGTTGTCCTATATAGGAGGAATCATGAAGGTGTCTACCTAAGATTCCTAGGAAAAGAAGAGGTAGGGAAAGTGATGGTTGAGTTTCATGATAAATATGGCATAGGCCATGGTTTAACACCTTCCACTACAAATCAGATTCTGAGGGAAGGCTATTATTGGCATACTTTGTTTAAGGACATACATCACCACGTAAGGAATTGCCATTTGTGTCAAACTGTAGCAAACAAGGAGAAGTATGTCGCTCTTCCACTTCGGCCTGTCATAGAGGTAAAACCATTTGCACAATGGGGAATGGACTTCATTGGTCCAATAAACCAACCTTCATCTGCAGGCCACAGGTATATTCTCACCATAACTAATTATTCTACTAGGTGGACTGAAGCTCTTGCATGCAAACAATGTACTTCTGAAGTGGTAAGAAATTTCATGGAATCAGGTATCATTAATCGCTTTGGTTGCCCATTAGCTGTAGTTTGTGACAATGGTTCTGCATTTGCATCTTTAAAGTTTTCTAACCGGGCTTATGACCACGGGATTACCATCAAATTTGCATCTAACTACTATCCACAGGGGAACGGTTTGGCTGAGTCTTCCAATAAGAATCTTTTGACGGTCATCCGAAAACTATTAGATAAAAACCCCAAGGATTGGCATAGCCAGCTCCGATTTTCTCTTTGGGTAGACTGCACTAGACAGAAAAAATCCATAGGAACCTCTCCTTATCACTTGGTATATGGTTTGGAATTTGTCTTTCCCATTCAGCTGAAAATCCCTACCCTGCAGTTCATCAATGAATATTATGATGGAGAGTATAAACGTGAGGCCTGCTTGGCTGAATTGTTGCACCTTTAAGAGAGAAGGGATGAAGCCCTAGAAAACTTTTCCAAACATCAGGGTATAGTGAAGAGGTGGTTTGATAGGAGAGCCAAGGTAAAAGCCTTTAGAATCTCTAACTTGGTTCTCTATTGGGATAAGGCCCATGACAAGAAAGGAGAGCATATAAATTTTGACAAACTTTGGCTTGGACCTTATCAGATTGCTGAAATTTTGGGAGATAATGCCTTCCATTTGAAAACCCTCACTGGAGGAGATGTCCCACTGCCTGTCAATGGGCAGTATTTGAAGCATTATTTTTAGTCTTGAGCTGCTCTCGACTCTATCCTTGTACATTATTAGATTAGGTTTCCTTTCCATTGTGTTGTTTTTCCTTGTTTTCTATTGGGTGTTCTTGGGTTTTGCTCTTCTTGTATGTTGTTCTGGTTTTGGTTCTCTTTGGTTTGCTTGGGTCAGTTTTATTGCTGTTGCTTTGAGGGTTGTCTTGCTTTCCTTTGGGCTTGTTGTATCTATACAACTAGCTACCTGTCTGGGGTTACTCTAGGATTTATTTTACAAATTGTTATCATCTCTTCGAAGTCATTCAAACTGGTAGATTTCCTTCATCTAATGTTGCATGGGCTGGGAATTGGAGTCACTTGACTAAGTTAAACTCTGGAATATATTTGGGTCATATATCTTCACACAAATCTTAAGAATTTTGAGGTTGCATGTGGTCTTTAGGAGGTCTGACTAGGTGAAAAATCTTAAATTATGCTCCAATGCCGCTGTGGCTCTCATCCTTGAGTGTAGGCTTCATTGCCTACGAGGTGAAAAGTAAAGTTGTAAAAGCAAATCTTAAAAGAGAATATCAAAAGAAAGGAAAGAAAATATTGAAAATCAGAATGTTCACCTTTTCAAGGGTATCCTAGTATCTCTACTAGGGCTATGGGCACCTGGATGGTAGTAGAGCTATGCTAGGGAGGGTCACAGTGATAACCTTACCGTGGCTATGGATGCTTGACTGGTAGTGAGGCTCTATCTAGGTTGCTTTTGGGGTTAGAATTCTTATGTAGCCCTGTCATATTAAGTTTGGTCCTTGTTGCAACTTAGGAAAGGAAAATGGATGCATTTGCACACACTTTGACCCTAGTATAGGAAAAGTTGGCTTGTTAGTGACGTCTGAAATCTAATCTATTTGTAACCTGGTGCTTGCATCGAAACCAGATATTTTGAGTTCATGATGATAGTTTGTTATCGAAATGCTCTGGAGCATTTCCCCAATGGAGTCACCATTTGTTGTGTAGTTTTTCACACACGCCCCTCTGAAGGTGGGGACCCTCTTTTGCTTGGTCCTTGGTCCATTTCGGTGGCTTGCCCCTTGTGGTGCTTATCTCTAAGAATCTTGGGATTTGGTCTTTGGTGCTCACCTTGGTCTTGGGGTCTTGCGGATGTCCCCTTTTGGGGTGGCCTTCTTTTGCCTCCTGTCTTCTCCCTTGGTGTTTTTGTTTGGGTCCCCGGTGGGGGTTGGTTTTTCCCTTTATCTTTCCCTTGTTTTCTTTCTTCCCTTTGTTCTATCGGAGGTGAAACTGAGATGGAATCAAACTTTGAACTTTTCAAAAGTTCACGGTCCAGTTTCTATTCTCGTTTCAGCTCCGCTTCCCGCTTCCTCACTTTTCTCCATCATGTTGCTTGTTTTGGTCCTAGGGGTCACTTTCTTCCCTTGGGTATTCATCGGGTTGCTTTCCCTTCCCTTTTTTCAAAGGCAGGACTGGAATGGAATCGGTCTCTGAACTTTTGCAAACTTCGTCGGTCGGTTTCCATTCCTGTTCTGGCTCTGCCTCCCACCTTCTTGTTTTTATTGTTGTTGCTTTGCTCGCTTTTGTCCCAGTGGCAGTTTGTTTCGCTCTCCCTTCGTTTTCCTCGAGTGGAGTCAGACGCAGAATGGATCAAAACTCAGAACTTTGGGGGACTTTTCCAAAGTCTCCAGTCATGATCCAATTCCGGCTCCAGGTCCGCCCCCATCAGGTTGGTCTTTTCTTCGACGATCTAGTTTTTTGGTCGTTTGGCCCTGGCGCCTCCCTACGTGTGTTTTTCTTTTCTCTCCACCTATGTTCGCCGAAGTCGGGAGTGGAATGAAATTGGACTGAGAACTTTTCCAAAGTTCCCAGTTCAGTTTCGGTTTCAAGTCCACCTCTGTTGGGTGTGTTTTTCATTTCCGGTCCCACCAATGTGCTTGTTTTGTAGCATTGGTTTCATTCTTGTTTTGGCTCCAATTCCATTGGGCTTCTCTTTGGTTCCTACTTTAGTTTCCACTTTGCTTCCGCTGAGGTTGGTTTTCTTTCTGCCTCTGCCTATTTCTTTTGGGTTCCCTTTCCCATTCCACCTCCAGGTCTGCCAGGGGGGGTTTTGGTTTTGTTTCGCCTGTTTCCCTTTCCTTTCCGCCTTCGCTTCTGCTTGGGCTTGCGCTGGATTCTCTAACTTTGGAATTCTATGGACCTGTTTAAATTTTGAGGATGTATTGGGTATTAATGGTGGCATTTTTGGGTGCAAGTTAGATCAAGTTGGGTGTTGTTGGGATTTGCAAGATTTACTTTAAAGATTTGGGCATGATTTGCGGATGCATTGGAGTACATTTTTTTGGCTGCAATCACGAAGCCCATTCCTACATGCTAGGTCGACGCGTTTGGTGTTTATTAATGGCAGACAGGCCTTTTTTTTGGTTTCAATTGGGTTTTGTTCGATCTGAACCATCTATTTGCCCTATTCTGGATGGGATCGGTGGCTCGTGTTCCTCCTAGTTTTCACGTGTAATGTTGTTCCTTTGTTCGCGTAGGTGTTCATTTATTGTTGGGTGTGGCTCGAGGGCCTGTTCCTTGACTTCATGTGATCCCAGGTTGATTCGATGGCGTCCCTTGTTGCCTTCATGACTGAATGATGAGTTATTGATTTCTATCAGGGCCGATTTAGTTGGTGGCCAAGTTGTTTGTAACCCTTGCTTTGTTTCACGCGGGCATTTTTTTCTATAAGTATGGCATTTTGCCTCTTTTGTAAGGGTTGGTTAGTTGGGCTCTTTCCCAATAGTCAATCAAGTAGACTAATTCAGAAGGCTTGTAATTACTAGGTTAGTAGTAGAGTAGCATGTTAGTAGATTAGAAGTAGCTTTCATATTTCAAGCAAGTCTTGTAATAGATCAGAAATGTTGTGAATATGATGATTTAATACAAAGTGCAGAAATTGTGTTATGACCGGTGCCTCCTTTGCATTAAGTAATCTTGCATGTTTCTTTTTCCATCTTTCAAACTGCTTGGAAATGCTTGAATGTAGATTAAATTTAGTTCATAGTGGTTGATGATCTAATATCTGAAGTGTTGTAGCACTCCTTGGTTCATATCTTGGGTAGTTTCTTGACTATGGGAATGTTGTACAAGGTCAACCTATACCTTATATTCATGTGCTTAGTTAAACTGTATGTATTCATTCAGTCTCATTGAATGAATGCCTTCAGTCTGAAAATCTTTAACACCTTAGAAGATTGCACTACTTTCTACAAGATTGTAGGTATAGCCTGGGTCAACCAGAAATTAGTTAAAGGGATTGGTCCATTCTAGGTATTTCATCATTTGTATGGTTAATCTTAGAAGTAGTGTTGACATTAGAACTCCTGAAACCCTTATCTTTTGTTGTTTCTTTTATTAGATGGTTAGAATTTCAAATTTGAGCATCACAATATCTTAATATCTAAATGAGTTTAGAGCTTCCAGCATTTGTGCGTAAGACCCCTTGTGATTACCAGCATATTCACAATTTATCACTGAGTTTGTTCCACTGCATTGTCATGACCTGACACCCGAGAGACCTTGGGGTTATCTCTTTGTTCATAGAGATCAACCTTTCAAGAGAGATAGGATAACTTTTATTTTGTCTGAGTTGTTGATGTGTAGAAACACCAAACAACAATATCATTCATTCATAAATCAGTGATAACAAAGTGCACACACAATTTATTCATCCATTGAATTCACATTTTACCATACATAGTAATAGTAAATAGTAATTACACAATTTGGGGTGTAACATACTTCTCCCCTTGTGAATCATCATCCCTGATGATCTATAGCACTTTAACATAGAGATAATGTTCAATAAATTTTTACTTACGATTTCCAAAATATGTAAGATTTATAAAACATTCATCCTACATAGCACCACTCCTTGCAACCTTTCCCCCCTAGACTTTGCATCAAATGTCCTTGCTATCACATAGGGAAAACTTGTGTGTCTCACACATACTTACTCTCTCAAGAGCTTATGTGTTGTATTCATAATATTTCATATGTACATCACATTTACAATAATATATGATTGACACATGAAACATTATACAATAGTGACTAGAAAGCACATTCTCATTGGCTCATGAATTTATGCTTAGTATAATCCAAATAGAAATGTATGATGGTGCATTGTACACTACATCATGGGTTCCATCCTTCCCTTTGGTATTTACACTTTCAGATAACTCAGAAGTCATTTTTTCTCATTTATTACTTTTCTATTTACTTTAGCCAAAAGTAATGCTCTTGACCACTTTTTTGTCTTGAGCACAACATTGCTCTTGGACATCTGTCAATTTTGATACTGCTTCATACTTAAGCTTTGTATCGACAAAGTTGAATTGATCTATTCAATCTATTACTCCTTTTAAAAAACTATCAAGTCTAAGGTTAACCCTATTTCCTAGTCTATTTCATACTCATAGAGTTTCCAACCCTCCTTTCCATATAACAGATCAAACCTTGATGTTCAAAGTTTACAAGTACTCAACAAATCATTCAAGATTTGGTTTTCCTCTCTTTCTTGTTTTTCTACAATAATATATTACACATTTGTTCAATTGAATGTATCGTAGTATGATCATGGTCCATGCAATCTTATCATTATTTTCTCGTTAACAACTAAGACTAACTTCTCAGGAATACTAAGCAACTACCATACACAATATATTAGTTAGGGCTGAAATCCTATAAATCAAGCTTCCAACCACGTTGGTTACCTTGGTGAGTTTTTCCACCACTACATTATGTCAATTTCATTGACATAGACATGTTAAACTATCTTGCATTCTACCACTACACCTCTGGAATCTCAAGAGAGTACACATGTCCTTTCAATGACAACATCATGTCTTCATTTTCTGGCACACTAGACATTATCTTGCTATATACTCAACAACATCTAACTCCATCTTTTTCCTGGTTATAGTAGTTCCTCACCCGACAAATAACTCTATCACTCCAATGTCCTACCTTTGACATTTATTTCCCCATTTCATCCCTTAAATTCTCCAAAATTTTGGGTACATAGTGTTGATCACGATGTTAGTTGCAACAACAATGCAGATAAATCCTCACAAGCAAATCGTGAAGAACCTATCTTTACTTGAAATACTGAACCGGGGCAACCTAAAAGTCATAGGAAAGGGGAAAAGGTTCACTTATGTTAATCCCAAGGCTCTAGTAGTCGAGTGATGACCATACTAGGTTCACTTCAGGTTAAGATGTGATATTTCTATTAATCTTAAGGGGTATATAGTTATCTCTAATTTTTATAAAGGAATCATAGGTATCAAATGGAATATTTTTAATCCAATCACTAAACAATTTCATGAAATCAATAGATTTGTAATAATATTTCATGAATATCAAACAACTTTGATATCACTTAATTAGATTTAGCTTTAAGCATTTAGAAATTTCAAGGAAATGAAAGATTTGCAATAATATTTCCATTCATTCATCTCTTTTTTGGAACATTTTCTGAATTTAACATCTAATCTAAAATAAAGCATCAAAAATACTTGAAAATTAAAATTTCTCCCGAGTATTCTCCACATGCCCCAAGATTTAATCAAATCAAATAAAACCACTCTATACTTCACCAGATTGCTTCACAATTAGGCATAGAACGGTGTGAGCTTTTAAAGAAGGAGGGTTTAGTTTGGACATCAAGTAGGTTCTTTATGCACCCTTAAATGACGTAGCATGCAATCTTGTCTAACTAAACAAACAAACCAACTACAAAAGATTCATGATATAGGTAGCTTTCAAATTGGCTTCAATATTGATTAATTTCTATGTGCATACAAGTTTCTAATCCAGAATGATTCAAAAAACAAGAAAAAAGAACAAAACTTAAAGAATTTTTGGCTCTTCCAATATCCACAAATTTTGAACTTAACTTAAAAATAAATACCTCCTAGCCTTTTATAGAAACAATACAAAGAAGATAAGACAAATAAACGAGATTAAATCCAAAGGAAAAATCATATCAAGGCACATGGAATATGACAATTGGTGAGAGAATTGCAAACAAATTCAATGGATGTCAACCTTCATTCACATGTTGATATCCTTTGGGTCTTTCATCTTTTTATTATCAGGGTTCCCTCTTGGAACCAAAAAAACCCACAAAATAGAATGTAGGAACTTCCCATATATTCAAAATGATTAAGTGGATGTTTTGTTCCTATGTCCAAGTTCAAACTCAGATTGAACATTCCTAGGAATGAGTCACCCCCAAAATGAGTACACTCTTTTGTTGCATGTGTATGACCAAGATTTATGGTTTCCCAGTACCCCAATGAACTTTGTTCATGCATGAGCTTCCAAAGTGTACTACCAAACTTGGTAACACCATTAGGTCTTCCTGTAACCTTATTTTTCTTAACCATCCATACCCGGACTTTGCATTACAATCTGCTTCTCCTGCAATCACCAATTCCAACTATTAAATACCCTTTTAAAATATTCATAAAAATCTCATGTAAATAAAACCATCATTAATTAATCATCACTTTAAATCCATCATAAATAACACACTTTAAAAAAAAATCATATATTCTCACGTAATTATTCCTTTAATCGGGTTACTAGACCATCGAACTTTTTGGATAACATTAAACTTTTAAACTTTACTTTGCATTGTTACCCGATACCTGATACTTCAAATTTTAACCATAATTTTTTCGAACCTTAAATTTCATTGGAACCTCCATATTTACCAGACCTCTGCTCCAAGACTGGAATGCTCTACTCAACACCTTGTGTTACCTCTTTTACACTTATGGCTTTCTTGGTTCCTAGTACTCGGTACGTAAAACACTTGAATTATGAAGTACTCTTTTTAAATGATTTTGTTTTTTGCTTTCTTCTTCCGGTGATCTTTCCAACTAGACAACACCTACCATAAGTGTTAATTTTCACTTAGGGTCCCCAAGTTTTACAATCTTGGGGCATTTTGTGAGACCACACAACACATAGGCTCTTTTATATCCCATATTAGTCTATTCTTTGACTAAGTGAAAACCCATTTTGTGGTCTCATTCTATATTTAATTCCCAAGTAATAATGGTTAGGATTTTTGCGAAGATAAATCCCATTTATCTTAGGACATCCATAATGTGGATTTCTTTTATCCTCAGATTATTTTCAAAGAAGTAATCCATCTTTCAACTCAATCTAATTTTCTTGATATGAATTGGTACTAATTTCGAGTATTAATCCTCATTCAATTACGTTGGATCCTAGAAGATGCCAAATTTAATTACATACCTAATTACCAAGCATGAACTTTTCTCATTATCTCAAGTGATTCACTTAATCACATAGGTGAGTCTTAATATCAATGTACCCTAATCTTTAGATTGATTCATCAACCAATGGCTAGTTTGATTATATAGGTTACTCTAACCCTATATGTTCCAATCAAGAAAAAATTTACAACTCAACCAAGTAAGTTATTCCCAACCTATAGGTGTTAATGAGTAGTCCAGTACATATTCCAACCCAATAGGTAAAACTTAAACTAAGGTTTCTCTCTTTATTCGAATGAACTCATCCCAAATTTGGTTATTCTTAACATAAGGTTTCATTTGAGTATAAAGTATCATCAAATAATCATTTCAGTAAGGATATTTTGATGTGGTTCACATAACATCAAATTGTATCTTACATACCTTTACTTTTGCAATTCTAACCCTCTTTCCCAAGGTCCCTTAGCATAATAAACTACAGTGTCAAGTCACTTCATGATGTTGATATATTTACCAATATGTAGTATTACTACCTATGTATAGAAATAACATCATTATCTAAATTTCCCATATTAGGTATATAGGAGTTTAGAGACACTTTCTTCCCATTCATAAGTAATCTAGATCTTCCCTTGTTTATCCCATAGACAATGATCTTTCTTTTCATGACCAAGTTATCTACCTATCCTTTCCTTAAGGCATCAATGATAATAGCAATCGATTTAACAATCAATATATATGCAAGGTATGGTGTGATAATTGGTTACCACTCTTGACCTTTCCACTGCTTCTCTCCAAGAAATTCCAATACCTAATCCTCGTGGTCATGAAGTGCATGAATTAATTGTCATCATGACTTACTAAGAAGTCAAAGTTCTTCCAAATTGAAAACATATCCACATTTTTTTGTGGGATGGGGTTCTTAATTTGATTCAAATCTCTCTCTTCCTTCCCCCCTTAGTGTTTCCATGACATTTGTTCAACTCAAAGTTGAACTCCTAGCAAATATTTTCTTTCATGAATTACTTTCCATTCCTTGTTGTTGGCTTTCTATTTCCTTTTTATTTCCTTAATGACATACCTTGAATATACTTTCTCCCAAAGTTAGATTTGTCATTGATTTTTATCTCATAGATTCAACATTTTGGATGAACCAATAGGAGATCTAATGAATAATCAGAAACATTACAAGCTAACATTCATTATTATTCTCTTTCCAATATCCTCTTTGTAGAGGAATATCCATACTCATAGAGCCTCTTTTTTTGATACACTTTTCAATTTAGAGTGTTGTTTCCTTATAACTACTGTTGATTTGACACATAATGTTACATTGTATTCCATTTCCTTTTGGAATGTCTAACATATGTTGGTTTTTTGTTGAAATTTTGGTGAGTTCTACTTATACTCCAACCCATCTATATACTATCCAAAACTTTGTCAGATCAATATGATTTACCTTTTCAGGCTTCTTTCTCACAATCACCTTTTCAAGTGACTTTGTCCTAACTCTTGGTGACTGCATAATCTTAAGCACTCTAAGGTTTCTTGGTTTATTTTTCTCATCTTAATCAAACCTCCAAATTGTTCTCTTCAATTTTTGTTGGTGGAACTATGTCCACTTCGTTGATTACTTCTTTTCTAACCATTTTGGTCTTTTCCATTATTTCTAAGGTACTATCTCTTTTCTTACAAGTTCTTAGCCTTGCACAAAAACTAAATTCAAGTCAAGATTTATCCAACCTCTTGGATACCTCCTTCGTTGACTTTCTTATTTTAATCCAATTTGTGCCAACAATGTATACTCATGGATTTGTAGTATTCTTCCTAAATCCAAGAATCCTTGACTCTTTGTCTATAGGTTGCTATCAATAAGGGAGATTCTCTCAATCTTCTTTATCCCTCAAATTTTTAAAATTAATTTATAGGATGAAGGTATATATTGGTTATACTTCCTAACCTTCCTATATAACCTGATTGCATAATCTTACACAATCCTAGGGGATATAATAAAAAGTTGTTTGTTTAGGAGTTCGTAACTCCAGGGATGACTCTTAATTAGTCACAAACTTAAACAAGTTTCTAGGAATCTCATCTTCCTTTTCATTTCTACATGTTCTTTTCTCTTCCCATCTTGGTGTATGAACATTTCAACCATTATCTTCTGATAAAGTTTATGTAACACTTACGTAATGAGCTCATAGGTTCTAGTGTTGAACTTGGCTGCTCTAATACCACATGTAACAACCCCGGTGTTCTTCACAATAAAATTTCTAATGTTTTCACCTCAAGTGAATAAAACATGATGCCATGACATAACAATAAAAAAAATTCTTCTAATAATGTAAATTACATGCATAACTGAAATAACTCAAATTCTAATATTTCATTGCAATCTAAAGTAATTATTAAAATCTTCCAAAAAATAGATATCATATTGAACAAGGATGTCATATAATATTAAATAAAGATTCCATTCCAATATAAAAATTTCACAAATTACAATATTCCAAGCATGCACACATTTACAAAGACAAATCCATTGAGGTTATTAGCATAAGATATAGATGGTCCAAGAATCCACCTTTCAATACCTTCATCTTCTATCACTTGCTGAGGAGGAGAAGAAGCATCACTCAAGTGCTTTTCCACCAACCACAGACTAATATGTGGTCCCTAACGCATCTATCAATGATAGAAGGCCCTACCCTTTGATGAATGTATTGGTTGGGTAACCTCTTATGACATAACACTCTGAGCTTAGTGTTGTGCCCTACATGACTAGGATTTATGACCTACACTAGGTAGCCCTCATGCATTTAAATGAACATGATGAATTGACAGTCGAAACTAGGGCAAGCACACAACTTTGGCTAAAGTTCTCTCACTCAATACTTCGAGTGAAGTTCTACCATTCACCTACACTATGAAAAGCTCATTTTGACTTAAGGCCATTATATCTATGCTTAGGAAATCCCACTCCATGGGCAAGCTACTCCCTAGGATAACCTATCTCTTTAACAACCTAAGGAAACACAAATCATAAAGAAAAGTACTAGCTCCCTCCCTTCACTGGACAATAATCCCAGAAATAACCTACTAGTTCCCTCCCTTAACTCAATTACAATCCTAGGAGCAACCTACTAGTTCCCTCCCTTCACTAGATTACAATCCCAGGAGAAACCTACTAGCCATCTACCATAATTAAATATCTAGCTATGAGTGTTCCTTAAGCTTGTCTATGTTTGATCATATCTAGTATAATAATAACCATGACAAACATTCTCTCTTACTCATGGGCGGGTGCAAGAAGATGGGTGGCCAATTTGTGGCCAAATTAAAAAAAGAAAATTACAAGCTCATAACGTGAGCGAGTTATAATGTGAGTGTGTTATAATGTGAGCACGTTATAATGCTGTTATAATGTGAGCATTTTATATGCTAGTGTAATTAATATTTAATTACACTTGCATAAATTTACTTAGGTTGAGCTAATTTTAGGTCAACATTAGGGTTGCATACTTTGCTTTTATAAAGCAAATCATCTCATTGTAATATTGAATTCCTGAATATATCATTTTGCACATTCGCATGCAAAGCTCTGATTTTTTATGTTTTCTCTTTTGTGGAAGATGTTTAGGTTTTCATGTCTGATCTAGGGTTTCTAACATGGTATCAGAGCCTTGACATGCAGCCCCTTCTCAAAATCTGGAGAAAATCATTGCAGAGTTCGTTCGAGGTTCCTTGAGGATTTGTTTGCCTTGAGTTCATTTATGCAATGTCTTGGATCAGATCAGGCCTCACCATTGGATTCAAAGTGCTGGAAAAAGTCAGGTTTGACTTTTATATTGCAGATTTTGGCCATGATTTGCCAGATCTGTGAGGGTTTCAGTTTTGGTGATTTTTTGGAAGCTTTGGAGGTAGCCATTTTTTTGGAGCATTTTGAGCCAAAACGGAGGTCACCATTGCATTCGCAGTGGTCAAAAACCCTAAGATCCCCTTTCGTTTCGTTGATTTTGATGAAGTTGATCCGGAAGGCAAAACTTTTTTCCCAGGGAAGCCGTATGGCCTCCCCAGCACGCATTTCGATGTAGATTTTTGCTCAAAAATCAAGGAAAAAGGATGAAGATTTCATTGGTTTCTGCACCTCCAATTTTTAAAAACCGCACCACCCGGGGGCCACCAGGCGGCTGCCGGTCCGCCACCACCGGGCGACGCCGCCAAATCCCGCCGCTCCCCGAGCTCAACCCTCGCGGGCTCCTGCAGCCAGGCCGCCGGTCCTATGGGGGACCAGGCGCTATGCGCCCAGCCCCCGACCGGCCTTCCAACCCACTTGTAGGTCATATGGGTGACCAGGGGCTCCGCCCTAGCCCCCTGTCTGCCAGCCCCTGGTCGCATGCAAGACCAGGGGCCGAGATTTTTTTTAGCCCCCTGGACTACCTGTAGGCCATATTGGCCATTCTGGAGCACCTTTGACAAAATCGGGCATAACTTTTGCATACGGTGTCCGTTTTTCACAAACGAGATACCATTGGAAAGCTGATTTTGGCGCTGATCTATTCAATATTTTAGTTTTTCTATATTTTTCTCCAGATTTATTTTGCAGTTCCTTGAACTCAGATGTTGTGTTTTTCACTCCGGAGGGCATATTTTTTGACTCGGTGATCCTTTTTTCGCAATTCTTGCGGCGTTGGAAAGCTAGTTCAGTTCTCTACATAGATATGTTTCATTTTATGTTTATGCATGTTAGGAATTCTCTCCTTTTTAATTCATTGGGGATTGTAATAAATGAACTGATATAAAGTTCCATCAAGGGGTTTTCTTGCATAATAATCTTCATTGTATTTTGATGACAACTTGCATGGGTTGTAATTTGGTTTCTTAGTTTCTTATTGGCAATATTTTTTCTTAGCTTGACACATACCAGATTCATTTTGGTTCACACTTTAAATTGAGAGCCTATGGTTAGTGATCCGCATCGGATCCAACTCAGTTTGAGGGCCACTAAATTTGTGGTTATTGTTCTCGAGTCTATATGGTACTTTTTCCCATGGAAGAGTTTCAGTCTCAGTTTGGCATCAGCATCGAGATTCACGGCTTCCAGATTCTGTCATCATCATATCATCTACTGTTGCTTTATGGATTCCAGGGTTGTTCCAGTTTGGAGTGTTCGAGTGTTTCATGGCATCAGGTCTGCTGTCACATTATGATGATTCTGATATGGTTTCTTGTAGACAAAAGTATCTTTCCTTGCTTGCCGGATTGCGGTTCCAGTGTTACTCCACAGTGTTCTTCCAGTGCTTCTTTGCAGTAGTCATCTCATTGTTGGGGGGGTTGTCCCACTGGGTTTTCCTTCTCTACCTCATTATTGCATTTGTACATGGGTACCTGATCGGGCCTTGTTGTCGGGACCCATTCATGCTTTCTTGCATTCATCTTAGTTTTAGGTGCATGCTTATTTAGTCTCCCTAAGTTGCACTTATGGGGGGGTGTTAGTTTAATTAATATTTAATTACACTTGCATAACTTTACTTAGGTTGAGCTAATTTTAGGTCAACATTAGGGTTGCATACTTTGCTTTTATAAATCAAATCATCTCATTGTAATATTGAATTCCTGAATATATCATTTTGCACATTCGCATGCAAAGCTCTGCTTTTTTATGTTTTCTCTTCTATGGAAGGTGTTTAGGTTTGCATGTCTGATCTAGGGTTTCTAACATTATAATGTGAGCGCATTATAACATGAGCGTGTTATAATGCACTCATGTTATGGCTTGGTGTGTCAAGCCTAAGGCTCATCCACAAAAAGCCCATAATGTGAGTGTGTTATAATGCGCTCGTGTTATGAGGTATTAAAAGAAAAAACGAAAAGAGAATTCTAAATCACTTTTTTTGTGACTTTCTTTTTGTGCCCGTAGCCAAAACCTTGCATTTCCATGCTTGTGTTCTGGGAGGAGCCATTTAGTAATTTTTTTCATCAAATTGTTGTTGTTTCATCACCAAGATGCTGCCACATCGACAAGGAGGTCTGAGAGGTAAGGATTGCTTATTATTTATTGTGAATTTGTTAGTTTTAGGTTTTTTTTTATATTAATTTTTTGAATTTTTAGGAGATGATAATGAACCTATAAACCCTCCTCAAAATCCTCAACAAGCACATCAACAACAAAAGGGAAAAAATCCTCAACAAGCACAACAACAATAAAATCAACAAAATCCTCAACAACCACAACAACAACAATAATCTCCTCCACCAATCCCTCAACATCCTCTTGGCACTCAAAAAATCTTAATGAGTGAAATTCAAAATAATAAAAAACAAATCGAGGAGTTAATCATGAGGCTGAACAATCCAAATAGTTCAACCATGGAAATAAAGACCCTTGCAACTTATTGGTTGACATATTTTTCACTTCAATTAATATTCCCCTAGCCCACACACATGACAATCTAGCCAACAGTTGAGTCATTTGCAGCGATAGTTGTGAATTCTCTCTGCTTATTTTACAAGGTGCAGCTACCTTCGAATGATTTGTAATGAATAAAACACAGGGTATGCTTTTAACCAGAAAGAAGGAAAGGAAACCACCACCTACCCATAACCATGAAAGTAGATGCGGAGGGATGATTTAATAGGAGAAATTATAGAACAATAACTTGAAGTTCACTTATTCTATAGCCATAGATTATACTCAGAAGAGAAAGAACAGCAGATCTTTTCCACATATGATTTAAGTCAAACTCAAGGTTTTAGCATTAAATACATACACAGTCTAATATAACAGGTAAAGCATTCAAAAGTAATTACTATGAAACACTTATAAATTCAAAGATTTGGAAATATTTCTTTATTTCTTCAATGCCAAAAAAAATACCAGTTCACAGACTCAATACTCCTATACAAATAGACTGAGTTTCAAGAAAAATTGCTTTCTCCCCCTATACAAATTCTCCTCTAGGCCTACTTATACTAGAAATTAATTGTTCATAATAGTCATTGAAAACAACCGATATCGAAACAGTCACCAAGAAATGGGAACAGTTTTGTTACAATCCAAAATTTTGGTTGCCACCCATAATTACAAAAGATTCCATGCATGCAAAATAGGAGATTCAACTCCTCCTGAAGAAAACCCGTTTCCACCATTAGTCGCATAAAGAAGTTATATCACTAAACCACTAGAGGAGCCGAAACTCTAAACATATCCAATTACATTTCCATAACCAAATTAATAAATTCGGCCAGTTCTTCTTATTTGTCTAAGATAGAGATTACTCTACGGTATTCAACGTAATTGGTTTTCTCCTTCCATGCCAGTGAACGCATTTCAGAAATGATGTCAAGTTGCTCCTCCTTGGGCCAAATTAAATATGGTTGTATGATAGGAACAAGTTCATCTTCCCACTCTCTGATATCACCAGGAAGTACCATCTTCGGAAAAATTCTAGAATTAGAAATGCTACCACCTTCGCATGTATGTGGGCTCACTTAAAGACGATGACATAAAAAGAGCATTTATTTATCAAGAAAAATGTGCAAATCCGTTACCATATCTTCTTCACCAAATTTGTATTTAGGAGCACTATTTTCAAAGATTTAAAATATTACGTTAAACTTCGAGTTGGCGTTTCAAGGCATTCGAGAATACATTCCTTAAAGATGTTGTACGATTCATTAAATGAGCTGACATATTGAGAAATGTGCATCCAGTTAGATCTCCCAGTCGCTAAGAAACATAAACTTCTAACCATATGTTGGAAGTTCTAAGTTTTTGAGAACCTCCAATGAGCTGACTGCATAGAATAATCAGTAGGAAAGACTTGGAATGAAAAGGTATAGATAAGTCAAATGGTCAGGAAGTTTCAAAACTTATGAACCCCGCGACTGAGTTAGGGAATTTGACTAAGCCGTGACACCAACAAAACTTATCTACTTAAAGGAAAAATAATTTTAAAATTTTGAGTGGAAAGAAATGATAGGTAACACAACTTCACTCAAAGAAATGTTAAAACATGTAGATTCAATCATCAAAAGATTAACTGGTTGGCAAGGTAGGAGGTAGGTGGCTAGGGATTATTACCGAGATAAACTATCATATACATAAGTAAAAGATGAAAAAATTGCAATATTAGATTTGTTCTCATTATTCACTGACCCACACACAAATAAAAATATTACCCTCAATGCGAAGAGGTTTCCTATCTATTGGTGCCACCACCAATAGATTAGGAACTTATTTTGGGATATGTGGTACATGGTTTTTTATTACCCACCATGCAACAATTAAAAAGTCCCACAATATTTCTTGAGGAAATTATAGTGCGAGTTCATCCTGAAAAAATCCTAAATTATTTTGATATGAGGGACTTCCGAGGGAGAGGTGGGGGGTCGGCTCAAGATAGACCTAGTGCATAGCAGGATCCTAGGAAAAAAGTGAGATGACCTCTCCCTAGGCTACCTCATGAGCACATCATTATCCCTTCCATCATGAAGGAGAGTGTCAAGGTAGACACTTTGTAGGCCCTCAACTCTTTGACCCAGAGTGTCATCCAACATGCTATCCCTATACTACAGCGCCATCGAGGGGATTCTTTGAGTGGTGAGCTTCAACCACATTTGTGTCATGCTTGTTGGGTGACTTGTTCATATGACCCCACCGACACTCAACAGGATTCTACACAGGATATGTCTGCAGCTATGGGGATGGTGAGGGCAGCTGAAATTTTGAATGAGGCTTATGGCATCGATACTCAGGTAAATGTTAGCATGTTCATTGAATTTAATTTATTAAATTTCAATTTTGAAATGCAAGATTAACTTTAATTTAGTTTTATGATTTTGATAAAATTTCAGGGTCACATTTTTAATAATAGATATATCGGCCCTACACCCGCTTATTACTCCACTGCATCTACCATTGAGGTGTGTAACTAGTAAACAATTATAAATTTATTACATATTAATAGCATTGTTTTATGAATGGTATTCTACTATGTGATTTTGGATGTTGAATAGGCTAATATTGGAGGTTTCATGGGAACACCACCCAATTCTAGTCGATTTACACAAATCTACACGTAGGTAATAGAATAAAGAGTTTAACTAATGAATTGTACATGTAATAGATTTGTGTATTTTATATTCATATCGTTGATTACATTGCATTGCACATCTTTCAAAATCAAAGCATTACTTCACATTCCATATCTAATAATTAGATGTTGATAGATGAAAAAATTTTAACTACAATATAGTTGTTTAGAAAGTCAACATAAGCAGTGATGCAATTATTTCACATAGCTTAAGTAATAATTAGGAGCAACTTCCAATTGCATTTGCTTGTCATGGCATTCCATGAGACCACTTTTCACTGAGGCATCTTTTCAAATAGTTCGCTGCCTTGTCTATGTTATGGATGCTTGGAAGAAATATATAAAAGAATAATAGTAAGAAATAGCATAGACAAGGCAATGAGTTGTTTGAAAAAATTCCTCAAACAAATGCGGTCTCATGGTGATGTCCATCACCATGAGACCCAATTTCTTTAAGACATTTTTTCAAACAACTCACTGCCTTTTCTATACTACCACATTTTCCATACATGTCTACCAAAGAATTTTATCAAACAATTCATTTCCTTGCTGATATGGCTAAAAGCCTACAAAAGATGCTTTCCAACAAACTATGGATGCTTGGAAAAATTCTATCAATATAATAGTAAGCAATAGCATAGACAAGGTAGTGAGTAGTTTGAAAAAAATTCTTGAAGAAATGTGGTCTCACGGTGATGGAATGCCATTCCATCACCATGAGACCATATTTCTTCAAGGAATTTCTTCAAATAACTCATCACCTTTTCTATGCTACCACATTTTCCATACATGTGTACCAAATCATTCTATCAAACTACTCACTTCCTTGTTGCTATGGATAAAATCCTAAAATAGGTGCTTTCCAACAAACTATGGATGCTTGGAAAAAATCTATCAAAGCATAATAGTAAGCAATAGCATAGACAAGTCAATGAGTAGTTTGAAAAAAATCCTTGAAGAAATGCGGTCTCATGGTGATGGAATGTCATTCCATCACCATGAGACCACACTTCTTTGAGGCATTTCTTCAAACAACTCACCACCTTTTCTATGCTACCACATTTTCCATACATGTGTACCAAAGAATTTTATCAAACTACTCACTTCCTTGTTGTTATGGCTAAAAGCCTAAAATAGGTGCTTTCCAACAAACTATGAATGCTTGGAAAAAATCTATCAAAGCATAATATTAAGCAATAGCATAGACAAGGTGGTGAGTAGTTTGAAAAATGCCTCAAAGAAATGTGGTCTCATGGTGATGGAATGACATTCCATCACCATGAGACCACATTTCTTTGAGGAATTTCTTCAAAAAACTCACCACTTTTTCTATGCTACCACATTTTCCATACATACATGTACCAAAGCATTTTATCAAACTACTCACTTCCTTGTTTCTATGGCTAAAAGCCTAAAATAGGTGCTTTCAACAAACTATGGATGCTTGGAAACAATCTATCAAAGCATAATAGTAAGCAATATCATAGTTAAGGCAGTGAGTAGTATGAAAAAATTCCTTGAAGAAATGTGGTCTCATGGTGATGGAATCCATTCCATCACCATGAGACCACATTTCTTTGAGGCATTTTTTCAGACAACTCACTGTCTAAAGAATAGAAACCAACCCTTTAGCCAAAATTCCCCTCCAAATTCTTTTCAAGTTCCTCATCTTCAATTTACCAATCCATGGAACCTTCCACCTTTTATTCCACTTGTTCATGTCCCCACCTTTCCCTCTTCATGTCATGATTTCCCTCCATCTCATAACCAAGACCACACTATACCATCCACCCCATCCCAGCATAATACCATAGAGAAGGCAATGAACTGTTTGAAAAAATGCCTCAAAGAAATGTGGTCTTATGGTGATGGAATGCCATGACACATTTGTTTGTAATGGAATTCCATCGTGCCATGAGACCCCATTTGTTTAAAGCATTTTTTCAAATAGTTCATTGCCTTCTCTATGCTACCACGGTTATCATACATGTCTAGGAAAGCATTTTATCAAATGGTTCACCACCTTGCTGCTGTAGGTAAAAGCATAAAAATAGGTGCTTTCGAACAAGCTATGGATATGGAAAATTGTAAGAATGATAGTCAGAAATATATAGTTTAATAAGTACTCAATTTTTTGTTCATTATCTCATAAATTATAAGCCATGACGTGGATTTCTATTGTTGTTTTTGTGATTGAATAATTTTCTTTATTTTTAGATGCTGGAAGAAGATACACCTCCAAATGTTCATAGGGAAATGGAGCTCAATGTTTCATCTGGTATAGAGTCCTCGATGGCTCTCACAGAGGAGGTATGAGGAAGATTACTAAATTTCAACTTACATTCATTGTTATAGTTGTTAGTTATTGAATAATCAAACTATTATTGATTCGTAGTTTAATTTATCTTTGGATGGTTTCTACAAGGCTTGAGCATGACATAGCATGATCATGTGAATCTTTCCCGCGAGGAGAGAGATCATCTACTTGTTGTAAGTGATTATTTTGTTAAATATATCATTTTTTATAATGTAATTTCTATATATTAATTTCTTTACTTCTTATTGTAACAAATACAGCTTCACCGAGAGCTAAACACTAGGAGGAGCACCAAGAGCACTCCTCAGCCTCAAAATAAATGAGTGATAGACCTATCTCCATCCAACCAACAATCAAGGGGAAAGAATTTATTTTGAGAGGATGCAGAGCAATGACTTTTGATTATAGAGCCCTTTTTTGTATGCCTATATGGCATTTTTGTACATATTTTACACATTAGATATATTTGACATTATATGCCTATATGGCATTCTTGTAAGCCTATATGGATATTTTGTATATATTTTATACTTATATCGACATATATTGATGTATTCCTACATGGCTATTTGATTAGTACAGATCTTTTTTATCGATGGTGTCCATATTTGCATTATAAATCCATGGTTCAATAGATATGAGTTATGTGTATTCAAGTGTATAATTCACAATTTACGTGTATACTTTGCGACTTACGTATATTCCAATGCATACTTTGTGACTTACGTGTTTTCATGTGTATACCTTGTATTCATGCATATACTTTGTATTAATTTGTGTATACTATGTATTCATGTGTATACTTCAAGGCTTATGTGTTTTTGAGTACTTGTGCTTCCCTTATTCACATGTATGCTTGACTTATTCATGTGTATACTTATTAATTGCTTAGACCTAGCATTGATCATTGTTGTATTTCATGGTTTGTCTTGAATATTTATTGATTGATTCTAAACAAATTTATTAGTTGATGCTAAACAACTTCAATATTTCTAGGAATACCTAGTTGATTTCTTGGTTGAGTAGCACCTAGTTGAGTTCTTGCCTCCATGAGGTAATTTTGTCATTTTTGGTTTAGGTGTGTTTTCTTTTGTAATAATGTCATGTACTGACCATGTCACATGTGTATTGAGTCATTTATTAGGTTGCTAGGTGGTTTGTGGGGTCAAGTTGTCAACTTTTCAAATGTTGTCATTGTTGCAAAATTGCAAAATATGCAAAAAATAGAATATGAAGGTGATGCAAAGTAGGGAGTAAAATCCAAAACAATCACAATTCAAACTAATTTGAACACTCTTTCAATCAACAAAACCCTATCTTGACCTTGTTCCACAATTCCACCATTCTTTCTTTGTAGCATTCCAAATAGAGCAAATGGGCCATATATTTTAGAGAAGGCCACAAACCCAGAAACCAAAAGATTTTTTAGACACCCTTTAAGCCTTTTCAAAACATATCCCAAAATCTCATATGGTTCCTTTGGAACATATTCTTGAAAACACTACTGTTACGCTACCCCTTAGCCTAAATAGGCCACTTTTACAAAGCAACTTAGTGAAGTTCTTCACCCAAAATCCCAAACTCAACTCCAACACTCTCAATAGATCTCAAATGCATTGAATCCAAATTTTAGTCACTGAAACCTTCACTAATGCATCAAAGCACTAAACCCTTGTTTAAGCCATTCTACGCTAGGTTTCATAGGGGTTTATTGGAAATCAACACTCCACACCTTGGTTCACCTTTTCAACATCTCAAAAACCTTCTAATATGTTTTCCTAAGTCATTCCATCCTTCACAAATCTTTGTCCAAGGGTTTTACAATTGACCCTAACCTCTAACCATTAAATTCAACCCCAAAACCTCATGAAATACAACTAGGGCATCACACAAAACTCTACAAATCACCTCCCTACTCCAAAAATCTACTTCAACATTGAAAACTACCTACAAGTACCCATTCCACCAATTTACAACCTATTCTACCAATGGAATGGGTCAAATTTGCATTTTGAACACTTTCAAACCCTCAACAAGGTGTTATAGACCCGTTCCTAGCAGAATGCTTGTAAAAACTTCAAAACTTAATGAAATTCAATCACTCAAAATCCAAAACAAATATAACACATGCCATAAAAAATACAATTCATTTCAAAGCATAATCTTCCTATGAAAAATCATACAGAGTGTTGGAGCAGCAATTTACCAGAAAATTTACAAGGAAAACTGTATTATTATTGCTTCAATCTTCAATACAAAGATTCTAACCCTACCTCGAATTATGTGAGGCTATTTTAAACCCTTCCACATCAAAACAAAATTTATTCAACCGAATCAACTAACCTTTGAACTCCCTTGACCGTTGGTATTCCCAATTTTTCATTTTTTTGAACTTTTACATGACAACATTTTATAATATTTGTAAAATGTGACCATATGAACTCTACACCAACCAAAATGACTCAATACATTAAAATATGGTCTATTATGACCTTATTTAACAAAAATAATAATCAACACCCTAGAAACCTGTCATTTAGGTCCCTTGCTTGACCAAATTTACAAAATGAACTTGGTGCCTCTACACCAAAAGGGTCATCGGTTGGAAAGAAGGTTTTTGGTCATTGGAATTCAAAGGGTAGTTAGAAAACTGATGTAAGATGTTTAAATTGGCCTTGAGGAGGTGAGCCCAAGGTTGGTGAGTTGTATTTTGGATAGAATTCGATAAAAACCCTTGTTTTTCTACAGATTTCTAACATTTATCTTAAGGGATTTTTCCAATTGAATGTAGCTCAGAGTGATTCAACATGTTTGGGTGTGAAAGAGGGTCATTCCTAGCATAAACATACCCACCCAGATGTGTTGGAATAGTTCATTTAGTCATATTGGTGTAATTAAAAGTGTTGTACCTTATCCTAGGTCATAATTACACCTTAGTTAAGTTTACTTAGGGACCACATAGGAGATAGTTGGAGCATTTCCACTTTTGGTGCACTTAGCATGTTACTAATTTATCACATCCACCTTTCGTGGACATATCATGTGATTACCTCTCCACCTTTTGTGGGTGATCCACCATTTGTGGTGATTATCACATTATCACTTTTCCACTTTAGGTTGAGTGATAGCTTTTCATAGTTGTCTCATGTCATAAGATTACAACACTTTTCATAATCTCATGCCCTCCTATGTACTCAACTTGGCTATATAACCAAGGGTTCTCTACTACATTTGTACATACATTCTATTCGCATTATTGACATAATACAATTCATTCTTGTCATATTGTTTCTATCTCTCTTATGCTTGTGCTTTCTATTAGGCCTCTTGATCTTGTGTGGCTAACTTCATAGCCAATTCTTACATGGTATCAGAGCTATTGGAGTGCCTTTGGATTGTTGGTTTGGAGAGATCTTGAGTGCAATCTTGTATTTTCTTGATAGAAATACCAGATTCTTGGGGGGTTTCATTTTTGGACTTGTATTACATGGTGCATTTTGGGAGCTTGTTGCATCAAATCTGAGCTCACCATTATGTCTGGAGTGTCTGAGAAAGTTATATTTTCCTTTTGTTTCATCCCAGTTGGACATTGGATGCCAAATCTATAAGGGTTTGAAGATTGATGTTGGTTGCCAGATCCAGGAGGTAGCCATATTTTCGGAGTGTTTTCAGCCAAAAACGACATCGTCATCACATTCAGAAGGGCCAAAAACCTCTAAATTGACTACCAAATCATCAAATTTGGACAAAGTTGTCTGTCAAGGCAAAAAAATTGCTAGTCGAGCCGTATGGCCCAACCATTATGACGCCGGTACAAATCTATTTTTTGTAAAAAAAAAATATTTTATTTCCGCCAAGGATTTTTTTTGAATTTTTTTTATAAAAAGATCATTTTGTATTCATCAATTTCGATTGTAAAAGTTTGTAAAAAAAA
The DNA here is from genome assembly GCA_007115665.2 of Sequoiadendron giganteum. Classification (NCBI taxonomy): domain Eukaryota; kingdom Viridiplantae; phylum Streptophyta; class Pinopsida; order Cupressales; family Cupressaceae; genus Sequoiadendron; species Sequoiadendron giganteum. Next base: position 229,727,236 of record CM021102.1, on the reverse strand, counting down.
AAAAATTAAAATTTTAAAAAATCAAAAGTGTATGGATTTTTTAAATCCGCAGACGTACTCTACAAAAGCGTAGGGTACTCACTGTACCCACGTACAGTGTGCCCTACGAGCTACCACATGGTGGGCAGCCTGTGGCTCATTTTTGCGGCCCACCACACACCACCGGTGGCAGAAATAAAAACTGATTGCCAGTTCAAAACATTTTGTCGGACAGTAAAAAAGTCGGCAGACAAAAAAAATTCTAGTAGTTTAGAAAAGATTCAAGCATATTCCGGCGGTTGGAAGGGTATATTCTTTTGTGAGGGGCCGAAGGCTATCAAATTTAATCCAATAATCGAGTGACATCAGTGCCACATCATCCCTTTCTAAAATATTTTTGCCCCCCTCACCAATGAGTTTTTTTAATTTTGTAGTTCAACTTCAGAGACTCATAACTCGGTCATTTTGAATCCTTTTTTGGTGCAAATTTTTTTGATTTGGGCTAATTTTTGGTGCTCTACATGATGGTGTAATTGGTTTCTGGTTTTGATGCACAAATTTTTTAGAAAATCTAATTTTTCACAAGTGTAGTTGAGTTGTCACCATTTTTGCAACTTTTAGGGCTCTGTTCAGGCTCATACGAACTCCTTTTTAGGTGCCATTTTTTTTTAAAGTGCATGATCTTTTCTAAGCTTCATAGTGGTGCTATTAGTTTGTAGTGATTCTAAATAGAAACTATACTTTTAGTACTTGGTCATTTTTGGCCTATTTTGGCATTTGTAAAGATAAGATCTTAGTTTGGTCTTTTGCATCAATTATTTGAGTCTATTGTTGCCTACTCAAGGCTTTTGTAAAACATTGAAAATCAAAAGCCCACTTTTCTTGGCTTGGAAGTGGCCATTGTACACGCACTAAGTATAAAGTGCCAAATCATCTTTTTTTTGGGGGGGGGTTCTTTGATTGAGTGAATTTGGGGGGGTGTCTTGTGTGATTGTGCCTCTCTCTCTATCTTGCTCTCTTTCATTTTGTTGCTATGGTTTCTCCTAAGTTTCCTTTGTTAACTCCACATAACTATGCTTCTTGGAAATTTGATGTTTGGAGTAAGTTAATGGAAAAAGGATTAACTCATTATATTGATGGAGTTTTTATTGCACCATCTGATCGTAAAACTGATCCTAATGCTCATATGGATTGGTACACTAAAAATACTATGGCTCTTGGAACTTTAAGGAAATATGTATCAAAAGATCTAATCTTTCAAATTGAAAAGTGTAAAACAATTAAAGTAGTTTGGGAAAAATTTGGTCAATTGTATGGCCAAGTTGATGAGATCAGAGGTTACCAGCTTGAAAATGATCTCACAATGTTAGATCCCAATAATTTTGATACAATCCAAGAATATGTCACTAAGGAAAATGAGCTAAGAGCACAAATTAAGGATTGTGGCATTCATAAAAAGGATGCAAAATTGGTCTATAATTTGTTGGGAAAGCTTCCATCAGAATATACAACATTTTTTTCTAGCTTCCAAACCCATCGCTTGACAGTGGGTAGTTCTTTCACTTTTCCATCATTTGATGGATTCACAAAAATGTTGATGTTAGAGCAAGCAAATTTAATAAGCATGGGGATTCTCAAGTCTTCAAATTCCAAAGCTTTGGTGGCTAATCAAGGGAATCAAGCAACTCAAGGAAAGGGTTCTAACAAGAAGCATAAGCAATTTAAGGAAAATACATAAGAAGATAAAGCACAATCATTCTCTCCACAACAAGGGAATTCTTCACCTTCTCCCAAGAAGGGAAATTCAAGCAAGAAGGAGAGACCAACTTGTTCATATTGCAAGAGATTTGGTCATGATGAGCATCATTGCCATACTAATAAAATCAATGAGTTGACAAACATCATCAAGAAAAACAACATCAATTTTCCATCCGCCTTCAAGAAGAAGGATTCATCTCCTTCCACTTCCTCACAATCAAAAGGAAAAGGGAAAGAATTTATGGCTTTTACCGGTTCTTCACAGCAATGGATACTTGACTCGGGTGATACTCATCACATGGTTTCTACAAGGGAATAGTTTTCTTCTTTGGAGCCATCTAAGGTACCTCACATCTTCATAGGTGATGATACTCAAGTGGACGTTGAAGGAAAAGGTTTGGTTGTCATAGATGATGGAACATTTGAGAATGTTCTCTATGTTCCTAAATTGAGCACCAATCTTCTTTTAATCTACCAAATCACTCATTTTGGAGATGGCAAGAAAGGTGAGTTTCTACCAGATTCAGTTGTGGTCAAAGAACTTAAGGATGATGCCTTGGTTGCAGTGGGACAAGCTAATCACAACACAAGACTTTACTCATTTTCCCACTTTTTTCCTAAATCTCCTTCTACAACATTGCTCACTCATTCAAATTCAGAAAGTAAGGTATGGCATGAGCGGTTTGGACATCTCAATTACCTCTATCTTGAGCAACTTAGCTCCAAGGATATGGTTACAGAACTCCTTCAAATCATCTTTTCTGAAGGTGTATGTTCAAGTTGTTCCTTGGGTAAGCATCTAGAAGAGAATTTTGACAAAGGGAAGTCTTGGAGAGATTTCTAAGTTCTTCAATTGGTTTAGAGTGATGTAGCAGGCCCATTTCCAGTGCCATCATTTAGCAAGGCCCACTATGTCCTCACCTTCATTGATGACTACTCCCGCTTCACATGGGTCTATTTTCTTGTGAACAAGAATGAAGTGTTTGATAGATTTCTAGCCTTCAAGGCTCATGTTGAGAAGCAATCAGGGAAGCAAGTCAATATTCTCCGCATAGACAATGAAAGGGAATATGTGAACAATAGACTTGAGGAATTTTGTACTCTTGAGGGGATTTATCTTTAGCATTCAGTTGCATACACTCCACAACAATATGGTGTTGCAGAAAGGAAGAATAGGACCCTTAAGGAGATGGCTAGTTGCATGATTCAAGCTCATTCTCTTAGTCCTCAATTTTGGGCATAAGTTGTCAATTGTGCCACACACATCCAAAATGGGGTTCCCCATAAGGCTTTGAAGGGTATGACTCCTTTTGAGACTTGGTGCGGTAGAAAAATGGTTGTGAGACACTTCAAAGTTTTTGGTTGTCCAACTTGGGCATCCATACCTCTAGAGAAGCGCAAGGCATTGGAACCTTAGAGTAGGCCTTACATCTTTGTTGGATATCCTGAAGGTGTTAAGGCATATACACTTTTGGATCCAGAGACACATGATCTATTCATTGAGAGGAGTGTTCACTTTGAGGAAAGCTCTCCTAGCTTGGCCTCTAATCCTCCTCTTCCATCCTCCATAGTGGAAAGTGATGATAGTGATTCAAATGATGATTCTCCTTCAACCCTGACTCACAGGATCACACCTTCGCAGGGTCCACTTGTAGTTGAGGAGCCTCATCCTTCATCTCCTACTAGACCTCATTGGGCTTGACAAACTCTTGAGTCTGCAGGTTCTCTTGTTGGGGATCCTTCGGATACTCGAAGGACTCGATCACAACATCAATATTTTCCACATGCTTTTATCACTAGTGCTTTTGATCCATGGTCCTTCAAGGAAGCATCAAGAATTCCTGAGTGGGATTCAACCATGTAGGAAGAGTATAGTGCCTTGATGAGGAACAACACATGGGATTTAGTTCCACTCCCTAAGGGGAGAAATATGGTTCGATGCAAGTTGATCTATCAGACCAAGTATGTAGTGGATGGAAGTGCTAATAAATATAAGGCTCGGCTTGTGGAAAAAGGTTTCTCACAGGTTCCAAGTGTTGATTATACAAAGACCGTTGCACCCGTTGCTAAGATGAACTCCATTCGCTTGATACTTGCTATTGCTATAGCTCATGGATGGGTTGTACATCAGATGGATGTGAAGAGTGCATTTCTTCATGGGGATCTTCATGAGGAGATTTAATGGAGCAGCCATAGGGATTCATAGAGGATTCTTCTTTGGTTTTCAGATTGAGGAATTCTCTCTATGGCCTCAAACAAGCCCCTAGGGCTTTGTATGCCAAGATGGAATCCTTTCTTCTCTCAATAGAATTCACCAGGTGTCATTCAGATTCGAATGTCTACATTTTGTGATAGGGTGACTCATTTTCTACTTGTGCTCTATGTTGATGACTTGATCATTATAGGGATTACCTCATCCATCATTGGCAGTGTCAAATATGCTTTGTAGGATAGATTTTCTATGACTAACTTGGGCCTTTTGCACTATTTTCTTGGGATTGAGATCTCACAGTCAGCTTCTGGGATATCTCTCTCTCATCCCAAGTATGCTCTTGATCTTCTAGCTCAGTTTCACATGGTTGATTGTAAGCCTACTTCGACTCCATTTCTTTCAGGAGTCAAGCTAAAGGCTAACTATTCTGGCGAATTTAAGGCTACAAATTTCATCTTGGTTCTAGCCCCATTTGTTGGCAGAGTAAGAAGCAACATGCAATTGATCTTTCTTCGACTGATACTAAGTATCGAGGGGTTGTTAATGCCGCTACTAAGGCTATTTGGCTTCAAAATATTCTCACTGATTTTGGCTTCACTATTCCACGTCATATAGTCATTCATTGTGACAATCAAAGTTCCATCCAAATATTAAAGAATTTGGTTCACCATCAGTGGACCAAACACATCAAGATTTATATGCACTACATCAGGTAGCTGATACATGAGCAAGTCATTGATGTGCAGTCTTGTCCTACAACATAGTAGGTTGTAGATATCTTCACAAAAACCTTCACTAAGAGTACATATCATCATTTGCGAGCTCTCTTGGGGGTGCGGGATGATTCATTTAAGGAGGTCTCTTGAATTCTTCATTCTCTCTTATGGGGGAGACTTTTTCCTCTTCTAGGGTTTTTGTCCTTCTCATACATTTGAGAGCCTTTTTTCTTGTTTTTCATCTCTCTTTTGTGGGGGAGTTTTTTCCCACATGGCTTTCTCCTTTTCTTCTCTTTATGAGAGATTGCATTGAATTTGTACATAGGTACCTAACATGGCCTAGTTGTTGAGACCCATCTTGCATTGTTTACTTTTATGTGCATTCTCCCTAACTTGCACTTAAGGGGGGATGTTGGTGTAATTAAAAGTGTTGTACCTTGTCCTAGGTCATAATTACACCTTAGTTAAGTTTACTTAGGTACCAAATAGGATGTAGTTGGATAATTTCCACTTTTTGTGGACTTATTATGTTATTACTTTATCACATCCACCTTTCGTGGATATATCATGTGATTACCTCTCCACCTTTTATGGGTGATCCACCATTTGCGGTGATTATCACATTATCACTTTTCCACTTTAGTTGGAGTGATAGATTTTCATAGTTGTCGCATGTCATAAGATTATGACACTTGTCATAATATTATTCCCTCCTATGTACTCACCTTGGCTATATAACCAAGGGGTCTCTACTACATTTTTACATACATTCTATTTGCATTATTGACAGAATATAGTTCATTCTTGTCATATTATTTCTATCTCTCTTATGCTTGTGCTTTCTATTAGGCCTCTTGATCTTGGGTGGCTACCTTCATAGCCAATTCTTATAGGTCACATGAGTTGCAAAATGAAAGTTGCACCACTTTGGAACTTTCAACTACTTGCATTTGACAACTTTTTCACCAAGTGAAAATTCACCACCACATAAAAATACCTCAGAGATAGTGAAAACCAAGATAGGTTATTGTAGAGGGGCCCAACATAATCCCATAGGCTAAGACAAGAATTTTCTAAGCATCATGGTATTTGAGTAATGGCATGCTAAAGTTTGAAGCCATTTTGTACTTTGGACTCTTAAGGGATTCTACCGGTTGAATGTAGCTCAGAGTGATTCTGCATGTTTGGGTGTGAAAGAGGACCATTCCTAGAATAAATGTACCCATTTAGATTCTTTGAAATAGTTCATTTGGTCACACAAGTTGTAGAATGAAAGTTGCACCACTTTGCAACTTTCAACTACTTGCATTTGATAACTTTTTTCCCAAGTGAAAATTTGCCACCACAAGAAAATGCCTCTGAGATAGTGAAAACTGATGGAGGTTATTGTAGAGGGGCCCAACATGATCTCATAGGCTTAGATAATAAGTTTCTAAGCATCACGGTATCCGATTAACAACATGTTGAAGTTTGCAACCATTTTGCACTTTGGACTCTTAAAGGATTTTGTCAGTTGAATGTAGCTCAAAGTGATTCCATGTGTTTCGGTGCATAAGATGAACATTCCTAGTTTAAAAATACCCATCCAAATGCATTGTAATAGTTCATTTTCTCACACGAGTTGTAGAACAAAATTTGCACCACTTTGCAACTTTCAACTACTTGCATTTGACAACTTTTTCCCTAAGTGAAAATTTTCCACCACGAGAAAATGCCTTCGAGATAGTGAAAATTGAGAGAGGTTATTGTAGAGGAGATCAATTTGATCCCATATGATTAGATGAGAATTTTTTAAGCATCAGGGTATCAGAGTAACAACATGTTGAAGTTCATAGCCATTTTCCACTTTGGACACTTAAGGGATTTTGTTGGTTGAATGTAGCTCAGAGCGATTCTGTATATTTGGGTGTGAAAGAGGAACATGCCTAGCATAAACATACCCATCCAGATGCGTTGGAATATTCCATTTGGTCACATGAGTTGCAGAATGAAAGTTGCACCACTTTGCAACTTTCAACTACTTGCATTTGACAACTTTTTCCCCAAGTTAAAATTCACCACCATTGAAAAACACCTCTGAGAGAGTGAAAACTGAGAGAAATTATTGTAGAGGGGCCCAACATGATCCCATAGGCTCAAATGAAAACTTTCTAAGCATCATGGTATCCGAGTAACAACGCGTTGAAGTTTGCAGCCATTTTGCATTTTGGACTCTTGAGGGATTTTGTCAGTTGAATGTAGCTTGGAGCGATCCCACATGTTTGGGTGCAAAAGAGGACCATTTCTAGTGTAAATCCACCTATCCAGCTATGTTGGAACAATTTTTTTGGTCACACGAGTTGCAGAATGAAAGTTGCACCACTTTGCATCTTTGCACTGCTCGCATTTGACACTTTTTCCATCAAGTTAAAACTGAACACCACGGGAAAATGACTCTGAGATAACAAAAACCGAGAGAGGTTATTGTAGAGGGGCCCAGCACAATCCCATAGGCTCAAACATAGATTTTGTAAGAACCAAAATTTTTGAGTAATAGCTCGTCAAATATTGCTACCCTTTTTCACTTTGGACCCTTAAGGGATCGATCTGGTTGAACATAGCTCAGAGCGATTCCACATATTTGGGTGCAAAAGAGGACCATTCCTAGTGTAAACGTACCCATTTGGACATGTTGGAACAATATATTTTGTCACACGAGTTGCAGAACAAAATTTGCACCACTTTGCAACTTTACATTGCTTGCAATTGACACTTTTTCCCTCAAGTCAAAATTGGACACCACGGAAAAACAACTATGAGATATGAAAAACTAAGAGAGGTTATTGTAGAGCTCCCCTACGTGATCTCGATGCCTCGGCCAAAATGTTTGTAACTTACACGGTATCTAGGTAATAGTCTGTCAAGGATTGTTGCCCTTTTGAAATTTGGACTGTTAAGGGATTATGTTGCTTGAATTACAAATGTTTGAAGACAACAATAAATTTGAATATTTGATTAAATCTCATTACAAGTGTTTATTTCAATAGACCATATGTTATATTAATATTGATATATAATCATTAGGTTCATTTGTTTTAATAAATGATTTTTTTTATAATAAGTTAGTCAATTGGTGCTAGTTATAATAGGGAGAGAAATGAGATTTGTCAAGATCATCAAAATAAGGATGTTGCATTGCTTTTTTGGCTGAGATTCTCTTTGATGGCTCATAAATCATCATTTTCTACAAGGAGACACCAATCAATTTTTAGTAGTTTGCTTACAAATACGCAAAGTAAAAGAATAAAAAGAAAGAGCATCCAAAATGGAAATGAAATGAAAATAGATGGAAGGAACTTACAGACAAAAAATCCACACCATTTGATTCCAACTCGGAAACAACAAAGCATAAATCTTGATGCTTCCATTGAGGATAGGTATGCCAGTCTCTCAACTTAGTCACTCCTGGTCATACATCTTCACTGGGAGTTCCAAGACACCTATTGCACATAACACCTATCATGAATAGAATAACTTGAAATTCAAGATGCTCTTATAATGTCTACATCATAGGTTCTCATGATAAGGTTAAATTCAAATGAACAACTTTAAATTCCCTCACCAAGCTTCGCACACACTTTTATAATGGCTATAAATCAAAATTGAAATTTGTCAAGATCATCAAAATAAAGATGTTGCATTTCTTTTTTGGTTGAGATTGTCTTCCATGGCTCATAAATTAGCATTTTCTACAAGGGGAAACCAATCAATTTTTAGTAGGTTACTTACAAATAGGAAAATTAAAAGAATATGATAGCATTGGCATCATAGCATTGACATCATACAAATTAATGTGCATACAAGTATAAATTAATAAGAACCAATGTGCATACTTAAAAATTAATCCAACGAACCATCTGGGTCTACTCTACTCTTTATTGTGTCAAGTATTGCCTCATGGTCAGACTCACAGACCTTCCACAAGGTCTTGTTTAAAGGTCTACCCCCATATTTGGTCAAAAAAATACTGGATTCCATGGCAAGGTTCGAGTAATGAAGAATCTTATGATGTGTGTCAAATTCTTGAAACAACCAATATTTAACACTCTTATGTGGGTACCTTCTAAGCCACGTTCCAATAACAACAACTGAGCCTATAGGGTATTCGATGTTTTCTCTATCTATAACTGAGGCCTTCAATTTCTTTTTGGCCTCAACACAACAGAAGTAATAGTCTATTCCTTCTTCTTTGTATTCATCTGCAATAACTGCATAAACATACCCTGCATTGATATGTGCAGCAAATTTCTTGAAATTAGTCCATTACAAATACACTACAAAGTAAGATAACAATAGGAATTTCAAAACCAAAGCAAGTAGATATATTACCTAGTTGAGCTAGATCTGATATGTGGTCAAAGTCAACTGATGAATCCATCTGTGTTAGTTCCAATACCATCGGAGGGTGATACGTGTGAAGTGGGCTAAGATAAATTAATGACCATTTCTCAACCCACTCCTTTGACTCACAATCATTACAGGCTTGCATTGTACATGAAGAACAAAAGCATGCCATCTTCTATGTATTGATACTCCATGAACCTACATCTGAGGTAAGAAAAGAGTGTAGCTCACTCAATCCTATTATTGTACAACAATACTCATATGGTGCAATGTTAGTATCATCCATCAACCAAAAAAATATACAAACTGAAGACGTACCTTCATTACCTAGACCCATCAAAGCATTACACCACTCGACGATTGATTTTTCATTTGTCAACATTGCATTGTCTTTATTCTTTAACTCTTCTTGTGCTAATGTTTTTTTCACACATGCTCCTGCACCATCATTCTCCCCCTTTCCATGCCCAACCTCACAAAAGTTCCACATATATTGAACACTTGTAATAACATGCATCCTACTCAACCAGTAGAATATGCATGAGTTCTTGAGCTATGCTACACAGTTATTCAACCATATTATATGTCGATCGTATGCTATGCCCCTCTAAGCCAAATCACTGTAGAACATCTGGAAGAAACCTTGCACGAACTCTCGCGAATGTGTGTGATCATCACTAATATAAAAGTGATACTCCTGCAATACCTTCCTTTGGTTCTATGTACTATCAGCTGCATGAATAAATGTTATTTGCACAAATATCAAAACCCATGTCGAGTTGTAATATTGTGATTGCACCTCATGTTGTGGCCGTAGAGTGTAGTTCTCTACAAATTCAACCATTGAAACTATGCTTCCAATTGGAAAGGTTTCCTTGCATAGCTTTAATTGCATGTCCAACAATCGGGCTCTATGGGTATGCCTTGGATACTCATACAGTATATTGTCACGAAAAATGGAAATAAACTGATACACTAGAATCTTCTGAATAACCAAATCACACCTTTTTGTTTGATTACCATATTTTGTAGCGTATCCCACTATTTTATACTTCTTGAAATCTACTAGTGTTTGTCCCACCTCATCTGTGCTTTCCATATGTTGACATACCTTCATACATTGCAAGCCAAAGCAATGCTCACATGAACCATCCAAGAATGTTGTCATGTAGAATATTTGACCATCCTCTATTTCAAATAAAACTTTTCATAAGAACTCTCTTGAATATTTTGGTGGGGCTTCTATGCCACAATCCTAAAAAACATTGTTAGTATGCAAATATAAACATATAGAACGATAAACATCATAATGGTGAGAGAATTCAATATGTAATCTACAACAAGAAGTAGTGCGTGTGTGATTTATCATGACAAAAAAGTTTAATCATTTCAAAATATTTTTGAAAAATACTAAGTTGAGGATAAGCCTATTGAAATTTATGAAAAAATTGGGTTTGAGTCATATCCAAAAAATGTTTTGGATGTGGCTCACGATTTCGACTACTTATTCTCCTTCTTACCACATCCCTTTGATTCAGGGATGGCCTTGTGTTATTCTTCCAATACTCTTCAATTAGTGTTCTCAATGCTTCAACAACTTTTTTATCTTTTCATGGCAATCTCCCACAGAATTCCCATAATAAATTTGAATTTGTGCCCATAATTCTTTCCCTCCTTTGAACAGCTCTTGATAAAGTATTTCTACTAATTCTCATTTGTTCACTTGTCTTTCTAATGAGATGAGCTCTCTTTGTTTTACTACTTACCAAAGTTGATGTAATCACATGTCGGGTGACATTACTATCCTTTCAGCATGAGGTGTTACCCACACTCTCATAAGCATCCATTAGATTCTTCACAATAGTGCTTTCACTTGAATCATTTGATGTTCTCAACCCAAAAGTATTCATGTTTCTATACTTTATACCTCGCATTATTTCAACAAATAGTTGACATCTTGCGATCTCATTTAGCCTTTCAAAGAATGATTTCTAAATCTTATCAGCATAACTTCTACAAGTGCATGTTGGAATCTTACCTTCCATGTGCTACAAAATATCCTTATCAATATCAATCAAATACTTTGGCTTTCTACGCAAAATTCTAGGTGGTGTTCTCCTAGATACATACTCCTCAACTTTAGGAATTTCATCAATAAAGTGGGGTGGGCTAGATTGCGTACCTTCAATCGAGGGTGGGATAGATGAAATACCTTGAGGTTGACATGGGGATGATTGTGTACCTTCTTCATCAAATCTGAGTGATGATTTACTCACAACTTGAGGTGTGGTGGATGGTGTCCCTTCATAGTCACTTGTGGTAGATAGTGTCCTTCCATATTCATTTGTGGTAGATGGTGTCCCTCCATATTCACTTGTGGTAGATGGTGTCCCTCCATATTCACTTGCGGTAAATGGTGTCCCTCCATATTCACTTGCGGTAGATGGTGTCCCTCCATATTCAAATTTTCTTAATGGTGTCCCTCCATATTCACTTGCAGTAGAGGATGTGTCTTCAACTATAGTATCTAAATCTAACTTAACATGATGCTTTCGCATTCATGCCCTTTCGGCCACCAATGCCTTTTCTCTTTTTGATGGTTCAAGTTTATCTTCAATTCACTTGTTTTCATCAATCATATCCAATTTATTCTTCTCGTGATATGTCCTCGCCCATTGTCTCTCCTTTTCTTTATTGGTTTCATACTCTTTATATGTTAGTTGCTTCCTTGTTTGTTTCCTCGGCATGGTGGATAATTTTACCTATAGCATGGTAATGAGACAAATATTAGTCCCTAAAAAATGAATCCATACAAATAAATGAAATATATGTCATTCAAGGCTTCATACAAAATACCTACAATCATCCTGTAGAAGAGTATGATTATCATAGACAAGCTAGTGGAGCACCACAAGCTTGCCAATGCGGTAGGGTTGACAAGGTAGGGGCAGTGTATGCCTCATAGAAATGGGGCATCATGATGATGTACATCAATGTGAGACCCCATTTCTATGAGGCATACGCTGCCCCTACTTTGATGCGATAGGGTTGAAAAGGTAGGGGCAATGTATTCCTCATAGAAATGGGGTCTCACGGTGATGTAAATCACCATGAGACCCCATTTCTATGAGGCATATGCTGCCCCTACCTTGTTAACCCTACCACATTGGCAAGCTAGTGGAGCACCACTAGCTTACCAATGTGGTAGGTTGACAAGGTAGGGGCAGCATATTCTTCATAGAAATGGGGTCTCACCATGATGTACATCATCGTACATCATGGTGAGACCCCATTTCTATGAGGTATATGTTGCCCCTACCTTGTCAACCCTACGCATTGGAAAGTTAGTGAGTACCACTAGCTTACCAATGTGGTAGGGTTGAAAAGCTAGGGGTAGTGTATGCCTCATAGAAATGGGGTCTCATGGTGATATATAGGGGAAGCATATGCCTCATAGAAATGGGGTCTCAAGGCAGTGTATGACTCATAGAAATGGGGTCTCACATTGATATACAACACCATGAGACCCCATTTCTATTAGGCATACACTACCCCTACCTTATCAACCCTACCACATTGGTAAGCTAGTGGTGCTCCACTAGCTTTCCAAGCTCACTAGCTTTACAATGCGGTAGGGTTGACAAGGTAGGGGCAGTATATGCCTCATATAAATGGGGACTCATGGTGATATGTGAGTCCCCATTTCTATGAGGCATACGCTGCCCCTACCTTGTCAACCCTATCGTGTATCACAGTGAGACCCCATTTCTATGAGGCATACGCTACCCCTACCTTGTCAACCCTATCGCATCATCGTGAGTGAGACCCCATTTCTATGAGGCATACACTGCCCATACCTTGTCAACCCTACTGCATTGGCAAGCTAGTGGTGCTCCACTAGCTTGCCAATTTACACACATGATTGGCATGCCATGATTGCGAGATAGGCTCAAAATGGAAGCATGGAATAGGCATTTGAATTGTTTGACAATAATGTTTTTATAGAAATGTATGCAAAATGTGGTAGCATAGACAAGCTAGTGAGCTCACTAGCTTGTCAACGTGGTAGGGTTGACAAGGTAGGGGCAGCATATTCCTCATAGAAATAGGGACTCATGGTGATACATCATGAGTCCCTATTTCTATGAGGAATATGTTTCCCGTACCTTGTCAACCCTACCACATTGGCAAGCTAGTGAGATCACTGAAGCTTCAAGCTCACTAGCTTTCCAATGTGGTAGGGTTGACAAGGGGAGAGTTCATACAAATGGGGACTCATGATGCGTGATTCCCCATTTGTATGAGGCATATGCTTCCCCTACCTTGTCAACCCTACCACATTCTCACTAGCTTGCCAATGCAGTAGGGTTGACAAGGTAGGGGAAACATACTACGGTAGGGTTTACAAGGTAGGGGCAGTGCATACCTCATAGAAATAGGGTGAGACCCCATTTCTATGAGGCATATGCTTCCCCTACCTTGTCAAACCTATTGCTTTGGCGAGCTAGTGGTGCTCCACTAGCTTGCCAATTTACACACATCATTTTTCTCATGGAATGCCTTAAAGAAATGTGGTAATGTGGCATGCCATGATTATAAGATAGGCTCAAAATTGAAGCATGGAATAGGCCTTTGAATTTTTTGACAATAATGTTTTTGTAGTAATGTATGCAAAATGTGGTAGCATAGACAAGCTAGTGATCTCACTAGCTTGCCAATGTGGTAGGCTTGACAAGGTAGCAACAACATATGCCTCATAGAAATGGGGTCTCATAGTGATGTGCATCACTGTGAGACACCATTTATATGAGGCATATGCTGCCCCTACCTTGTCTACCCTACCACATTGGAAAGCTAGTGGGTGAACTCACTATCTTGCCAAACTCACTAGCTTGTCAATGCTACCACATTTTGCATGTATTTATATGGAAACATTATTGTCAAAAAATTCAAATTCCTTGTCCATGCTTCCATTTTGAGCCATGATTGCAAGATATACTGCACCTTTCTCCATGTTGCTAACTTAGCCTCAAGAATAAAGAGTCTTGAAATAGTGGAGAGAAGGGTTAGAATCCCTTGTAGGTAGACTAATCAATGAAACATTTAAAATATATCACAACATAAGTGATGAGGTAGGTTTAGTGATGAGGTAAATTTAGAAATAGAGATGAAAACCAAAATAGATTCAAAGATCTATCAATATGGGAGGAGTATATTCCAATTTTTTAGAGACATGTATGGAAAATTTGGTAGCATAGACAATGCAATCAGCTGCTTGGTATAACTATTTGAAAAAATACCTCAATGACATATGTCATCGTGGACTATAATGATTGCAGGATATGCAAATATTAGATTTATTGGAAAGGCTTTATAAAATTTCAAGTATATGCAAATTTTAGGTGTAAAACCAAATTCAACTACATTTTCCAACATCCCCTATGCCTGTACCAAAATGAAAGCTTTGGAGAGTGGTATGCACATCCATAATAAAGGATTGAGAAATGATGTTTTATTTTACTTCCTTATAAATTATGTCATATATATGTGTATACAAAATGTGGAAGCATACACAAGGTAAGTCAATTGTTAAATATAAAAATGCCTCTAAGAGATGTGGTTTAAAAATGTAATTGGAAAGTGTAAAGAATTGTGTAATTTAAAATGTGCATTGACAAGCTAAGGGTATAATTACAAACAACCAATGATCAGCATGAAATATGAAAAATAACAAAAATGAAAGAAAGCCATAATAGAATAAATTAAAATGTGTAAATACTTCACACACCTAAAAAACCAGAGTTTCAAATGGAGTTCTACCCAATTATGTAGCCTTTTCTTCTTCTTTCTTCAAACTCCTCAACATTTTGACTTTTTGAAAAGCTTATTCCCCTTCAAACTTCAATTGTATATCACGTTTGAATGGAATTCAGCCTTGAATTGATATTATATGCCTTTCAATGTGAAAACTCTGCTATTTCATGCAAAGGTGGTGGAAAGATCATGAAAAAGGTGGTGGAATGTAAAAAAAATGCATGCACACTTCACAACATCATCAAAAAGCTCTTTTTTGTCAGAGCAAACATAGAACCATGAGAATATGTTGAACGTGGGCCTTTAGATCATGGGTATATTGAGTTTTTTACCATTTTTAGAGCAAGCCAAAATGCGCTCGCATTATAACATGCTCACATTATAACGCGAGTGTGTTATGTCTTGCTAAAAAAATTGCCATATCTCTACTAATTCAAAACACGCTCACGTTATGAGAAATTTTTTTGTTATAGATTTCTTTTCTATCTCTTTCTCTCTACCCTCTACCCTCAACCCACAAAACTTAATCCCTCTACCCTTAAACCCTCAACCCTCTACCCTCTACCTTAAACCCTAAAACCTATACCCTCAAACCCTAAACCCTCTACCCTCAACCCTAAACCCTTAAACCTTCTACCCTCTATCCTCAACCCTCAAACCCTAATACCCTCTACCCTATACATTGGACCCTCAACCCTAATCCTTCAACCATATGTAGTTCCTAAACCCTAAACCCTAAACCATCAACCATATAGGTCCTCAACCCTATACCCTCAATTCTCAACCCTCTACCCTATACATTGGATCCTCAACCCTCATATATCTTTGTCCCTCCCTCCTCTTCTCTCCTTCTCTCTATCTCACTTATCACTCTCTCTCTCTCTCTCAATTCTCTCCCTCCTACCCCCTCTCCCTCTCTCAACCCTCAACCCTCAACCCCTAATCCCTCAACCCTCAGCCCTTAAACCATAATCCCTCAATGCTTAAACCCTCTACCCTATATATTGGACCCTCAACCCTAATCCCCCAACCCTATACCCTCAATCCTCTACCCTCAACCTTAAACCCTCAACCCTCTACCCTCAACAATAAACATTAAACCCTTAAACCTCAACCCTTAAACCCTAAACCATTATACCTTCTACCCTCTACCCTCTACCCTATACATTGGACCCTCAACCCTAATCCCTCAACCCTATACCCTCAACTGAATACCCTCAACCCTAATCCCTCTCTCTCTACCCTAATCACTCAACCATATACCCTCAACCCTTAAACCCTTAAACAATCAACCCTAAACCCTAAAACCTAAACCCTAAACCCTTAAACCCTCTACCCTCTACCCTCAACCCAATACCCTTTACCCTCAACCCTAATCCATCAACCCTTAAACCCACTTAGTAAACTCTCTACCCTACTCTCTCAACCCTCTTGACCCTTAATCCATCAACCATCAACCCTCAACCCTTATACCCTTAATCCCTCAACCCTCAACCCTCAACCCTTAAACCCTAATACCTCAACCCCTATACGCTCTACCCTATACATTAGACCCTCAACCCTAATCCCCCAACCCTATACTCTCAATCCTCTACCCTGAACCTTTAAACCCTAAACCCTTAAACCCTCTACCCTTTACCCTCAACCCAATACCCTCTACCCTCAACCCTAATCCCTCAACCCTTAAACCCTAAACCCTTAAACCAACTTAGTAAACTCTCTAACCTAATCCCTCAACCCCCTTGACCCTTAATCCCTCAACCCTCAACCCTTATACCCTCTACCCTATACATATGACCCTCAACCCTAATCCCCCAACCCTATACCCTCAATCCTCTACCCTCAACCTTAAACCCTCAACCCTTTAACCCTCTACCCTCTACCCTCTACCCTCTACCCTCTACATTAAACCCTCAACCCTCAATTCTCAACCCTCAACCCTTAATCCCTCAACCTTCAACCTTCAAACCCTCAACCCTGATACCCTCTACCCTATTCATTAGACCCTCAACCCTCATCCTTCAACCATATATACCCTCAACCCTAGTCCCTCAAATGTATACCCTCAACCCAATACCCTAAACCATCAACCCTATAGTTCCTCAACCCTATACCCTCAATTATCAACCCTCTACCCTATACATTAGATCCTCAACCCTCATATATCTTTGTTCCTCCCTCCATCCCTCCCTCTCTACCCTAATCCCACAACCATATACCCTCAACCCTTAAACACTCAACCCTAAACCCTAAACACTAAACCCTAAACCCTAAACCCTTAAACCCTCTATCGTCTACCCTCAATCCTCTACCCTCTATCCTCAACCCTAATCCCTCAACCCTTAAACCCACTTAGTAAACTATCTACCCTAATCCCTCAACCCTCAACCCTCAACCCTTATAACCTTAATCCCTCAACCCTCAACCCTCAACCCTCAACCCTCAACCCTTAAACCCTCTACCCTCTAACCTCAACACTAATCCCTCAACCCTAATCCCTCGACCCTTAAACCCCCTTAGTAAACTCTCTACCCTAATCCCTTAGCCCTCTTGACCCTTAATCCCTCAACCCTTAACCCTCAACCCTAAACACCTACTCCCTCAACCCCTATACCTTCTACCTTATACATTGGACCCTCGACCCTAATACATTGGACCCTCGACCCTAATCCCCCAACCCTATACCCTCAATCCTCTAGGTCCTTAACCTGAAAACCTAAACCCTCAACCCTCAACCCTCAACCCTTAAA